>VMOF01000002.1:63881803-64294802 GCA_011764245.1 Trialeurodes vaporariorum
TTATCAGATGCTCAAGAATTATCCAATAACTAATCAGATAAATTCTATTTTTCAATTGAACTCGGCTACCACATGACTCATCTCCACCAATCACCATACTTCATTCTTACCTGGTCTATTCAAAAGTCGAGAATTTCAAGGATCAGCCCCCTAGTCATCTTATGCTTGTTTAGCTCTCATAGTAATTTGCCTCATTTTGTAACTAAAGATACACTGACAAGTTACTTCCTATTCATTGTTAAATCATTTTTTCAGGTAATAGAAGCTGCAGATGTAATTCTTCACGTGTTGGATGCACGTGATCCTCTTGGCACAAAGAGTATTCTTGTTGAGAAGTCTGTTGATGCCTCACCTGGAAAGCGTCTAGTTTATGTATTAAACAAAGCTGGTAAGTTTTTTATTTCATTGATTCCTCATGATCAATTTAGAAAAAAAGTTATTTACTATTTTTTATCACTTTTAACAAGCCTATCATATTAACTGCTCTCAAAAATGAACTGTCCACTTTCAAACGGACGCATTTTTGTACCCTTCTGAAATTTTACACAAAAATGGAAAAACTGTCAGTATGTTAAGAATGAGAATTATGAAAATATGAGTGGCACTTGGTGTAGGTTTGATTACCCTCTCTATTGGAGGAGAGAGTTGAGGACGGAAGTCCATTCTGCAAAATGTCTGAAAATTGTTGAATCATTTGCAAATACAGGGAACCTTGGTTATCCGAGCTATTTGAGAGGGTGGATTGCTTAGATATGCAAAAACCAACATTTCGGAGGGCGGCTGGGAATCATGCACAAAGTGACTCAAAAATCCCAATTTCTCGGTACTTACAGAGAAACACAAATTAAGCTCTGATCATTATTTGCCAGAAAAAAAAACAAAAAACAACCAAGCCTATGTTTGCTTAAGTTTTTTTTTTTTTTTTATCTCATTCACTCAAAAACCACCAAAAAATAGTCATGAAGTTCCAGCCTTCGGCTCTGCACAGTGCATTGATGCATTTCTTGTCCAAAGGTTGAAGGACGTAGAGGTGGGAGCTCTGCAGCTCAGATAAGGAGAGCTCGGGTATCCTTGGTTCTGCTGTAAGTATTTTGGATTGCCGAAACCAATGTAAAACTGTTTTTAAGTCCTTTTATCAGCAAACAAACTGCTCTTTTCATAACAGGAACCTGAATTATAGCCAGTTTTGATAGTGAATGACAGTATTCAAGTCCTTTTTTTGTAAGTGGAACATGTACAAACTGAAACTTTCTGAAATAACTGCGTGCAAGTCCTTTTAAAAGTATACATATTGTAGGTAGATACGATAGTGGTAAAGATGTCATGATTGAGCAGAAGCATTTTGAGTATTGGGTTCTGACAAGTAGCGGTGCCTTGTTCTGGAAAACAAGCTCAAGAATTTTCCTATAGCTGGGGCTACAGGTCTTTCTAATTCTAATTCTAATAAGTTGAATGGCTTTGTTTCAGATTTAGTTCCTCGAGAATCTTTGGAAAAATGGCTAGTTTATTTACGTAAATCTAGACCAGTGGTTGCATTCAAAGCAAGCACCCAGCAACAGCAGTCAAAGTTAGGTCAACGTAAAATGGTCACAAACGATAAATTGGAGCTATCTCTCAATGTGTCTAGCTGTGTGGGTGCTGAATTAATGATGACTCTTTTGGCTAATTACTGTCGTAACAAAGATATCAAAACTTCCATAGTTGTCGGTGTTGTTGGTCTTCCGAATGTTGGTAAAAGTAGTTTAATAAACAGTTTGAAACGACAACAAGTTTGTCAGGTTGGAAAGAAACCTGGAATAACAAGAACTCTACAAGTGATTCAGTTAGATAAAAACATCAAATTATTAGACAGTCCTGGAGTTGTGTTTGCCAGAAATGAAGACAAGGGCACTGTTGCACTCAAAGGTGCTTTTGATATTCCTAACTTAAGTTCATCAGATGTATTCCCTGCAGCCACAGCCATTCTCCAGCGTGCCTCTAAAGAGCAAATGAAAGAGCTTTATAACATCCCTGACTACAACACACCTGGTGAATTCTTTTTAAGACTTGCTCAACGACTAAAGAAAGTTCGTGCCTGCGGAATTCCGGATCTAGAAGGTGCTGCCAGAACATTGATGCATGACTGGCACAGAGGTAAAATTAGGTATTTCACCGTTCCTCCTGAAAAGGATCCCTCAGAAATTCACCTCAGCGCTAAAATTGTGAATGAAGTTGCTGCCGAATTTAGCCTGGATTCATTCAAAGGAATGGAAGATGAAGATTTAAACAAGATAATCGAGCTGAACCAAAAAGAATTGAATTCGCAGCCAGAAAGGAAAGTTGCAGAAGTCAAAGTCGATTCTATTCCTTTGAAAACAATCGATGATCCAGAAACAGATGAAGAAGATGAAGGAGATGAAGAAATGGAGGACATTGATGAGGAATCTTCTGAAGAAAAACCCCAGGATGAGGTAAACTTATTTTGGTCTTCCTACTCTTTAGTAGAGGGTTATTCCAATATGTGTGTCCCACCCGCAATATTTTGGAACTACATTTTTCCCACTAAAATTTGAAATTTTTAACTTCTTCGTGATAAAGTTGGTAAAGAGTGTTTGAAATCTTACCCTCCCATTGGTACACTATGCAAAACTTCTGATTGTTTCGATGAATGTTCTGATAGTATGTTCCCGCACTTTATTTTCCCATAAAGACAATAGGAATTCAAATCAATTGAAGCATCCTAACTATTGCTAACTATTGTCTTATGATTGAAATAAGGGGTGAAACAACTGTGACTTTTTTCTTAGAGCTTTAACAGCCACTTGTTCTCAGTGTAAAAAATTAAAGAACCAAGTTTTAGTTTGATCAATCTAGTTTCGAATGTTTCTGTTGGGACAGTTTTGATGGATGACCCCTAACTATTTACTTTCAATGTTTCCTCATATCTTTCTAAAGTAAAGGAAATCACATTTGTTTCTCCAAAACTCTGAAAATGTCAATGGCAAGGAGATGTGATCTAATGTATGAAATGAGTTTTTATCCTTCTAAATAGGTGGAGGTCTTTTCAAAAGAGTAGACGCACCTAGACCAGTAATCTTTGGAACTTTCCATTATTTCTCATATTATATAATAAAAATAAATGAAAATGAGTGCAAGTAATAGACTTTTGTTGAGGAACACTTTAAAATCAAAAGCTCAAAGTAGAAGGCAAGTTTTGTTTGGATTTGAAGGAATGAAAATTGAAAATTTGCCTAAGATTAGCGGTGAATTGTTCCTACACAAGTGTAGAAACAGAAGTTTCTGAAGCGAACTCTACCCTTGGCCAGTCGCACTGTCTGCAGATTTAAATCTTAATGGTCAAATCCTAGGAAAAATACTGGTTTCTGACCATCTGAATTTTATTGCAATCTGCCAAGCCTTAAGCAAGATCTAGAAGTTTAAAAAAAGTACATCATGATGCGTTACTTAGCCGCAGTTTCAGACTGGCTTGTACGTTTGCACCACTGGTAGGCTGCTTTGAACAGTGTCGCTGTTGCCATCTAACTGCTCTGTTTTCTCATTTCAACTTGATTTTGCAAATCAACTATTCGCTTATTGAATGATATTGTTTTCACATTAACTGTCCACTTTCAGCTCTCGGAGAACATAGAAATTGATACCGTCGGTCCCCTGAAGAAAGGAAAGCAACGATGGCGCAAGAAGAAAGATAAAGGCAAAGACGAAACAGAAAAGGATATTGTTGAAATGGAGCCAGGCATTTTGAAAATTCGGAAGGTCCAAAAATTGAAAGCTAAAAAAATTAGGAAGGAAAAAGCTAGAAGAGGTAAGACACTCTCATCTGTTTCCTTCACTTTCTTATTTTTTCCGTAGTTTTAATTAAGTTTGCTGTAGACAAAATTTAAATTCTACTCTTGGTGTATCAATGGCGAGCTCCTACAAAGCTGAAATAAATTTAAATAACTTTTGGAAAAAGAATCCATTATTCATGAGCTGTACAATTTGCTAGAAATCAGAAAGAGGCATCATAAGACTAGTTGTTATGTCTTTATAGGATGCAATTTTCAGCGGAGTGAAAATTATAAAAGGGCGGAAATCTTAATTTATCTTTTTTACGGTAATCGCTACCGGAAAGCTTCCTGTATAAGCTCTTATATTAGGCAGTTCATTTGTGCACCTTTAGATGCTGTTGGAGCCCTCATTCTAGGAGATGTGTCTCGACTTCACTAAAAAAGGTTCCCAACAGTTATGCTTGTATGTAATATGGTCTCTCTGTTAAATCTGAGGCCAGATTTGAATTCTACGTAAAATTGTCGACGGAGCAGTATGGTCTCCCATGTCTATTGTCATCTTGCAGTAAACTGCTTGAAAATTGTTCAGGAAGAGTTCTGAATTCCTAAACTGCTCTCTCTGAAACTACAAATTTTTGCTCAAAACTTCAAATCCACGTAAAGTCTACCTTTTTAGGAATTCTTCGCGCCTACAGCTTTGCAATTACTTCGTCTCTTTTGTAGAACTCTCATCTCAGCTTGCCTCCAGTGAAGTAAAGACCCCAAGTTGTGTGATGAATCACAGATAAAGAATTTTTTGAAAGAGCAAACTTTTTATTGTTTGGGCATTTCTTCTGGAGACAGGCTCAATTATTGAGAAACTTTGATCTGAACATGTTAGGAACAGTGTAATTTGCAATATTAAATCAACTGATCATAAGAGAGAACATCCCATTTTCTCATCATAACAGCTGAAGAGGATAAGAAGATTTCTGTAAGAATATGAAGTGCAGAGTGTCACCATGAAGAGCAGAGAGATTAATTACTCTGTAACCTTCAATGGAAGTTGTGGTATATGATGGGTGCGAGCTTATCTCTGCCAAAATACCATGCAATGGCACTTGTCTATTTCCGACATTGACACATCAGTAATCATCGTCAAGATGTTACACAAAGTGAAAAGATACAGGGCTGCATAGTATCCAGCACCGACATCAATACGTGTCTACCGGTCAGCTGTTCTTGAGTTTTAGTAATTTTAAGTGCTAGCATCAGTGGCGTAGCCAGGAATTTTTCTAGGGGGGGATCCGAGGTCCGAAAATTGTCAAGGGGGTCCAGCCCCCCCCCCCTTGGCTACGCCCCTGGCTAGCATTGTCATTTTTTATCAATTTAAAGTAGAATCAATGCTATTTACTGTAGGAAAATCTGGCAACTGACCTCTTTAGTTGTGATATTCTGGAGGTTAGCGAAAGGGATTTTCGATATTCCTCTGCAAAAGAGGAGCTCCAATTGGTTCATTAAGAAAATTAAACCTCTCTGAAACAAATGAGATTCTGTTCCGCCCTTGCAGGACAACGATCTTAATTTTAGTTTCGATGGAGAGAAATTGAAGCTTTTTTTATTAGAATGAAGATTGCAAGTGTTCCTAATTTTTTTTGGATTTTATTTCAGATAAAGCGGCTGCTGAGGTTGCGGTAACTGTAGAGAAATTTCAAAAAAAAGTAAAAAAGAACGAAGATGATAACTACAACTTTGAACTAGATTTCTTCAAGCATACTGACGAACAAGTGCATAATCTTATAGGTTAAATGAGATAAATTTTGTCTTATTGTACTAATGAATAAAGTTGTTATTTTTTTTTTATAATTCCTCAGGTCACTTTTTATTATACAATCTTTTGTGTGAAACGAGTGGTATTATGATGAACGGAGCAAGGCAAGTGGTGGAACGTCGAGAAAATTTTAAGTCTCCCTTTACAAAATTTGCTGTAAAAAATCTCAAGATTTTTCATCTACTAACCTATGTATTAGGCTACTTTTTTAATTTGGAACACACAACCGAAAGCTCCCATTTTTTTACTGTTACAAACCATCGCGGTTTGACTGTTCCATCAGAATGAAGTGGGACACTCCAACCACTTTGATGAGTCAGTCCAACAATCCTGGTTACTTGCGTTTTACTGTGATTTATCCTGAAACCCGTCAAATCTTGAATTCGTTGACTTTTTCACTTCTTTACGGCACAAAGAGGTTGACCCAGCTCCCATAAGGAATGGGCTATCGTCAAAAAAATTTCATAATCTCGGGGTCGATAGAGCTCATCGAGATGTATTCAAAAATGTCCATTTTTTTAATTTTGGTCCAACTGGGAAGGGAGGAAGGGGGCCTCAAAGTTAAATTTTCAAAGTCCCATAACTTTCGGCCAAATTATTATTTTGACTTGTACTTTACTCTTAAAGATTCCTCTTTAAAAGTGCTTTTGATTGATGTGTATGAAATTCCTATTAAAAAAATGTTGAACCAACTTTTTCCAATTTTTGGAACAAAAAATATTGGTTTTTTTGAGTCTAAAAAATACGCGCAATGCACGGAGAAGAATGAAAAACTATGGATGTAAAATTCAAAGTTATGTTTTTTCGAACGGTGCAAACCGCAATCCGGGTAAATAATTTATTCAAAAGTTATAAGCGCTTAAAAGTGCGCACAGCTCTGAAATTACGGTGCAGTTAGTGCGTTTTTTCAATGGCGCGTACCGATCTCTCGGTGCGAGGGTGACGCTAGCCATTGAAAATACGCACTAACCGCGCCGTAATTTCGGAGGTGCGCAACTTTAAGCGCTTATAACTTTTGAACAAATCATTTCCCCAGATCGCAGTTTGCACCATTCAAAAGAACATAACTTTGAATTCTGTATCCATACTTTATTATTCTTCTCCATGCGTTGCGCGTATTTTTTAGACTCAAGAAAACAAATCTTTTTTGTTCCAAAAATTAGAAAAAATTGGTTTAACATTTTTTTAATTGGACTGTCATACACATCAATCAAAAGCTCTTTTAAAGAGGAATCTTTTGGTGTAAAGTACAAGTCAAAATAATAATTTGGCCAATAGTTATGGGACTTTGAAAATTTAACTTTGAGGCCCCCTCCCTCCCTTCCCAGTTGGACCAAAATTAAAAAAACTGGACATTTTTGAACGCATCTCGAGCTCTATTGACCCGGAAATTATGAAATTTTTTTGACGATAGCCCATTTCTTATGGGAGCTGGATCAACCTCTTTCAATTTGGGAAACAACTTTGAAGAGCCTCTCTTCAAAAGATGGCACAGAAATTAAATAAATAGTGCAGTTCTAAAAGATAAAGGAAGACGGAGTGCAGTAATTTGGACGTATCCCGTTGTTTTAAATTGGAATGCTGGATCAACCACACTCAACCAGGAGTAATCTGTTCCGCTGTGTTCCACGCATAAAAATATTAGCCTATTGTAAAAGATAGTTTGATGAAAGCCAATATTTCTTCAGAATTTTGAACTTCAAAGGGGATACAAGGTGGAGCACTGAGAGTTTGGCAAAAATTATTGAACAAGTAATTCTGATAGTCCGGCAACACCAGATACAGCAAATAATTCAAAAATTAATTCAGTCCATATGGGTTCAGATTCAGATGAAACAGGAAATGGGACCTTACCTCACAAGCCTGACCCTCCTCATTGTTGCCCTACTGACTGAATTATTCATTGAATACTTTGTGTAAAACTCTGGTGGAGGAGTATTCCAAGGAAAGTCAAATCAAGACCTTACGACCCCTATCGTGAGATGACTCATCTCACATACTATGTACTGATTTTATATTTTTACTAGGACATGGCGTGGACCACTGTTTTCAAATTTCAAATCTAATTTTATGGTTACTGCTATTGAAGAAAAAATCAGTTTTTAATAGGGTATGAAATAGGGCAGGCGAGTTCATGGAGACTTGAAGGATTACAAACAATTTTTATTTGAGTAGTTAAAGTTGAACACGTAATCATTGAAACTTTGAATGAAAAAGGTTCTTTTGATCAATGATGAAAGATTGAATTTTTGTAGGATAGAATTTAGCTGGGGTTCCTACCAACTTTTTTGCTCAGAACCCAGGGTGTCTACTGTCAGTGAATTTGGTTCTAAAACTGGGATATTACATTTTTCTCTCGCAAATTGCCTATTTTCATGATGTCACGGTGTTGTCATGTCTTCAAGAAAGAGGTTCTGTGCCTGAACAGTTTCCACATTATCGAAACAATGTAGTGTAGGTAGTTTTTTTTTTTTTTTTTAAATTGAATTTTAGACTGTTTTTAGGATGATCTGTTCCATCAAAGAAATGTCAGGGAATTTAATAATTGAACTTTCCTAGGCATGTTGGAGCATAATAGCAAAAATGCAAAAATAGGTACTTAGTTTTTCTTTTCATTACATACAGACAAACTAATTATCTTTTTTATGGGTAAAAAGACAATCAAAAAAGGAAAACTCAAGGTTTTTATGGAAAAATATCTTTATGATACATCAATATTTTTTACTCTTCTAATTGCTACATAACAGTCATTATTAGAGGTATTACACCAACCAATGGGTCCAGTTTCACAGTCAGCGCATGTTAGATACTTCTTCCCGTCAGACAAGTTTGATATTCCTACATTTTCAAAGGTATAAATATTTTGTACAAACCAGTAATCTGACAAAGATTCTTTTTCAATCTCTGTGTTTGAGTCTTTACGTCTTCTCATGTGTGGTAATGAATTCTGTAACATAAAAACCATGCACTTTAAAAAATAAACTATAAAAATTCAGAAACTGATGTGAAATAAAAAGGGTAATAGAAATACCCCAGTCCCAATGTGCTCAAATCAATCTAAAACCAAACATTTCTCGCAACTAACAATTGTTTTTTTTTGTTTTTTTTTTAATGAAACAGGCCAAGCCCAAAGCAGCTTTGATGCGTAATCACGTTAAAGTAGCGCTGACCTAGTACATGCGTGATGTGATATCACATTAAAGTCAGTCGATGGGTTGAAAGTTCGGAAAATTTTCCAAATTTGGGCAGCTTTTTCCTCCCCCTCTTTAATATTGCTCCAGATTGTCTGCAGTTGTGGAGCAAAAACTTTGCTCGAACACAATTTGAAAAGAAAAAAAAACAGGAGCTTTATCCTTTGAAACACTAAGGCAAAAATTTAACACGGTGCAGCAAAGCGCAATTGTGATAGTGTGAAATTTTTCAAGCCAAAGAACTATACAATGCCCTGTTGTCAGGAATATGCAAACAGTAAGTATCAAATTGTATTATACTAATTATAGTAATGAGAAGGATATTTACTGGAAGAGGTAATGATGTATGTATACAAATGTTGGAGATACTTATACCATGACTACACCATAACCAAGAGAAAATGTATATTTAACTCTAAAAGCTAGGTTAAGTTCATTTCATTCGCACCTTTACTGAACTTAATTATGGCTTGAAAAAGTTATAAATGAATGACTAAACTGCAACTTGTTACTGTTAAATGATATGGCTAACTCTTTTTTTGCAAAACAATGGGGAAATCGCTTGGAAAAAGCAAAAAGAAATAAGCGGCTGATGTCACCCTGGTAAAAATGCAACCACTTTAATACTTAAATCAAGAGGAGAGATGTTAAACTGCAAAATTTCTATCCAAAATTTCTATACTTTACAAGGGTGCAAATTTAAAGATTTCAATGAAAATCCTAATTTGCTTTAGTTTGGGGGGGGGGGGGGGCTGGAGGCTCAAGCTGTTCATCAGAAGTAAGATAAGCCAACATATTGCTTAAAAAACATCACAGGTGAAAAATAAAGCTAGTAATTTCCTGTTAACTTTGGCATACATTCCACTTGTAACTTCAGAGGAAGCACATAAAACTGAAAAAACTGCCCCTGCGGATGCCATCGAAATGAAACATGAAAAACAATCCGTGATTATTCCTGAGTTATCTCTTTTCCACTTCTAAGTTGTATTGAAAAGATCAAAAGAATTAATTATTGCTATTAGCAAGAACACGTAGGTAAGAGAGATAAGAAAGCATTAAAAATTAAGTAGATAGATTGATTGATAGTCAAATAATTATGGAGCTCCGGAGCTGGCACTTGTAAGGGGCAAAGTTTGGGTCTGTTTGACAGGAGAAATAATAAAAAAAAAATTCGTTCCGCTATGCCTCTTATTGTTCACCTGGGTCAGGCCCTTAGTTCATTACCAAACTTTTGACCTATTAACTGCAAAATTAATGCAAGCTTTTCGGCATAGCGGAATCCAACACACTTAAAAGAATCCATTATTGCATAAAAGTTGAATTAAGTTTTATGTTAAAAGGATAGGACATCCATCCTTCTTCAGGATGCTACCCAGCACCCTTTCATCTCCAAAACAAGCATTAGATGGCAAGAAAGCACACCAGCTGCAAGCAAAGAGGGCATTCGAACGTTAATCCTGCATCCAAATGAGATGCAAAGCTATGCAACTACACAGAAATACCTCAAAAAAATTAGATCATTCCCATCGAAACGCAAATGCTTTGTGTTGGAACACAGCGATGCAGCAGAGTTGAGTGTCTTTCAACTCCATACATCGCTGAGCAGCAGAGAGCCCAGATTCAAATTACATTATCTCCTTGACGCTAGACTTCAGTGATGGCTCTCGCCTATTGAAATAATGGATGCTGATTGGTCTATCCTTGTGCTTACTGGGAACGGTTTTTGTTCTCCCTTCTTTCCCAGTTGAAATGTAAGAAAGACAACACAAGCAAACAGAACACCTTGCATCTCATTTGAAACCAGGCTTTACAGAGTACATCAGCAGTCTCCTCGCTTTTCAAGATTTTGGAGCTCATGACACTTTCAAAGTTTTTGATCAACCCGATCGGCTGACTGAGGCACACATTAAATGGGTTTTATAAAGCTGTTAGAGTTTATGCATTATGAGTACCTATAGGGTTCTGAAAAGGAGCAGGAGCAATTATGCATTTCGGAAGCAGGCGTCAATGCACCGCTGCTTGTCAGGACCCGATACTCTAACTACATGAGCTCTGAGTAATTACTTGGAAACAATTGTACGTTGAAGGGTTCCAAAATCAGTGACCTAATAGACCAAGCACTACAGCCAAACCTGACTATTAGACAGTGTTGGTTCATAGCCAGAGAAAAAGGTTTGACGCAGTCAAAACTTATAGGAAATCTCAGGACAGTAATGAATTGACCGTTTGGTAGTCCTGCATGCATATTTTTTGGATATTGCATCTAAAATTTTTGGCTAATTTATTGCTAGAGATAATGGGTTGAAGAAAATCTCACCTCTTCGCTCCGATACTCTCCCATGCCTGGGTTCAGAATCAATGAGTTACAGATAGAACACCGGACGGATCCTTTGTTCTGACCTTCTTTTATCAATAACTTAGCATCAAACTCCTCTGGGTTTTCCATCTTTGAATACTGCTTGCATGCTCTGCTTAACAGCTACAAGTGTTTGACTATATGCTTCTTTGGACAGGAGACGGAACAGAATCACAGCACTAGGAATACATGGGTGTAAAAACAATGACTAGTCACACATTTGCTCAGAAAATGAAAGATAAGACTTGCGTAGAGATAAACACATTTGTAGAGAATCAAGATTAACTGCAGGTAATTAAAATTACGAATTTGCTGATCGAAAAACTTTATAATACTGCGAGTAACAAAAAATTTCAAATTCAGACTTCCTAAAAAACCGAGTTGTCAAAACAACAAATGTCACTTTCATATGGGATTAGTAAACAAAACCGGAATCGCCCGAAGTTCAGCAAAAAAGCAAGTACATGTTTTTAGGTTAGTTGTAGTTGAACGAATGGCAATGAAATGAATCGCCAAGTTTGGCCTGCACCGCAAGTTTAGGATGTTTATTAAGTATGAATAATTAGTCCTCTTTAAATTAATTACGTTCCTCTTAGAGTTAAAAGCTCAGTTTATTATTTCCGAATAATTTGAAGCTAGTCCACTACTTTCATGTGCAATTTGTTTTCAATCAATTTTCCGCCATCATGTCATGACTGTCAAGCAGTTTAGAATTGGATTATTACGACATTCATTGGATCTCTGCGCTAGCATGTGAACTCTCTTGAGAAAAAGGTACGTACCATCGTCAGCACTCTTTATCACTTAAAGCTCACTCCACTATTCTTTGAAAAAACTTTGGCAAGGTACTTACACTATGAACTTTTCGCTCACTTTTGAATGTTCGACTTTGAACCGCCCAAGTTGATTCCACAACGGAATGCCATCTCACGATTTAGATACCAGTCATTACTCTTAACAAGTCTGAAGAGCAAATCTTCCTCTATGTTCTTTGCAGTTAAGTGGAGACGTGAGAGTGGTTAACGTTGCATACTGATGTAAGAAATGGTAAAATTGGACTAAGCATCCGTCCAGTCATTCTAGAACTAAGTTTCGACACTTCTTTGATAAATGTTTGAGGTAGCTATGTTTGTGCAAAGTTCTCCATCTGAATCTGGACTCATTAAGGGTTGCTGACTTCGGCATCTTTTATCGTGCCCAGACATCATGGCGTTGGAAAAGGGATCAAGAGTTAAAGAATCCGAGTTGACATCTTAGCATAAATGATTTGTCGCTTTGCTAATTGAGTGTTGAATTTAAATTTTCTCGGGTTGTTTACACTGTTATTTACCAATTAGTGCCAAGTTTTCATTTGCATTGATTCGTTTAGAGAGGTAAGGTAAAGAGTGATTTGTAATGAGAACGCTTCAGCTGCAAGTAGTAACTGACTCCAATCAATCAATCCATGAATAAATTTGTAAGCGCACAAACAGGCCGCAACGCATCGCTGAATGTGGGTTGAGAAGTCTTTGGTGCCTCCAATAAACTCGCCCCAAGTATAATTGAGGTGCATTTAACATTGCTACCAGATTCATTATCTCAGCAAAGAAAATCAGAATCTGACTGGAAAAAACTCAGTTTGTAATATTTTGTTCAATTTCAACCACTTACTTTGATTCCATTTTCAAGATTCAACCTAAATTGTTTAGGAATAATTCTAGAACTAGAATAATTGAATTTGTTTAAAAAGCTGCACCGGCCCTAAAATTTCTCAAAGAAAATCTGATAGTAAATTAGTAAATTGGTGTGAAAAATTCAGAAATACAAGCTACACAGGTATTTCAGGGTATTGTAGGGTATTTTAAAGCTTTAAATTGCAGTCAATGAGTGGATTTTAGAAGTCTTTGGTATCATCCATATCATTTTTGCTGATTTTTACAGAAATGTCAACTCTTCCTCTATTGTCAGTAAAAGTTTGGAACAGCAGCATTGTTTTGAAGTCACGATCAGTTCTAATAATTCCTCTGATTATTTATTTTTTTTTTTAATTGTAGGACTGCTGCTTCATATCCAATCCCAGCTGTAGATAGTTTTTGAAGGGCAAAGTATGACACCCCCTCACAGCAATATCAGATCAAATCCAAGCACTCCTCAGACCCAGTTATGTGCAAAAGTTTTCATTCAAAGAGATTATAGTGAAGGCACTCCAGTCCGATTTCAAAATGTATTTCCTAGCGAATTGGAAGATAAGGTAAGTGTTTGATAATGTTATGTTTTGTCGGAAAATGAGCAGTATGCTATTTTCACCACTTCCCTTTAAAAAAAAAAATCAATTCTAAATATGCCCAGCATGGTGCCGAATTAGAGGAATCCCCCCTTCCCCTCCTCTGTAAAACAAGGACTGTGCACAGAGCTAATTCAAAGTGG
Organism: Trialeurodes vaporariorum; assembly: GCA_011764245.1. Classification (NCBI taxonomy): domain Eukaryota; kingdom Metazoa; phylum Arthropoda; class Insecta; order Hemiptera; family Aleyrodidae; genus Trialeurodes; species Trialeurodes vaporariorum. The sequence continues at coordinate 63,895,334 of VMOF01000002.1, forward strand.
TTATTCTAATTTTAATGATTTTTAAGTATATTTGTCCCCTGTCACTGAACAGTAACCACATCAGCCGTCTTGCTTTGTATTTGTGTGATGTTTGACAAAACGAACCCGGGCAAAAATCGAGATTGTGGTACCACCGCATAGAAGAAGTAATGACGGACAATTCAAGACCTGAAACTTGCAAAGATTAAAATAATTGACAGAATGGAGGGGTGTTGAAGTTTGAAACAGAAATAATGTGATTTGAGAAAAACGAAGTTAAATCTTCCCTGCAAAACGGCATAAGTATTTTTAAAAGTTAATTACACTGTATGTAATACATAAACTGAAATTGTGTAAAAACCACCTCTCGTTAAGCTCTCTTATTTTTTGGATCATTCTTACGCTCAGTAACTACTGTCAATGGTGTAGTTTGTAATCTGGTAGTGTTGCATTTTATTCATTCAGGTTCTTATCGAAGGTCAACTTCTAGGGTGTTTACTGTGCACGGAAGAATTTGATCTTTTTCATAGGTTTAAATGAAACAAATGCAACTCTACCACATTGCACCCTGCACCACTGACACCTATACTGATGCTTGCTCACTGTTTAGAATGAATTAAAAACCCAATTATTCATAGTTTGTTAACTGTTTTTTTTTTTTAGATTGAAAGATCTGCTTTTGAGTATACAATTAACCAGTTGAACGCTTATTTTGCGGAAGCTGAAACCGCAACATGTAGCACATATTGTGAAGGTTGTATGGCATGTCTCACAGCGTACCTTATGTTTATTTGTACTGAAACTCATTATGAAAAGGTAAGAAGGAATCAGGTATCAAGCTTTGTCGTTTTAATTATTTTCTCTGAAAAGGTTGTACGCAAAGTATTTTTTAAAAATTGTCTTCAGTCACACTCTTGGTTGCTAATAGACACTAACCTGTATTTGAAACCTGTTTGCAAAGTTCAAGAAAGGCATCTAAGTAACCCCCTTTTTTTTTGCAAGTGCTCATAAAGGTCCCCGCACACTCCTTATGGCAAAAGGTTCCCCATAGATTTTGAATGTGATTTGTATCATTCGATTTAGCAGATCAAGCTGAGAAAAAGTTCTCACGGCAGCAACTGAATGGAGCTTATGGAGTTGAATGGGGATGGTGCAAGGTTTTGCTACAGGCACATGGACTATCAATTCTAATGTAAAATGCAGCGAAAATAACGATGAGATCATTAAAAAAGTTTAAAACTCACTCCTCGCAGAGAAACCTTAATTTGAAGTTTCCGGTGGCCACCCTTGCATGTATGCACTAACCTCGGATTCGCACCCCAAACAAACAGCCACCATCTTGCTTGTTAACAATCGTGAATCTGAGAATAAAAGCTTCACATGACATTCACACAACACAAACATGATTTGATAAATGAATTACAGCAACTTAATGTCCTTTTCAGTCAGTCGTTCTCCTTTCGGAAGGTTCTTAGTGGCAATACACCGATATACGTGAATTACGGAGATTGTCAACAAGCAAGATGGCTGTTGTTTGTTTGGGGTGTGAATCCGAGGTTGGTGCTTACATTCAAGGGTGGTTACCCAAAACTTCAAGTTAAGTTTTCTCTGCGAGGAGTGAGTTTAAGACTTTTTTAATGGTCTCATCGTTAATTTCAAAGCATTTTACACTAGAATTGATGGTCCATTTGCCTGTAGCAAAACCTTGCAAGAGCTCCATTGTATGATAAGTTTTCGAGATATTTGCCTGTTCTGCTGTGTTCCGTTGTGTTCCATGCTTAAAAAATTAGCTCATTGTTATGGGTTAAAGATTTTAAACACTGTCACAATATCACTCTTCAAGTTGCCAGACACATTTCAAAAGCTGTCCGCTCTTAATTTCACATTATTTTCATATTTGATCACAATTAATATGTACTTAGTTGCCTTAAAAAGAAAGAGTGTGTTATTGTCATCATTGGTCTTTACTTCACGGATTGAAATCATGGTGCCTGAATTACAGACAAGTCTCTGAGATTCTTTCTCAATGAGGATATTTTCTCATTTTCTTGAGGCAAGAACATTCAACATTTTCATTTGTTTTCCTGTGCTTCATGGTGGAGTGAGTTATTAATGTTTTTGGGCTGATAAGTTACAAAATATGAAAAATGCTGTGAACAGAATATGACAGGGAGAATATCAATCATGAATGTTAGAATTTTATTATTCCAGGACCTCTAAATTGTTAACTAACTCCTAAAGTGCATTAGGCAAGCCTTCTCTCAAAGATGCAATTCAAATATATTCAAAGACATACTGTTTGTTTTGACTACATGTATGTTTTGAACCATTTCTGAAAGCAACGGCGTTTCAGTGATATTGCTCTGACTGATATGTCTCAAACGATAAGTTTCAAAACATGTGAAAAAAAAATTGAAGTTGAAGTCAAAATGAAGGAAGAAAGTCTATTTTCACATTGATCCTTCTGTTCCAGTGCCTGAAAAAAGTAGCAAAATTTGTTTTGGAGCAAAATGAACATGTCTACATGCCTCGTGGACTATTATTAACCAACCCTGCAGAACGTGGACTGAGAGTTGTATCCTTTTCTTCCTATTTGTTTGTTTCATTTATCTGTAAAAAATTAATCAAAATATAAAAGGAAAAATTAATCCTTTTGATTTTAATGGATGCCATGCAAACTTCTACTGCCTCAAGGGTAATTCCACTGTTACGGGTGTCACACCTTTTTAACTTTGAACTAAAAATTTAACACTTTCTGAAAGTGTAATCTAAAACTTTTTAGCAAAGGCAGAAAGAACTTTTTTTGTAGATTATTTCAGTATATCAGAAATTGTCTCCTTTTTATTCTGATCCTGAAAAAAAACTAAAATGGGTGCGTTACGGGTGTCACAAAATTTGGAAGGGAATTTCGCCTCACTGAAAGTAATACGAAAACTCTGTGAATTTTACAAAGATAAAAATCTGTCCAGCTAATATGTTAAAGTAGAGGGTATGCGCTTCAATTCCTTAGCATTAGTTTTTTTACTTTCTGCCTCTTTCATTCTGAAAAACACAAAAACTTGCGTTACGGGTGTCACGAATTGTCCCTCTGTGCTCTCATCAATTTCTGCGCCCCTCATGGAAAAGAAACTGACCTTTTTCAATTTAATTCGTTGTGATTAGGTCAGAGAGCCGACATTAGTCAGTTGTGAGACATATTTTATTAGAAAAAATGACAAGACCTGCAGATTTACTTATTTTTTCCCCCATTGAAAGAAAATTGCAGAAATTGTGTGAATTTTTTTTCTTCATACAAACAAATTATTTACATTATTGTTATTGAACGGCTCAATGTCTCTAGTTTTCAGAAATATATTGGTTTTTCCCCATTCTTGTTTTCTTTCTTGCATTTTCCACTCGTTTTTTAACCCTGTCACTCAGCCCTGACCTTGCAGTAAAAACAGTGATAGTTGGCAACACTGTTTTGTGCGTTTCCTGTCAAAAAAAAGTTTCAGGTTTTGTTGATATTTATTTAGAAAGTGACGACAGGAGGTCCTGCAAAATTTCAACTCTTGAAAGTAAGTACTTTTCCATTTACCTTACTTTTAAAACTTAGTGTAACTTTGGTGACACCCGTAACACAAAAAAGGGATTTTTCAGTATATCTCATTTATTTTCTCCAACATTTGGAAGATATTTTTTTTCCTGTGTCTAGATGTCAAGTAAGACTTCAGAGTATTTTTTTCCAATTTTTAATGTTAGCAATTAGTGAGAAAAATGTGTTACGGGTGTCACGAATGTGACTCCATGTGACACCCGTAACACATCAATGAATTGAAATCTGAAAGAATCTTATTGAAGCATCCGTCTAGATTTCACAGCGGTTCGAAAACCTGCTTTCAGCACTGCGCCAACACCATCTGCCACTCCTTTCTGGTGGCTGGTTGCCTAAAACTTCCAGGTTCTTATTGAGCATAAAGGGCATTTGATAATGTGTATCTATTTTTGAACTGGACAAATGTAGGAACAGTACCTGTTACTACATTTGTCAGTTATTCTCAGGTATTTGAGAGAGATGCGGCCTTCGCTTGAAAACCTGGGAAACTTTACCGATGGAGCCTCATCTCAGTTCAAAAATAGATACACATTATCAAATGCCCTTTATGCTCAATAAGAACCTGGAAGTTTTAGGCAACCAGCCACCAGAAAGGAGTGGCAGATGGTGTTGGCGCAGTGCTGAAAGCAGGTTTTCGAACCGCTGTGAAATCTAGACGGAAGACGAAATCTAAGAACCTGGAAGTTTTAGGCAACCAGCCACCAGAAAGGAGTGGCAGATGGTGTTGGCGCAGTGCTGAAAGCAGGTTTTCGAACCGCTGTGAAATCTAGACGGATGCTTCAATAAGATTCTTTCAGATTTCAATTCATTGATGTGTTACGGGTGTCACATGGAGTCACATTCGTGACACCCGTAACACATTTTTCTCACTAATTGCTAACATTAAAAATTGGAAAAAAATACTCTGAAGTCTTACTTGACATCTAGACACAGGAAAAAAAATATCTTCCAAATGTTGGAGAAAATAAATGAGATATACTGAAAAATCCCTTTTTTGTGTTACGGGTGTCACCAAAGTTACACTAAGTTTTAAAAGTAAGGTAAATGGAAAAGTACTTACTTTCAAGAGTTGAAATTTTGCAGGACCTCCTGTCGTCACTTTCTAAATAAATATCAACAAAACCTGAAACTTTTTTTTGACAGGAAACGCACAAAACAGTGTTGCCAACTATCACTGTTTTTACTGCAAGGTCAGGGCTGAGTGACAGGGTTAAAAAACGAGTGGAAAATGCAAGAAAAAAAACAAGAATGGGGAAAAACCAATATATTTCTGAAAACTAGAGACATTGAGCCGTTCAATAATGTAAATAATTTGTTTGTTTGAAGAAAATTAAAAAAAACTCCCCTGGACTACCTAGGCGTGGAATTACCCTCAATGGGTCTGGTGCAAACTTTTGCTACAGCGTTATAAGGGGTTGATTCCTGTATAACATCTCTTGAAACTGATGTTGAGAGCATCAGTAAGTTCCAAAATCTGCTCATAAACTCAATAAATGCATTTTAAAAAATTATAAAATGGTGGTTGAATGAGCGGCAGTGGGTGACAAGAGAGGAGTCCCATCTAATCACAACTCTCTATCCTTAGAAAGGTGATGACAAAGTACAATAACTGCAATGGGTCTGTTGCAAACTTTTGCTACAACGATTAAGAATATTTACTCTACTGTAAAATCGTCTGAAAAGTCCATTGGTGGCATCAGAAAGTCATAAAATGCATTAATAAACTCACAAGAGGCGTTTAATGAAATTCAAGATGGCGGAGAAATATCGAGCAATTGAGGAGTTCTTCGGTAAAAGGGCAGATACGCGTATCCGCCCTTTTACCGGAGATCGCTTTACTGGAATCCTTAAACCCTTAGCTACCAGAATATATATAGGTTGTGCATGTTCCTAATGTTTTCCGCAAAAATATCAAGTAATATTTGCTGAAAATCGTATTATTCGGAAGAATTTGTAACGCAGACTCGGGTCTGATGATTTTTTTTTTTTTTTTTTTCTCTCTCTCTCTATAAGCGTTTGAAAACAGAAAATAGTATACAAAATATCTGTTGGGAGTCTAAAGAAAGCTATCTTTATTGTAAAAAATCGTTATAAGTCTGAAAAAATTGATCGAAATATCGATCGCCGGTAAAAGGGCGGATAAACTGGTTTTTGAAAAACGCAATTATGAGAAAACCGTAAGTGCTAGAGGTTTGCGGTTTTTTTCATTTTATTCCTAATGGTTTGTTCTATTTAAGAAACTTTAGTTATTGAAAAAATTCCTTAAACTTTTAAAACTACAGGCTTTTTTAACATTGAAACGCGTTTTTCTCACAACTATGATTTTGCTTATCCGCCCTTTTACCGAAGAACTCCTCAATTGGTATGCATGCACCACGAACATCCAAGGATAGCCAACCTCACAATATCGATCACAACCAATCACAACCAATCACAACGTAAACAAACACATAACCTCTACCTCCAGTGAGGTTGTCAAAGTTGGCCATTCTTCGATGTTCACGGTGCATGCATACAGATTGCTCGATATTTATCCGCCATCTTGGATTTCATTAAATGCCTCTTCTGAATTTATTATTGCATTTTATGACTTTCTGATGCCACCAATGGACTTTTCAGGCGATTTTACATCAGATTAATCACTATTAATCGTTGTGCGTAAAAGTTTGCAACAGACCTATTCTATTTGAATCCATACAGCACTAACCTAGGTATCGCCATTTAAAAATTCTGTTTCATGACATGTATCTTTGTCAAAATTTGTAACAATTTCATCCCCTGTCTCTCTGCACTTCATAAGACCCGTTTTTTCCCCCATCTGATGCCCATCGATCGAGCAAACTGAATCCATCGAACCGTTTCTCTCAATTCCGATGGATTCCATCCGCTGCCCATCGATCCAGCAGCCTCAGGAGACCACTGGGAACAGAGGGATAGGCCTTCTTAGTTTACATCTGTGTTTACAAATGGCAAACCCTAACCTCTTCAAGCTAAATCGTACGAATAGACGGATGCTTCGATGGAACGATGGACATTTGAACTCAAGCGATCCCAGCTAAATTCTTGATAGATCAGTGCAGTAGATGGGGAGAAAAACGCATCTATATTCAGTGATGCATTGCGCTCTTTGTGTTGACGTTGTTGGCAGTACTGCTCTCGGTAACTGTAGTGGAAGCTTGCAAATCAGCTCAAAGTTCTGGCAAAGAAATATGTCACAGTACAGCATTTTCAAATTACTGTATCTTGGTTAATGCTAAACGGACTGCAGTAGAATAGTGCTCATTGTAATTTTTTTGCTCTTTACATTATGAGCAACTATCAAAAGTCAGATCCGTCGGTAGTACAGCTGGCCTAAAGCGAAAATTGTTGACAGTCTGTCCGATTTTCTGAAGCAACTCTTGCAGCGTGATCAAAGGAATTGAAATTGTTTCAGGGTTATAATCTTTGAAATTTGATTGTGGAATTTAAGCTTTATCCAAGTGCATGCGCGACAGCAATTATTTGACTTATACTGTCTTAGTGGCTTCTGCCATTTATGATTCAAGTCAATAAGTAAAATCTTTTATTCAAAAATTAAAAGTTTTGAGCTCACGCATGTCCTAAAAACTATTGAAGGCAGGAATCCGGTCAAAGAAACTCCCAATTCAGCGAACATTTTATCCAGTTGGATTCGGTCAGTTGAATCAGGAGTTTCACCACTCATAAAATCCATGTTCTAAAATCATCACCCTGTCATCCATACCTGGCTGCTGTTATTAAATCTTATTCATTTATAATTCGTCATAAAAGAAACCGGTAAACAAAGGGCAAATGCTGGATAACTCGCCAAATAAAATTTGGTGAGGATGTTTCGGCTCAAATTGTAGCCAGTTTCATCTCGAATATTTAAAGAATTAAAAAAAAGTTAAAAAAGAATTTCCAATTGAGAGAGCCTCTACTTCTACGTACGGTATACACATGCTGCATTTGCGCAAGCGCAGCCAACCAGATGCTTCAATTTGAAATTATTTGCTTACAATTTTTTTAATTCTTTAAATATTCGAATTGAAAGTGGCTGCGATTTAAGCAAAAATATCCTCACCAAATTTAATTTCGCGTGTTTTCCAGCTTTAGCCTGTGGTTCACCTGTTTCTTTTATATCACATCGTCGCTGGTTCGTTTGTTTTTTTTTTTGCTGGTAATAACTTTTGCCGCAGTGTTTTCCTTGACTCTAATGTTTGCAGGTGGAAATTTCAATACTAGATCAACCAATGGTGACAAGGACTTGACTTCCTCTTTCTGAATCAACAGAGGAGTTCTTCATGTAATCATTCTTTCTGCCATTTATCTATTCATTTAGCAAATGCTCTTTCAGTGGCCCTGAAAGTATGTGACCTGTGACCAATTCGTCAAGCTCTGTCGAGACGAGTTACAGGTGCCCTGGAAACAATGATAAGACTTTTAAGTCTCGGGAAAGACACTGGTTTCTTTTTTATCTCCTTGTCGTTTAAGTTTCATCTTTTAAGTTTTGTTTTCTCATTTTCGAGGAGCTGAATCCCTGAATAAATTATGGGGAAAAGTATACCTAAAATAACCCACCTTATCACGCTAATAGTATCCAACCTCAGATATCGACTACCTGTTTGCTCCAAGAGCGAATAAACTAGCATTTAAATCAAATTATTCTATTCGCATTCCATCATGCAACTTATGTGTTATTTTTGTTTGCATTTTGGTCCCAATTTCCTTTTGGTATCCAAGCAGTTAAAAGGGAGGTGGATTTTCCTACCTAACCCTTGTAAAACCGAGTGTTACAAACACCCTTTCCTCTCAGGAGCCAGAAGAGATTCCCACGCAGACTTTTTCATGTTTGATTTGTTGTCTTCGTGAATGTTTTAGCAAAAATATTTTTATCTCTTTGATAAATGACAATTTTCAGTCGAATTTCTTTAAAAAGTTTTAAAAATTGATTCTCAGCAGATAGAACACTGACTCTAAAAGCGTCCTTTTCAATCGGATTTGACTCGGAATAATTCCACTTTCCACGGCGGATTTGGAATATTCGTCCTCGAGTAGTCCAAATCCACTTGACCCGTTTCCGGATATGACGCAATAAAATTGGAACTGGAAGGTGGAATGTGGAATGTGCTCAAGAGCACTTTCCAAGTCGGCCATTTGCAATCCATTCTCATTGAATCGTCCTCGAGTTGCGCTTTCACTTCCACTCCGCCATCTTGGATTTGACTGGAATTCTTGGATTTGGAATAAGAAAGTCAAATCCGATTGAAAAGGACGCTTTATATGTAAAATTCTGAGAAAAGTTTGCTAATGTATGCATGAGAGGATGAGGATGCTAGCAAAAAAAAAAATTGAACATTTTTCCAGCGGCTACAGAAATAGTAAGGTGTTTGTGGAAAAAACCCAATTTTCAGTCAGCCCACCCCTTGAAACATCGGGTAGATTATATTCACACATTGTTATCCATTTTTCATTCTCGCAACCTAGCACCACTAAAACTATCATCAAATTTGAAATACTGATCAGAATTGCAAAAACTACACAATATGGAACGGAACCTGAGATTGCACTAAAGAAAATTTTATAAAAAAAGAACAATTACGAAGCGCTTCGGTGAAAGAGCGGATAAAACAGAGGGTGTGCTTCAGCTCAAAAGTCCTGATTTTAAATTGTCATTGCGTGTAACTCTAATGAAGAAAACTGGGTTGCTCTTAATTATCTAACAATCAGAGCGTTTAGTTGAATCATTGGATGATTAAGAGAACCCAATCCAACACTTCATAAAAACATAATAACCTTTTGAAATCAGGTTTTTTGAGCCGGAGCACACCCACTGTTTTATCTGCCCTTCTACCGAAGAACTCCTCAATTGAAAATTTTGAGCAAAATTCTATTTTGAGTCTCTTTAAAGTGAATTCATCTCAATCTAAGAGGGCTCATTGAATCCGTCAGGTCAACATTCCTAATCAAGAGCAACAAAGAAAACAAGTGTAAAATTAAATTTAGGAGGGTTAACAAATGATCATTTTATGGCGCATTTTGTTTCACGAGCCTTGGCTCTTGAATGTTCTTCTATTGTTTTCTGCTTCATTTTCAATCTCCTCATTTTTCCAAGTTTTACTCTCCTAAAACTATTGCATGCTAGCGACAGCAATGAAGTTGTGTATGTAATTGACAAATGTCAGCTTAACATAGATCCAAAATTATGTTGTTAACAGCAGTGTTTGGTTACTTACTATGACCAATATTGCAAGTAATTTCTTAATGGATACCAATCTTTTCACTCTCTCATTTATTCATGCTCTCAGGAATTTTCCGTCAAACTTAGACCTATACTTTTTTAATGAGATTAATTTGTGAAACTTCAATTTCATGTACTGTAGATCTCGTTATTAGGTTTTTTTTACTCAGACTTATGCTTTCCATTCAATTTTTACTAATTCGGCAAACTTGCTGTTTCTTTGTTGTGCTTCGTTAGCGGATGTAACATGTGCAATTTTGAGAAGGAAGGGTACAAAAAGAGCTGCCAATGTACGAAAGAAATTGTGGAAGTAGCTTATCAAAAATGGTTTGTGTTTATTTGAAAGAAATGGATTCAAGATCCTATCCTTACTTGAATATGAGAAGTCATCAATTTGCCTTCTTTTCTTTTGTTTGCATTGAAAAGCAGTGTCGACAGATTTTGTGAAAAACATACAAACAGGCACATGAGTCCTGTGTCAGCGATTCAAAGTAAGTTGCATTACACGTAACCTAAACCTCTCTTGATTTAAAAAAATTTAAAGAAAGAAATTGTGGTTTTCACGTGTAATGCAGGTTGTGTTAAATTGCTGACGCAGGTCAGATGCAGTTGCTTGTACACATTGCCCATGTGACCCAATGTAAAATGTGTGAATTTTTTTGTCAAATCTGGCAGCACTGTTAAAAACGTAATTAATGGTTCCTTAAGTTAAAAAATTATTTCTGATAAAAGTGTATTAATCAAGACGGAGCAAATTGATGGAGTCCCATTTAAGCTAAGAATGACTTTCAGTAAATGCCGACTATAATGGTCATGCTAAGAGTGATTAGAATGAAATGGTAACTTGGAAGCTCCTCAGCAAATAGTCTTATTATTTTATTAGCAATACTATTTTAACAGATGTCCGATTACGATGTCATTTTACGGATGTCGGTGTAGACCTTACCCCGAGAGATCACAACCAGTCATGTCTCAGCACTGGCTTTTGTTGACATGTTCGCTCAAATCATTAGCAATCTCACGTGCTTGTACTCGACATCAGACTCCCAAGCACGATGCCATAGGATGGCATCCGATGGATGTTTGACACGGTGCTGTACAGCAACATCCAAAATAAGCCATGCCCATAATCTGTAAATAAAGTGGGGAAAATGCTGTTCAGATGACATCGAAGACCGACTTCTGTCAAAATAAAGGACGTCTAATATTTTGCCTATTCCTTCATGTGGGGGTTGTCAAGTTCTTCATTTTTCTTTTCTCTAGAAACCAGTCTTGGGGACTCAAAATTTGACATTCTTCTCTTTTTTTTGTATTTTTGATTACTATCAGTGTCCATTGTTTTTGAAAAGACTTAAAATTTAGACTGGAGAGTATCTAATAATAATTTTAAGTGATTTTGTTGGTGTAATCCTTTGCATTTCTTTTTCCTCTTTCTCTCTGTGACCAATGCAATTTTTCAATCTTTGGGATTTTTTGTTTTTTCATTCTGTAGACAGTTTCTTGATCCTTATGATAAGGTATTGTTTCTGTTTTTCCTCTTTATTCATCTATTTTCTTTCAAAGGAATACTTAAACCATGCTTGTAAATAAGAAATCCTGATTGTTAAAGTTGTTGAAAATTTATTTATTTTCCGTGTACTCTTGTCCCTCTTTCTGTGTATGTATATTATTTATTTATTTATCTATTTATTTATTTTTTAATTTATTGTGATTTTTAATAATTAATTTTTTTTTGTAAATTAAATACTAATTTTGATTTTTATGACTAAGAGTTGAAAAAAAGTTAATTTAAATAAAAAAAAATAAAAAAATTCCTATTACATCATGATCTTGAAAAATAGTTTTTTCTTTCTATTTCTTTAAAATGTGTGGTTCCAATCGACTCACATCTTGAGTAGTCATTATCAATCAATTGGTGGGTAAAATTTGCATACGTCTTCATAGTTTTCCAAAAATCAGATTACCAGGCATTATCGACATGCCACAAAAATATTATCACTGCAATATCAACTATATAAAATTTGAGGCTCGCTTTCCACCAATAGTCAATTAATCAGTAGGACAACAGGGAAAATAGAGGCCTAGACTGAACTGGAAAGGCACTAAGGGCAAAGGCACTAGCAAGTGGCAATCATGCCAACATGCATCGCATCCAATTGGGCTGCTTAACTCAACCTGAAACAGAATCTGATCTTATTTTATTAGTACGAAGGCTGGACTGCAATCTTATATGCCTTTTCACTTAAAAATCCATCATATCTGGGAGTTGAACCCTGGACGTCAGTGCTGGCAGCAAACTACCTCAACCACTACACCACTAAGGTTGGCGTCATAAATGCATCAGACAATCTAGCACTTCTTAGGTCCATGAATATTCAGGGTTTACCTTAACTGATTAAAGAAAACGGGGGATTTTTTTTTGAAAATTCCGGGGAGAAAGCTTCTTAAAAACCTGCCGAGGACCCAAAAATGAGCCCTTGTAAACTACTGAGTAAAGGCAGTTTCTTATGACCAGCCAGTGCCATATCTTCAATACTTTTTACCGTTTTGCAGTGCTACTATCTGTCTTTTCGATAATCCAGTCTCCCTGTTCCGAAGGATATAGTTCTACGTAACTGGTTCTTTGAATTTGAACTTTTTAGGATCCATAAGGCATCGGTGGGACTTGAGTTGCTAATTTTAAGTCCATTTTTTGATTGTTGGACCGTTTTTCGTGAAAATTCCAGAAATCAAAAATAAAAAAAAAAAAAAAATTGATAAAATCGACAATTTTCAGTCACAATCTGGAAACTGGCGTCTCTTCTTTAAAGTGCTTGTCTTGTGGAACAATTTTCTCTCAAAGTTTTTGATATTTGGACAGTTTTAAAGAGAGCTGCGAATTTTTGAAATTTGATCTCAATCGAATCTTGTCTTTCGACGGATAGAAAATCGACATCACCATGCAGTTTGTGCCAAAAATTTTAAAATTTTACGCCCTTTCGAATCATATAGTAGAAACTAGAGGTACCTAGCCATCAATATTTGATTGTTGGTGGAGGAGCCTCGCCTATTAAGGTGCCCCTAAAAATGTCAATCATGCCCTAAAGTCTGTCATGATGATGCTACACCACCTCCAAAATTTTGCCTCTTTAAAATCAATCGTCGAGGCGTTCCTGGACTTTTTAAAGACCCTGTATGGTTTGTGTTCAACAGTGGTGTAGCGCAGGATTTGTCCCTATGATCAAGATTGGACTGTTTAAGCTTATTCATATAAGTTCAACTTTAAGGGTGTTAAACGCGCATTCAACTATCCCATTTTTTGGTTTATTTAAATAAACAAATTGACATCACCAATTTTATTTTGATGCCTCGACACAGGAAAATGTTTTGGTGTGGGGAGGGGGGGAGCTTTAATCAAAGGTCAAGTTTTGAACTTGAGATGTCATTGATGACATCTCAGGCCTTTTGATGTCATTGTAAAGGGAGGGGCAGAGCCCTCTCTTACTATGCAACTGATACAAATTACTTTTTAAATCAATCGTGATCATGACCACCGATCAATCCAGTTTAATTTTTCAAGTAATTATGGTTATAATTCCATCTCTCAGCCCTAAAAGGATCGATTGGTAGTTAAATACTGTCATGTCTGATGGTAGTAAAATGAAGCTATGAGTACAAATTCGTAGCCCTTGGTGGATGGGAGAAACAGTTCAACGAAACACGTCTTCGGTTTGAATCGCCTTCATTTTTCTAAGACGCAATTTCAGGACCGTAAGGCAGGAATTTTTACCTACGCTACGCCTGGAGCCACCGTATGCCTTTTGTTTCCACTTCCCGATCTGTTTCTATGAACGCATGCGATTAAATGAGCGAGGGGTATGGATAAAGAAATAAGATAAAGAAAGATAAAGAAATAGAGGAAGAGCCGAAACCGTCTCCTCATCCAGCAACATCGCGATCGTGCCCCACTTTCATCAACGCAGCATCCAATTCCATCGACCATGAAAAATGCGGTACTCCTGGTACATTTGGCAACACGGAGACATCTACCATATTTTCTTTAAAATCGGCCGAACCGATCAGCTGTCATCTCTCGCACACATTTAAAACCTGTTGCTATGGCGATACCTCTACTCGATCGCGGAGCCCTCCGGAAATTACGCAGGACGAAATCGCGACCGCGGATCCGTTTTACCAAAGATATTATATACTATATAGATACTGAATGAGGCCCTACCTTGGGCGGGGAAAATGGACCTGCTAGGGGGTACACAAATTGGAAGATTTGCCGGCCATGTAGGCAGCGTGTTTTTCATTGGCAAACATTCTTTCTCTCTCGCTCTCATGGAGAGAGAGAGAGAAAGACTATGTTTGCCTATGCGCAAAACAAGTTGCATACTTACAGGAATCGGGACCGTTTCATTTCCTAGCATTCGGTATCTATATAGTATATAATATCTTTGCGTTTTACGGCCCCAAACCTCGCGGAAACAAATTTTTCGGTGGCCATGAACGGCAAAACAGAACTCCGGGCAACGTCGCAGCACCGAAATCCTGAGCCGATCGGCCGTACCGCAGTCAACCTACGGCGGAAAAAAGTATTTAAGAAAATCGCCCCTCACGCACGACCCGACGGAACTACGCGAAAATCCGACCTAAGTACACATCCTTGCATCCAAACGAACCCGCCAACCAAGTTTCGAGACCCCACGACTAGATGAAAGTGGCAATCGGCTGTTCGATAGAAAAAAAACAGCGGTCCGATCGGGATCCGGAAGCCGTCGGTAGACGCGCGTTGACGTCCCGCTTTGAATGGTATTCATCCCAAGTGCGTGACCCACTACCCAGATAGCATTCAATCTCTTGACAATGTCCGGACAAAATCCAACATCGTCGGGTATTGTCAGAATATTCTGTGGATATCCTCACAAAATCAGACTATTTCGGATAATGCCAGGATATCCTCAGAATATCTTGGGATGATTCGGTAAAATGTAAAGTCTTCGAATAATTTACAGATTTTTTTTTTTTTTTTTTGTGGCATCTCACATCATCATCAGTGGGTGGGTGAGGGGGGGGCGACTGTAATCAGAATGGAGAATCGTTTCGTGATAAAGCCGCAGCTCACCGTGAGCGCTGCTGTTGCGGTATACTGGCCCAAAGATTACTTCAGCCAATATTCATTATGGTAATGTGTGTTCTGTGGTAACCCTGCAGGCAAACTCAGAATGAGAATATTCTCAGAATATTCCAGCCAGAATATTCCGACGAGAATATTCCAGCCAGAATATTCCGACGAGAATATTCTCAGAATATTCTTTACAGTAGGTAGGTATATTTACCTTCGAAGACAATTTTATGGGGAAAAAATCTGAAAACACTCTAGGATATCCTGGGGATATTCTCCGATTATTCCGCAGAGAACGCTCTCAATGATTCTACTTCCAAGCGCTACCACTAGATAGCGCTCGCCTCCTTTCAATCTAATATCTTTTCCTTTTTGACTTTTCTAATTTCTCTTTCAATATTTTTCTTTAAATAAATTTTATTACAAGGTGCGTTTAATTGTTTCCTATAATGTCAAGAAATCGGGTTTCGATAATCTTCAGATTTGTAATGTAAATTCTCATTTGAACTTCAAATTCTCAAAGTTTGGAACTGAATTGATTTAAGTGCGTCCACGCCTTCTTTCTCTTCATTCAATGTAACGACGTCTCTTATTGTTAGTCTGTTTTGTAACTCTCTACTACTCCTCTGAGCGAGTTATACGTCTCCTGATTAATATCAGTGTACCTGAAGTAAATTCTGCACGGATTTACCTAATGGGGGATATGAAACTTCTACATGTAATCTATAGGCACCAATTCGAGGCGAAGTTCCATTCTCGGATATCAGAATCCATTGGGCTAACCACTGATAACTAATGACTAATCGGGTAAAAATATTGCTTGAATTGCTCTCGGCGTTGATTGTTGATACCCGGAAAATATCATGAGGATTTTCAAATATCGTAAGGATATCTGTAGGATATTCGACTATCCTACAGATATCCTCAGAATATTCTGAGGATATCTAGCCGAATTTTTAAAATCTTCGTGAGATATCCGCTGGATATCCGCAGGTGTTAGGATATCCATAGGATATTCCACGGATATCAGAGGTGTGCCAAATGAATATCCGTGGGATATCCTATGGATATCGCCGAATATCCATAGGATATCTTAAATATTTGTTTGGATATTCTCAGGATATCCTATAGATATCCGTCTGCTATCTGGGTAAACGCGGTGCGCGTCCAGAGCGGAAAAACAGAAATAAGAAAATCGCCCCTCCCGCGCGACTCGATACTACTTTCCGAAAATCCCGGCCTCCTTAACGTGCACCTTTATACCCCCACGGACCCGCTGACTGAGTTTCGCGATCCCACGATCAGGGGTATGGGCTGTCCCTTGTCCCCCGGAAACCACGTTTTCAGGCGCCCCTCCCTTCCCGCAGTTTGATCGGGATGCGGAAGTCGTCGGTAGACGGGCGTTGAGGTCCCGCCTCCAACGGTGCCACTCCCGAGAGCGTGACCCGAACGACGCGGCGTCCAGAGCGTAAAAACAGAAATCAGAGAATCGTCCCTCCCGCCGCGCCGCACTATGGTCCAGAAGTCCGGTTTAGGAAGACATTAGTTTGCATTAAAATCGCCCAATATCTTGAAAACGGCTCATCTGACACCAAAACTGGTAATTATAAAAAAGATAGAACGTAATCAGTCATATTTATCGAACATTTTGATCAACTATATGAGGTAAATTACGTTTCGAAGACAGTCGGTCACCGTTTTTGTTTACTCCGCCATGTGTGTGGTCGAAATATGCGCGGTGGCACACTCAACCCCGTTTCCGGTTGGGACGGACTGACCTGTTTACTTAGATCATGTGGGCGCCCAGCCGACTGGCCCCACCGCACCGGCCTACGAGTTTCTCGCTCGCCGAAACGTAAACAAACCGTGAGCTAGTGAATGACTTTTAGCAATGAAGGCGCTGAACAAAATTTAATTTAGGCGAGCTAGCTAAATTCCCCCCCCCCCCCCACTTCCTCCTTTTCCCACCTTTTGGTTAGCTGATTGGTCAGTGTTGGGAGTTTTGAGTTCACGGTTGGACTAAAGTCCCTATATGTAGAGAGTTAAGACAAGTGAAACCATGGGCGCCGCCATTGGATGCGATTTTGCACATTTGTTTACATTCTGAGGGCCGTTGTTGTGTTTCGGTGCACTGCAAGGATTACAGTGCCGCTGAGTTTTTAACTATTTTATCTTTCACTGATTTTGTTGATCGACATCTATTTATGAGAGAGCGAGAGAGGGAAATGTAACTATTGAACTCACCAGTGATTTTTCGCTAGGCCTTCAATGCAATAAATGGATGAAAGAGGGGATTGGTTAACAAAAAGTTCCCAAACTTTGCTTCATACATGCAGCAGTAAAGTGGGGGAACTTTTAACCGGGGGGGGGGGGTTATTTTGTGGGGGGGCATACCCTTTTTAATAGCGACAATTTGCGTCAGTACGATCAATTTCAAAGGAAGATCATATAATCATCCGCACTTAGGGGGTGTAAATGGCCCCACGTCGCGTGTCGAAAAACATTAAATGTTAACTTAAAATGTAATGGGGAAATAATCGTTAAAAAAAAAATTGTCCGTGTTATTCGCATTTCGGGTGTAAATGGCCCTACGTCAAAAAAATTAAAAATCTTGGATGAAGTTCGCTTGAAATTTGGAGCCAGCGGATTTTAAAAAAATTCTCTCCATTATAATGAAGTGCTGTTTGAATAAGGCATACTTTTCCCGAACAAAATTTAGCTTCTCCTCTTTCAAAGGACAGATTTTCGACTTATACTGACGCTGTTAATAGTAACATATTTTACCGTGAAAAGTTTCTCACTCTCTCTATCTCCTTCTCTCCCCTCCTTCTTTTCTCTGTGGCTCTAATCGTATACCCCAAAAGCGCTAATTCGGTGCGGGGGTTATGGCGTCTCCATAAGCGCCAAAAATAAATAGGCTGTTTTGGATCGGACCCTTTTGAGAATTGGCGGTTTTGGATAGTTACCGTTTAGTTGATGTTCCGTTTGTCAAACTTTAGTTACTTATTTGGCGATGATGTGTCATCTGTTCACTATTTTCAGTCAATTAAAACAAAAATAAAAAACCGTTTTTCAGGTGTTCTGGTCAAGTTCAAGTTTGAATTTTGGAACATAAGAGTCAGGATGGCAGTCCTGCCGTTTGATTAAACGCATTTGATGAGCGTGTACGAACTGCGAAAGCCTAGTCAGAGAACCGTCTGCGTCAGTGATCAACGGTTCGTCCCAACGGCTACGAATCGTGGCCAGCGAGGAGGTGCTCTCCACGTAGGTAACTATTCCTACCTTATGGTCCTGGAATTGCGTCTCAAAAAAATGAAGGCGATTTAAACCGAAAACTGAAAGACGCGTTACGACCGTTATACGTGTTGGAATGTTTTCCATCTCAACGAGGGATAGGTGTTATTTTATAATATCTTATACTCGGTGCTTCATTTCTCTCCCATTAAATGTTTTGGTATACCTAACTACCTACCGCTCATTGTGTGCGTCTGTGAAAAGCCAAAAAAAAATGGTTTGCTGTTGTTCGCAAGTGAGCAGAAAAAGTGATATATGTATCCGAGGCATCATTTTATTGTTAAATTTTTATTATTATTAAATGAGTGAGTCTTTTTTGGTAGTTTTTAAAGGCATCGCCGTTTTTTTCTCTCTCTCTCTCTCTCGCTGTTTTTTTTTTTTTTGCATATTACCTACCACCTATTATTGGTACATTCCTTTGAACATATCCAAACTTTTTACACACACTTGAGCTCGTACAGCGGCGTAAACGTGAGATTTTTATTGGGGGACAAAACAACCTCTGAGTACATGCACTATGGGGGGGGGGGGGCTCAACCCTCTCAGAGAGAGGAGGGTCCGGGGGTATTCCCCCTGAAAAAATTGAAAATTCAGGTTCGCTCAGACGATATTTTAAGCACTTTATTTACTTTACGAAAATTGCACAAAATTTACTTATCGATAAAACTTAATGGGATTAGAGTATATTTTCTTCATTTCATTGACTATATCAAAGGGATTTTTTATTTTAGACTGACTGTAGGCGCAGGGTAACTTAGAGCTCAGCTATTTCTGGTCATTTCTTTCCTGTTTTTTTCTGTAACTATTCCTTTCTTTCTTTCTTTCTTTTTTTTCTGTTTTTCCTTCTCTTCCCAATTTATTTCCATTCCTCTTCTCTCTCCTTTTTATTTTTCTTTCTTTTTTTTCATTAAACTCCCATCTCACTTATTGGAGGGGTAAAAATGCCATGCCCCCTAAGATTACGCCTCTGCCCAAGTAACTTTTGTAATTTGCTTGTGTTTTCTGAGTTTACACCAGCACACGTACTTACTGCAGTTAAAAAAAAATAGATGAACATTGAGTAACAAATAAAAGCCGATCCTCTATGCATTTATTGTGAAAGTTCCAATTATTTTAGCGGAAAATAAAGTGGTTATCCGCAAAACTGCCATATGCAAAATACCAATCCGGACTACCAAGAAAGTAGGCTACTTTTTATATTTGGAACACAACGAACAGCAACGGAACATTCCGTTTTTTTTTGTTTTTATTTGTTTTTTTAACCACGGTTGATTATTTGCGGTTCGACTGTTCCATCGGAAAAAACAGAACACTCTAACCACTCTGACGAGCCAGTCCAACGATCACAGTTACTTGTGTGCCAATGAAATATAACCTTAAACCCGTCAAATCTTGAGTTCTTTTATCTGTTGACTTGTTTACAGCATGAATTGAAAGAGCCTCTCTCAAAAGATAGCACAGAAAATAAATAAAAAGTGCAGTTCGAAAGGGTAAAGAAAGACGGAAAGCGATAGTTTGGATAAAGAGCGTTTTTTAACATCCGAACGCTATACGAAACACACTCAACCAATAGTAACTAAGAATAACCCAAGAGTATAAACCGTTTCGTTGTGTTCTATCTTGTTTCATTCATAAAAAAAAAATACCCTTACCTTACTTTTGTAATTTGCTTGTATTTTTTTGGTTTATGACTGCTCTCTGCAGTTTAAAAAAAAACAAAACAAAACAAAACAAAAAAAAAACAATAAATAAAACCCGAAATTGTAAACATAAGTTGCGAAAGTTCCAACTATTTCAGCGAAAAATAAAGTGGCGAGCCGCACAGAGCTGGTGTTTTGCGTATGTTCAATGTCATATTTCAATCGATTGAGGAAAGATTACACAGTTCAGTTCATTTTATGACTGTAATGCTTGAAAATACTCTGATCATAGTAATATTTTCTCAATTAGTGGAATCGCCGTTAAATCATTATTTAATACCTGCAAGTTTTTTAAAGTCAGTGATGGCTCAAACGGTTGATATAAAATTACAGATCAGAGTTTTAACAGTCATGTACCTATTAACCCAAACTTCGTGGGATTTTCTCACCGGTGGAATCACCGGTGAATTGTACACGATCAACTGCACACAAAACGGCCGCTATGACTGTCTACTACAAAATACCTACCTGGATTATTGGTTGATCCAGGAAACAATCCTTCTTTCTCTTCAACCATTAGAACACTCGTGTTAGAAAATGACCGATTCGGGGCTGTCACGTGATTTTCGCCCCTCTTCTATCCTTTTCAAACACGTGCATTCAAATGGTCAGGGAGAGAGAAGGACAATTTCCTGGATACGCCAATGACCTGGACTATCGATACATTGATGCACTTTCCAGTCATAAGGGATTTGTCGGCACAGCTGGCTGACCAGTGACCATTGAGCAATCGATAAGAGCAGGCCGGTTTCTGATTTCGCAAAAAAAAATAAAAAAAAAAAATCACTTGGTATCTTTGGATGCTATGTATGTTAACAGTTAACAATCGCAACAAGCGCCCGATTGATGGGTGGGCTTCGAGCCGTGATTGAGCGGGAGGTGGCAGAGAGAGCGATTTTGCGCATGCCTTTATGAGCTCGGCTTTCATTCAAGACTGGAAAACTCCTCCACGAAGCGAGCGTCGCGGTGACTGCGATGGCGAGGCGATGCTAGTTTCCTCAAAAATCGACCAGTAGTTGTGTGTCGACTCCTTTCACGGTTCAAGTCTGCGCGCACATTTTTGTTTCATTTCTTTTTTTCTTTTTTGAACGGCGCCTTTTTTTCCGAATTGCACCCGTGGGTTTTTTCCCTTCTTTTTTTCTAGCTTATATCAACCCCTTTAAAACAGCTGCTCAATTATGCGTGCGCGTGTATATTTGTAACGTGTTTCGCTAGTGATCGTTATATTTAAACGCGCCTTCTTCCATCAAATACAGTTTTAGTTGTTTTTTTTCCCTCTCTCTTTTTTTCTTTTTACAAATTCTAAACGATCGCGCCGTTTCACTCTGCGGTTTTTCTCCCTCCCCCCTCTCTCTCTCCCTCTCGATTCTGTCTCTGTTTTGGAAGGGTGGGTTTCATTTGTGTCTCGAATTGAAATCTGCAGATGCAGAAACTGAATGATCCGGGATCTTTGTGACCTTGTTCGACCTCGAATTGAAGGAGCGCCATCCCTTTCGTTATCAACACCAGTATGAAAGAAATCAGGCCTCTCACTGGATACTGATTCTTCTCTCCTCAACGAGCTTTGGATTAACTTCCGTAGGTTATGAGTTCTATTTCGACGTAGTTTAATGTCAGAATGTTAAGATTTGGCGTGACAAGGAAAAATTTTGGGGCTGAAAGACGCTGTGTTAAAATTTTCTGCTCCTCTCAACGGTGAAATAAAATTTACAGACATAAAGGAAAGCCGCTCGCGGTTTTGATAAAATATAAATTGGAATAAAAATTTTAACAGAAAAATTTAAAATTTTTATTGACAAAATGGTAACACCACTCAATGTTTGGGTATTTGCCACAAACCGGCAAATGTAGACTTGTTATTTTTTACCGTTAGCCAGGTATACGTTGTGCATTATTGTTAAACTCCGACGGCGAAACTTATTATTCAGTAGGTAATTCGAATATTCGACGATATTTCACTTACCTACATCCTACATTGATGAGTAGTTTAGTCACCGAAAACAGGAAACAGAAAATTGGTGCCCAAAGTTAAGTTCGCATGGACACTCTTAAAAAAGCCTGCAAAGGGTCCCAAAATTACCTTAGACGTAAAAAAGAAACTGACCGAGTAGTTTCTAAAAAATGCCTTGCGATTGCTCGAAAATTTCCGAAAGAGTCCAAAATCCTCAATGTTCCAAAAACTGGACGGTACGGTACCTTGGAAAAATCCAAAAATCCCTGTAGCTAGTCCCAGAGTTCTTAAAATATGCCCACATACCTACTCCTTAAAATACTCTGGAAATGTCTTCATCCATGCCAAAGATAACCTTCAAAACTTGTAGAAAATGCTCTCAAAATATACCCAAAAATTCCTCAATACCGTCAATAAATGCTTAAAGTGTCGTCAATCTACAAACACTGGAGAAGTCCTCCACATTTGCCTTCAAAGCCATCAAACATATCCAAACACTCCTCGACACAATCTAGGTTGGCCTTTAAAACATGCCAAATCATTTCTCGAAATATCAAAGCCCAAAAAATTCTGGAAATAAAATAAACACCATAAGAGGACTGAAAATATGACCAAGAAGTCTTTTTTCTTTAAAACGTGCATTAAAAGTTCTTGGGTATCCCTAAAAATCCTTAAATGAGCCCATACATTTTTTGAAGATGCCCAAAAAGGCCTGGCTACAGATGTTAAAAGTTATCAAAATATGTTCAAGAAGTTTTGAAAATATGATAACAAATTCCGAAAAATATGCTCAAATATCCCCACAAAATATGCACACAGTTTCCTCTAACATCCTTCAAATATCCCTTTAAGACCCCCAACAAGCTATAGCGATAGAGAGGATTTGTGGGATGGAAATAGCCATGATGGAAATCTCTTATGGACAGTTTACACGGGATCGGTTTGTTTGCCTCACTTTTTTTAACCTTGAAAAAAAAAGAAGTAAAAGTTGTAATTAATCCAGTAGAAATTGGTTTTAAACGAAAGCGCAAGTATTTGAGAGTGGCTACCTAGCTGGACACAAAAATCGATTCAACTGTTTCTTTTTGAAGGATTCGCATGATAAAGAAACTGACGCAACAGAAACAAGCCAAGTTTTCTCACCTGGATAGTTCTATTTTAATAGAACTTTCTGACTATTCTGTGTCCAGATTGTCGCTCTAAAACACGTGCA
The DNA here is from genome assembly GCA_011764245.1 of Trialeurodes vaporariorum. Taxonomy (NCBI): domain Eukaryota; kingdom Metazoa; phylum Arthropoda; class Insecta; order Hemiptera; family Aleyrodidae; genus Trialeurodes; species Trialeurodes vaporariorum. Next base: position 63,918,411 of record VMOF01000002.1, read on the forward strand.
CTTTCGTTTAACCCCTTATGGGCCAAGCGCCCAAGTAGACTCGTTTTTCTCCTCTAGTCAATTTCACATTGATTCAGTCTTCATTTCGGATAAACGCATCAGTATAGAAGAAAACACTACAGTATAAGGTGTCGTCGAGCGCCTTCAATTCGTCGTATAGGCAATTCCAACTCCATCAAGTACGAACAGTTAACTACCTTCCCTGTAGAAACAGAGGAGTGGTCTCTTGAACTAACCTGGTCCTTCAAGGATTAAAACCAATTTCCACTGGATTAATTACAACTTTTCATTTGAGGTTAAAAAAAAAAGTAAGGCGAACAAACCATATTCAGATCACCCATGCTTGTCACACTTTCAGATAGGTGACCCCTAAAAGTGGCCTAGACAATCTCTCAATAATATTTCCTGAACACCTATAGGTAGGAAACCTCGAGGTCTAGGTGTTCTAGGTATCTCAAAAATAAGTCCCAGGAGTTCCAAGAATAATTCGACCGAGGGGATTTTTCTTAATACGAGTACCTACGTACAAACAGTCCTTGACCCTTTCAGACCTGGAGTCCATTCCAATGGACATTTGAATCAGTGTTGCCAGATTGGGGTGAAAAAGCCGTACGTTTTACATTGATTTAACCCGCCGTCAGTCGCGCGGGGTCGAAAACGACCCCAGGGGTCAGAAAAATGCAATTTCGTCCATGAAAATTTGAAGGTTTTTGCTCGTCCGTTTCAGTACCTTCCTTCAAGGGCTTGGACTATCCACTCTGTAAATATGAACTTAATTCAATCATTCGTTTTGAAGCACGGACGCGCCAAAGTTGCTTGGGGTCCTTTTCGACCCCGCGCGACTACTCACGTTCATAAAATGTGACCGAGTGAACATAACGTAAACGTGGATTCTGTGCGGTGTTTGCACTCGTGTTATGTGATTGCCGTTGGTTTTTTACTTTTCTTTACTTACTACAATACTTTAAGCAAATCTAATGTTTGCTCTTACTGTTTTTTTCTAAATTACTCGTTTATCCCAATTTGTTACGTATCAATTTTTACATAAATCAGTGCGGCGCCGCTTGCGATCTGGCAGCACCGCGTTTTGTCCATTCAAACCCGCACAAAGTGTCGATTCGAGGGAGTGCACTTCGCACCTCCATTAGTTTGGCCTTTTTCATGCATTTGAATCAACGAAATGCGGCGTTGCCAGATTACACGCGACGCCACTGATCATATTTTTTTTTGCTTTTTTCCACGAAAGTTTGATTATTTCACATGGGGGCGGTGAGTGGGGAGGGGAAAAAGGGAATGAGATGGGGAATGAAGGGGGAAGGTGGGGAAAAGCGGAAGGGAGGTGTAAAAGGGTACCTGGAATCAAGTACAAAAACCAAAAAGATCACAGCAAAAAAATCCAAGTATCTCCACTTTGCTACCCTCCACCCCTTTTTCCCCTCCAGCCCTCCCCTAAATCCTCAATTTCGATTCTGTTTTTTGATTGATGGAATCTTGCTAACCTTAATAAGCGTTTTTTCCATCTCATTCGGTAAAAAATAAAGTTTTTCAGATGGTTACTTGTTTCATATCCAAAATTTTAGGACTAAATATAGGAGGGGTATTGAGGGGGGATATCTCAAAAACTTGCCCCCACAACCCCATACTTTTTTTTCATGAAATTATCTTCTATAGTGCCTAGAAGTAAAAAAACCTCGATTTATAAGTTTCAAAACTAGTTAAAGGCAGCTGACCGATAAAAATCTAGGAAAAGTCACATTTTTGGGGGTTTTCCGACACATAGATTACAATAACCAATTACTGAACGTAAAATTCTTTTTTCAAATCGAGTTTTCACGTGAAAAGCTTTAAAAATACATACTTATTACCATTCTGCATGGTTGAAATCAAAATTTTGAATGACGGTGGTAAAATGGGACGAAAGAACTTTGGGGTCGAAAACGACCCCGCGCGACTACTCGCGGAAGTTTTTAGGGCGCGACTGACGGTGGGTTAAATGGGGACGATACGGCTTTTTACCTTCCATCTGGCAACACTGATTTGAATACCATGTAGTCTTATATGGAAAACAAAAAAATACAATATGCGCATCAATTTAGACGAGGAAACAGCGCTGAGATCAACAATGCTAGTCAAAAATCCGTTCCAGGAAAAAAGGATTTTCAGGTCTGAAAGGGTTAAGTAATAACATTGATAGCAGTGTCGCGTGGTCCTTTTTGGGGGTCGCTCGCCCCCCCCATTAGGAACGCGATCTGTCAGATTACTTTCATTTAATGCTACGGGGGTTTGGAATAAATAGAACACGGGTTTTGGATATATGATCAAGGAACCACTTTTATCCCTCCCCGACCCGAAGCACACGAATTAACTTTATGGAAAGCTAGCCATGTACAAAGTACATGACTAGCCCCCAAAAGATACTCACATTATTTGGGAGAAAGAGACTCCGTCTTTACGCTGTGCAAGAAACTATCCGACTGCCTTTCGGCTTAAAATCTGCAACGCAGTTCGAGCCCTGATTTCTCCCAGGGCTGGCCTTCGACTTCTGGCTTGAAACAAAGGTCGATCCCCGTTACGTTTTCTCTTTTTTCCCCCGCTTTCTCCCACCCGCGAACGCACTGACAAGAGTTGCTATGCCTCGATCCTCTCTGCCTGTTGCGCAAGTGGATGGAATGAGCGAAGGGACGGTTCTGGACACCACATGGGAAATACTCCCATGCTACAGCTACCCCAACCAGCTTATCAGCTGAATACCTTGGCATTCAACTGAGAAGCTGATATTCTCAAAAAATAACAACGATGGTAATTTGTAAAAGTGCTCGGGCCGTTGAAGGAATCAAGTACTGCCTTAAGTTTTATTCTAAAAGAACTTAAGAATTAAAGCTAAAAAAAAAAATCCAGTGAGAGATTAGTAGAAATAAGCAAAAAAAAACATATGACAAAGAACAAAACAAAATACATAATATTACATAAAATATTCCTGGGGTGGGATAGTGTTTGCTTGCTCATTATTTTATTTAAGGTTTCATAGTTATTGCATTTTGCTTTGCTGGGCCTCGCTCCGGGGTCGAGCGGTTGTCCGTAGGGGGGAAGGGGGCTGAAACCATAAGAGACCCACCTTATGGCTGTACTTTTAATCGCTTGGGGGTACAATCAAGGTGAGCATGATACTTGCCATCAAAAAAGTTACTGAGTCCCATACCACGTGAAATTCCCGGAAACAAGTATCACTTAACTCAAAATAGTGTTTCCACCAAAAGTACCAGCTGTGGTTAAAAAAATTGGGGCTTGACTAAAATAAAAGAAAGGCTTGGGTGTAACCAAAACATTTTCATCCTATCGAGATGGTCACGGGAATCATACATTGGCACCGAAAGTGACACTGAGAAAAAACGAAAGAAGAAGAAGAAGCGTGACTTTCGGCACGACATACATCGTAAACAAACACAAATACATACACATACATTGGCTTACAGGCTAGCAAAATGGCCTGTAAACGACATAAAACTGCGGATGACCCAGTCTGCTCCTTTTCCGCAGGGTTTCCTTGATATCAGCCATCACATCAAGGAGAAAAATTGAGGGGAGGGGGACAAATTTCAGTTTAAAAAAAAAAAAATATGAATAAAATGAAAAAAAATAAAGGATACTCCTAGTGACGTTAAACCCCTCAGGGAGAAACACACAACTATGCCCGCTAGGAGGCGTTTATTCCACACAGTTACCTCTTACTAACTGTTAGATGTTAGGGCAGGACGAACTTTCATGATAAACGCAATAAAATAAAATTCAAAGTAAAATGCAAGCTTCGAGCGATGTATGCGCTCCTGCGAAGCTTTTTGGTCCTATACCACATAAGCTTTACATGAACACACAAATCGCTCAAACAATAAACTATTTAAGTTAGGAAATGAAATCGGAATTAATGTAGATAAGTCAAGTTTTCAAAAGTCAAAAATATATACAAATTAAAACAATAAACGAGAAAAAAAAAGAAGAAAAAAAGAAGAAAAAACGGGAAAAGTGAGAAATGAAAATAAAATCAACGATTTGTTGAAACTTAATTTAGGTCACACAAAACTTTAAAGCAAGAAAAGAAATAAAATTGGTAAATGAGAAAGAGAAAAAAAAATAAAATCAACGATTTGCTGAAACTTAACTTAGGTTACACAAACATGTAAAACAAGAAAAAAATAAAAAGTGATAAAAATGAAAAATAAAAAATCAACGAGTTGTCGAAACTTAACTTATGTTTGGCTTAATTATAAGAACTTACATCTATCAACAATTTGACTAAGAATTGGGGTTCACTGACCCCACATTCTCAAAAAATAAAAAAAAAATAAAAAAAAAATCGAAGTTATACAGATCAAATTGTGATTAACGGCTTTAATAGCGCCGCATTATATACACCTAGAATATCTCCGCTTTCGATATTTTTCAGTTTGAATGCATTTTTCCCTGCTGTTTCTATGATCTCATATGGACCCTCAAAAAGACAAAAGAACTTCTTTATCTCTCCGTACTGGCTGTTTGATAAAAAGTTCGTTTTCACTAAAACTTTGTCACCGATGGAGAAATGATGCAGGCGATGCTTTTGGTCATAAACTGCTTTTCTAGCTGCTGCTTTTCTTTTCAAATTTTTCTCTAAAATTGACAGTTTAAGTTTAACATTAACTTTATTACTTGAGTCAGGATGTTGTCGCGTGGTCCTTTTTGTCCGGAAAGTTCAGACTTGACCAGGTCAGGAATTTTACTCTCGAGATTTGAGATTCGGTCATTGATCATTAGTTGCATGTTTTTCAACTCGTTTAAGACGGTATTCATGACGTTAGGTGAGGACTGTGAACCCTCGACACAAGCAGCATCAACGGAAACCTGGGGCTCGGCTCCGCTGGAAAAAGACCGTGGAGATCGTTGGAAATCATTATTCGGAGTTCCGATAGCAATTGGGTTTTCGAGACTTTGCGGTGCTCTACTATGCATCATGTGGACATTGGGGTACAAATGACGCATAGGAGTGCGATCCTCAATTGGCGATCTGATTCCGGTCGGTGAATGGTTTTGCGGAATAGCCACTATTTCTTGGCGATGATGATTTTCAACATTAATAGCCACCTCTTGAGGGGGTGGGTGGGCAGAGGGAATTCTAAATGGTGCTGACCTTAAGTTATAGTGCTGTTGATGACTCATGATGCTATATGTGACACTGGTTAGACAAAGCGAGTAACTGACGGAAAATAAGATTAACAAGAAAAAAAAAAGAAGAATTTTGATAATATAAACTTTTTACTTGACTAGTAAATACTCGACGATAAATAATCCTTTGGTGATGAGTAGCGGTGATCCTCTGATTGTGAAGGCTGGAACAGAAAAAAGAGAGCGCTTCGATGAGAAGATTGTTTGTTGAGAAATTCCATGACAGTCCGTCGAGATGGCTCCAAAAGACGTTCCACATTGATGGTTCAAAATCCATAGAAGTGAGGAGAGCTGGACGTTAATAAAGACCAGGATGTTGAAATCACGATTGTTATTATAACTCCCACGTTGCAGAATGTGTGATTTTGGAATTGTAAATCATACTAAGCACACTCTGGTTCTGGAACATCGGCTGGATTCACTCAGCGAAAGCACGGGCTAATTTATTTAAAATTAAATTAACTGATAAAGTAGTAGAAACTTTTAGAAAAATCACGACATTGAAAATAATATGCGGTTAATTTCACAGAAAATAACCGAACGGCTTTATTTGAGAAATTCTATATTTTCATTTAATTGATAATAAGACTTGGCCTCACGGGAGGGTAGTCAAACTATAAAAAACAATGAATAAATTGTCCGCTAAAATAACGTATTAAACAAGAAAAAGTTGAGGTGGTAAGGGCGTGCACTCCCTCACTAAACACTCAACAAAAACACGAAAACGAAAAACACGAAACAACACGAAAAAGAGCACGGAAAAAGAAACACGAATAAATTCAGAGCTCGAAAATATGAAAAATACTTTTCGAAGTGAAAATTTAAAACACGAAAACACGAGAAAAATACGAGAACATAAAAAAAAACATGAATTAAGTGTAAGAACATAAAATACACTACGGAACACTTAAAGAATGGAACACTTGAAAAACACGAAAACACGAGATAACTCGAAACAATAACGCGAAACGATACGAAATTAAGAAACACGCGAAATAAAGAAAAACACGAAATGACACGATGAATAACTCTTAAAACACAAAAATACGAGTACACGAATAAAAGACACTTTTAAAACTTGACTTATCTCGGGGAGTTAAATTGGGTTATACCGATGATTGATTGTACTAATCATCGATTGCCAACGAGGAGGGCCCCACGTTGGGCGCCATGTTGTCGCGTGGTCCTTTTTGGGGGTCGCTCGCCCCCCCCATTAGGAACGCGATCTGTCAGATTACTTTCATTTAATGCTACGGGGGTTTGGAATAAATAGAACACGGGTTTTGGATATATGATCAAGGAACCACTTTTATCCCTCCCCGACCCGAAGCACACGAATTAACTTTATGGAAAGCTAGCCATGTACAAAGTACATGACTAGCCCCCAAAAGATACTCACATTATTTGGGAGAAAGAGACTCCGTCTTTACGCTGTGCAAGAAACTATCCGACTGCCTTTCGGCTTAAAATCTGCAACGCAGTTCGAGCCCTGATTTCTCCCAGGGCTGGCCTTCGACTTCTGGCTTGAAACAAAGGTCGATCCCCGTTACGTTTTCTCTTTTTTCCCCCGCTTTCTCCCACCCGCGAACGCACTGACAAGAGTTGCTATGCCTCGATCCTCTCTGCCTGTTGCGCAAGTGGATGGAATGAGCGAAGGGACGGTTCTGGACACCACATGGGAAATACTCCCATGCTACAGCAGCATCAATCATGTCAAGGGATATGGCCTCATGATGGCTGCAGCGGATAAACTTTGACAATTCGTTTAGGTACAACCTTGAAGCCAATCAGGTATTTGACTTGCGGCGTGTAGGAAGTTGTGGGCTAATGCAACCTTAATCTACAAACTGGTTTACAAATTGATGGGATCTCGGACCCCCCCTCTCTCCCTACGGGTAGGGTACATAGAGGCTGATTACTTCAGAAAAGAAAAGATAGTGGCGCAAACCGCATGTTGGTCAAACAACCAAATCTTCAATGAAAGTTATGCGGTCGATTTAATACCCCTGAACCTCTATAGTTTGGGTTCCCATGTACATCATAAGAGGGACCCTTCACGATTCACCTTTCGATTCACGTACGATTTTGCACCATCCATTCTTTTATTTTTTTTACTGAACCCTTTAACGATGCACACTCTCGTCTTCACTCATTTTCGGATCTTTTTTCTGAAGTCTTAAAATGATCGCCTCTTTGAAAGGGGTGGATTAACCCTTTCAAGGAATGTCGTACACATGTTGTACCACTTAATTTAACATGGGTTTCAATGGAATCTAAATGGAAATTTTGCAAAAATTGAGTGACCCATCAAAAATTTTCCTCCTTTGAATGGTTTAATCATCAAATCTTTAAGAAAACTCAAATTCCAAATTACGTGCCTGAAAGGGTTAATTGACGACTTTTGCACGGCTGCATTTTTTTCCTGTCTGCTTGAAGATATTACAATTGTTATACGTGAAGTTATTATTTGCGCATGAGACAACTTTCAGCTGGGTCGCGTATCCCGGGAACAAAAAATTTAGGGAGATAGCCCCACAATTTGTTGCTTTAAGACACCCCCGACGAAAGCCTTCGATTCGCACTTTAGAATTTTTGTTCGCCTCTAGAAGTAACTTTGGTGGTCCTTGCAGTCGCTTGAAAATCAACCCAAAAATGTCCAAAGACCACCCTTGTTGACCCAAAAAGCGGTGGTTCCAGGAAAATTTTTAATAAATCAGAAAGACTTATGATTTTCTTGTATGCTATTTTATTCTAAAGTCAAAACATACACTTACCTAACCGTGATTGGACATTTTGAGAAACAGGTACATACACACATCTCCCCTTTAGACAAATATATGTACAATGGCTTTCAAAAGAAAGTACTTATCCCGATAGAAATTTTCAGTATTTCATTTCTCGACCAATTTGAGAAATTTTACGGTTTTCAGGTATTTCAGAACCTCACCTCACAGTATTGTCATTTGATACATTATGCCTTAACAAATTTAAGACGATCGAAAATAAAAGAAAAATTCATCATGAACAATTTCGATGAAAGGACTTTCTTTTGGAAGTCATATAGTAAACATACATACATACCAAAGGGTTACAGTTTTGGGCAATAAAAAACATTTCCGTTGAGTTTAGTGTGATCAAAACATAGAATGAAAGTTCAGTCTACTTTAAATTTTCTTATCTCAAGCTATTCTTGAGAAAAGTGTATGATGGTAAGGTGGTCTGAATCACCCTTTATACATGGAGTTTTCGATGAATTTACTGAATCACAATCTTGAATAGGGTGCGTGATTTCCACCTCCCTTATTATGTAAGATTGTATTCGTCGGAAATGAAGGGGCTTTTAATTTATTAAAGAGGTAAAAAAGAATAAAAACCTATGACTAGAATGAAGTTGATCTAATATAAGTCGAGAAACAATATTACACTCACTTACCTGGATTCTTGGAATGATGTGTAAATGGACGATAGAAAATGCAGACGGTTATGTAGAAACCCTGCTGCATAAAAACCCTTATTTGATCACGTTGAAGAATAATAAAGGTTTGTTCCGAGCGCCTACGCGACGGAGCTCTCAAGTCATGGGGGAATGTTCTGTGCACGTTTAGGTTCACAGTAGATGCCGAATAATTTAATATGTTTCTACTTTCCTGCTATTGCATTGCATTGGCGCCCACTGAGTGCGCTTTGAAGAATTCACGACTCTTTCTAGCACCATAGGGTTCGATATGACATCCCACGACCTAAGCAACACACTCGTATTTTTCAATTTAATTCCCCCTCTTCTCTCTTTTTAAGTGCTGTAGCGTGTTTCAAATTAATATTATTAATAACATTATTTTTTCAGTTTACTTGTCTACTGATTTGTTTGTTTATTCATTTTTCAATAAAGCCCTTTTAAAGAAGCTCAAGAATCAGTTTAAAGGGGGGTTCAGAGATAATTTGAATCGGAACCCTTTTTCACAGGATATAATCGATATACGGAGATGATATCTCACGCTGCCGGATAGGTATGTGAGTTGTGAGCATCAACTTATAACAGTAAATCTTCAGTTAGATTCAATTTTGTAAAAATGGCTAGAAATCCCGACGGAATGGGGCTATTGCAAACTTTTGCCATAAGCAAATAAATAGTACAATCTGATGTAAAGACCAGCAAAAACCTCGAAAATCACACTAAGAAAGTCTAAAATTCAGTAATAAACTCACAAAACTGCTATAACGGCAAGATCGCAATGGCACTTCAACGCAGGTATCATGGGAGATTCCTGTCTGGTATGTCACTTTCTCCACGGAAACACAGAGATATGTCTCAATTTAGATAAAGGAATCTCCCATGATACCTGCGTCTCTCTGCCATTAAGCCCGATTCTGAGAGTGACATTTGTGATTTTTCAGTGTACTCATCATCATTTTTACAGGTTTTTATGCAAGAAGCAACTCTTCAATCCCACATAGCAAATGTTTGAAAAAGCCCCCATTGTTACATCATATTTGTGAACAGTAGGTACTCACAAGCACTACGAAACAACAGAGAACAAAGTATTTTTTTTAGTACAAAGCTATTGCAGCGTAAAACATTCGAACGTGAAACTTTAGAACTAAAGCTTGTTTTCCGATTTTGTGAGAAGAGGAAAATTATATTAGAGGTCGTTTCAGAAGGGTAGGCTCATCTCAGACCGTCCAAGTTTAAAATTTTCCAACGTTACTTCTCGTAATGCATAGCGAGAACTAATGAAAACACAAGGCTTTTCATTGACGAATGCTTTAAAATCAAAAGGTCAAAGTCGCGAGCAAGTTTTGTTTTGATTTGAAGGGTTGAAAATTGAAAAGTCGCCAAAGATTGTGGGTGAGCTGCGCCTACATTTCTGCAACGGACTAGCTACATATTATGTCTTTAAAAAAAAAATGATAATAATAATAAAACATATAAAAATGAAAATAAAAGGAGGAGAAATAAATCCCATCATCTTTCGATTTCCGTTTTTTCTTCAAACAGGGAAGGAGTTACCCGAATTTTTGTCAGGCAACCATTTACACAGCAGAGTTTGATTGAGGACTAGCCCTTGTTATAATGCGTAAAGCTACGCGAGGCTCGACGAACATGGAACCGGAACCTATTGTTATCGTAGGAGAAATTCAGGGCTAAGCGAAGCTTTTGATGGGGGCTGACAATAAGAGAGGGGAAAATGGGAATCATCCGTCCGTAAGATCGAGTGACTTCGAGTGGTAGAGAGGTAGCTTTGCTTTGAGTTGAGTTGAGGCGAGGTACCTACAGAGACAGAAGGGTGGATGAGCTGAAGCCGAGGGAGGTAGTCGTAGTAGCAGAGCAGTGGCTATATACCAAACTCAGACCGCATGAAAGGTAGTCGAGTAATCGAGTTGTCTAGTCAATGACGAGCCATCGTTGTCAAATTTCATAATCAAATTCGAGTTTTGTTATGAAATAAACTGTAAAGCCGGTAGCGCTACCTGATATTCAGATGTTGTTTTTCTTTTTTTTTAAAGCGGGGAGCAATATTTTCCCAATTCAGCATCAGTGGGAGGGGGGTTGAGAGACGGCAAAAACTTACCTTATTTTTGGGCGGGAGGGGAGAGGGACTGCGATGACACGGCAACAAATTATAAATTTCAATCTACAAACAAATGAAGAGTCCGGGGGGGGGGCAGATGTCACAAAAACCAAAATGAAAGTTTTCACAGTCGTCTAACGGGAACAAAAATACGAATGGGGCAGTTACAAAAGTCTGAATTTCTTTGTTTTTTATAAAGAAAATTATAGATACTAATTATTATTGATGTGCTGAGGACAATTGTGTTTTTGGTTTTTTTTTTGTAAGTGTCCCGGTTTTGGAGATACACACGTATAAAGTTGTAAAAAAAATCGTGTGCGTAGTGACGCAGAGTTCCCATTTAGGGCCAGGTTATTTTAAAAGGACGCCACTCTTCCGTGTATAAAGGGGAGGTAGTTAACTGTTCGTACTCGGGGGAGTTGAAATTGACTATACGATACATTGAAGGCGCACGAAGACATCTTATCTTGTACTATTGACTATGGATGGGACTGATCTACTACTGCTTTCCCGCCCCCAACCGCACTGGCCTCACGCCTGCAAGGAGTGAGGAGTATGAAGAGTGGCCGAACCGGAACCTTGAAGGCGAAACTTAGCTCGTGAAAATCTTGCGACAGTCTTTAATTCGTCGATAGTACATGTTTTCATCAATAGTCGCATTTATCCGGAATGAAGGATAAAAAAATGTGAAATAGACTAGAGAAGAAAAACGAGTATACTCGGGCTTGACCCTTGAAGGGTTAAAACACGAATACCATCCATATATACATATATAAAATCCCTGGCGTGTCTGTCTGTCTGTCTGTCTGTGATTTTAACCCAGAGCCAAAAGGAAGAAAATGAAATTGTGGATTTTAAACAACGCTGACAAATTCGCCACTTTACTTTTGAAGAGACTCCTATAGCTTTTAACGAGGTTTTCTACTTCCCGATCTCTTAGGCCCAGGAGGGGGACTGATTCTGCTCTTTCGGACGAGACGATACGAGTTAGCGGGAATCGATCATTCCCATTGGTTTAAACGGCGTCACGTGACAATATTGAAGTCATTCGAGTCGTTCTTTTCAGTCTGAATGAATCTTCTGTTCCTCGAAATCTGTCACGTGATGCCGTTTAAACCAATGGGATTGGTCGATTCCCCCTATCTCGTCTCGTCTCGTCCAAAAGAGCAGAATCAGCAACCTGGAGGACTAGAGCAGAGGTTACAACACCCCAGAGCTGCCATTTTGTGTAGGTATATATTTGGTGGTATTTTTCAATTCACCGATGATCCCACCTGTTAACCAACACATTACAATGCTCAGTTCAGTGAAACACTATGATGCACGAAAATACTCACAGCTGTGATCTTCTCTCAATCAGTGGAGTCACATTTAAATAATCAAAATATCCGCAAATTGTTTACAGTTTGTGACAACTCCAACAGTTGAGGAAATATTACAGCTTAAAGTATTTTCGTAAATTACTATCATAAACTGAACTGAACTGAGACAAATTGAACCGTGTAATCTTTTTATCAACCGGTGGAATCATCGGTGGATTGAAAAATGCCGTTAAATATACACAAAACGGCACCTGTGCAGCACCCCCGAACTTCCATTTTTTTTTAAACGCAGAATCATGGAATGTATCATTTAAAAGAACGTATACCAAATCGAACGAACCGGAGGTCGAAGTAATAGTGCTTCCTCGAGATATAGACGGTCTAAATTATTCGTATGGACCAATTTTTAATTATATTCATAGTAAGTAAGTGTTAAAGTATTTAAAGTTAAAACTGTATAAAGCGTAAAATCCTAAAACCGTGTGTCTTAATGACACAACGACAATATCGACTTCCCCTTAACCCTCTAAAGGCCAGGTTATTTCAAAAGAACGCCACTCTTCCGTTTATAAAGGGAAGGTAGTTAACTGTTCGTACTCGGGGGAGTTAGAATTGCATATACGAGGAATTGAAGGAGCTCAAAAACATTTTATCTTGTAAGTGTTTTCATCGATAGTCGCGTTTATCCAGATTGACGACTGAAACAATGAAAAATAGATTTAATGAGAAAAACGAGTATACTCGGGCTTGGCCCATACAGGGGTTAAGGCAAAAGTGCTCGATTTCGTATTATTTTTTAAACAGTGTATCGCACGGTAGAGTTTTAAAGTCCACTTTTTAAAAATATTAAATTTTAAAGCTGTAGGCAGGCTCCCCTCTCAGAAGGATTGAAACTCCCATTTAAAGGTGTGTCATTAAAATCAACGAAACAACTTTTTCGGCGTTTTTCGTAATTCGCAACTTTGGTATTCTTCCTTTCGCCCCAAAGTTCCAAAATTCGAATAAAATCGAAGAATTCAGAAAAAGAATTAAGGGTTCTAAAATTTTCCTCTAAAAGGCAATGTGGTTATAATTAATAGTGTCAGTCTCGCAACTGTTAACTTCAGAGAAATTTTCAAGAAAATAAATGGGGGTGAGGGGGGCGAGGAAATCTAGGGACATCTTAAACTTCCACACCAATTGATATATACACCTAGGATGCTAGAAGTGGATGGTGCCCGAAGGGCGTCTGGAATTTACTTTAACGTAAGTAAGCAGACGAGTCGAGCAAAGCGGCCTGAAAATTAAGTCAACCGCCTTCAATTGAACGTTTATGCAATAAGATATCACAAATGTAGGAATAGTTATCTCAGACATATCCGTCACACTGTCACTGGGGCATAGCATGCGGGAGGCTTTTTATTTTGAACAACGCGCTAAGGCGAACGGCCACGTCGAAACTTGTCAATTGATTGATCGTAAACTTATTCGCATGCCAATCAAAATAAGAAATGAATCGTAATGAAAATTAAAAGGAATTAATTGGGAAAAGATCCGCTAGGTATTTCAAAGAATGAAATTGTGAAGTTTCCTTTGCTACTGTAAGTATGATATGGTCGAATCAAGATCCGGTCAAGTTAGATGTGTACAATTTACTTCAAATCTTTGAGGAAAACTGCAAGTAAAAACGATTTGTTCCAATAGTTGTGTACTGTCGTGTTAGAAGGAGAAAAAATTAAACATTTCTGTGGACAAACAAAGAACAGATACAGCAAGACAAATATGTGTACATACTGTTACCAGCTAGTTTAGATTGATAAAATACAGTCATACTGTATACAAAAATACGATTACTAGGAGGCTCAATTGAACTTTTAAAGAATCGATTCTTCTCCATAGGTTTACATGGACTCTTCTACATAAGAATCCAAATCGATATATCGCATTTCATGAGCATCTTCGCCGGTCACTCTGATCGAGCAATCAATCCACCAATTTCGTCTAACGTTATGAGAATGTTTTAATTCTTATTTCCCCGACAAAAGCTTACGGTATACAAATTTCCTTTGAACCACCAATCGGTTCAACCTTTCAAGCGGTGGCATGAAAGAGAGCTTTAGATTTAGAGCTTTGGGTATGGATTCTTCTGCAAGCAAACTGGCGGGGTGTTTTTGAAACTGATCTTGATGACCTCATTCTTGTTTAGTGAAAAAATTAAGACGCTTTCTAACAGCAGCCGACAGTCAATGAGTAACGCTCTCCGAATGAATGAGCAGTTAGGATGAAATTATGTTAACCCACATTTTGGTTGTGAATTTTCTAGAGTCGATTCTTGGCTCGCAAAGGACAATTGAATCAGGTCACGCGAAAACATCCGTAGTCCATTTTTTTTTTTAATTTGACCTTGTGAGCGTACATCACTCATAAAAAGATGCAGCGTCCGTTTAGGCACTGATAAGACTTATTCCGCGGCTTTTTCCTCCAACTCTTCCCTTGTCTTGACAGCCTTTAACTTTTGTTTTTTAATTTGCTATTTTATATTTTTATATTTGTCTTCTCAATAAAAGTTTTTTGGACATCGCATCGGACGGTTTTCGCATGAGCCATTTCCATTTTAAACCTTAATGAAAACGATTCGCTCCCTCTCTAGTACACGTATATTTGTTTTTATAAGTTTTTTTCTCTTTCTTTAAACACTGCAACGACATACCAACACCAAGGTCAAAGACGTAGCAACAGGAGGGCCACGGGCGAGCCTAGGACTCCAAGAGACCAAGAAAAGTCCCCTCTCAAGCGACTTTCAAGCCTAGGGTGCGGTTTTCAAGCCCATTCAGTTATTTTGATTTTTTTTTTCCCGATCCTTACTTATATTTTTCTATTGATTGAATTTAAAATTACATTCTATTCTTCGTGATTTACTCTATAAAATACGAGCTGGTGTCAATAATAATCTGCCCACAGTTGTTCTTATCCCACGGCTTTGTCTAATGGCTGATTTTTATCTTCTTCTCTCTCCTTTGATCTCAAGCGTTCATAAAAATGCGCGTAATATCTCACGGTCGTCTGTTAAAGAAGGGTCAAATTGGAAAGTTAAAATTTTTACTACTTTGCAAACTTTCGAGTTTAAATGAGGAAAAAGTCAGCGTTTTCGTAAGAAAGTCAAGCAAAATTTTGTGGTTTAAATGACTTCAAAATGCATAGGAACGAAGTTAGATTTACACAATTTTCAGAGGGAGGACTCCTAACACAACCTACAAACTTGGGCAGGGGAATGGACGTGTCCCCGGCCCAAGACTCCCCATCGAATCGTTATTTTATGGGGGGGGGGGGGTTGAATTCGCTGCTACGCCACTGAGCAAGGTAGACGTAAATCCCTCGTTCTTTTGTTAACAATTCTTCTTTTTGAAGGCGATGATATTAGATACTAGCCGTTCCAAGCACCCTACGGGCGCCCTCCACGGCCAGCATTCTAGGGTTACGGGCTAGTGGGTAGTTGGTAAAAATGATAAAATGAAACGGAGTATTGGTGATGAGAATTAAAGAGATGAAAATGTAAGAATGTGAGCGCAAAGCGCTTGCACTTTCTTGTATTAAATAAATAAAAAAAAAAAAAGATATTGCTGGGCAATGCGTAAAAAGAACTAATAAGACGCGGAGGATATCAAAATAAAAGCGTTTAAAATCGAAGAGGAATTATAAAAGAGAAGCGAGTGCTTAAAGGTTACATATAACGGTGACAATCCACGGAAAAAATAAATGCACAATGCGCTAAGAATGTTTTCTTAAAAAAAAAAAAAAAAAAAAAAAAAAAAAAAAAAAATTAAATCAAGAGCATACTGTAAAATATTAGGAACGTTATTCAACGATCCCGAGTGATATAAGTCGAAATGATAAAAATTTAAAGAATAAAATGAAAAGAGAGGAAAGAAGAAGAAAGGCAAACGAATGGTTAATACGAAGAATGGTAGTGCGTTAGTCGAGAGAGATGAGCGTCCGTAAGGAGTGAGAGAGAAGGTTGCGGGTACGGGCGAGCGAAAGAAAAATTTTGGAGAAAGAACGAAGTAATCAGTGCGCAAAAGATGAGCGACGGACGAACCTCCCCCCTTCACCGCTCTTGCTGCACTGACTCGTCAACTGATACGGTGAGACTCTGCCGAGCGTAGAGTGGAGGGGAGGGACAGATCAGAGAATCCAGCTCAGGCGATGGCGCGGAGCATCTCGTCACCTCGCTGTCCGTGCGTCGTGCGAAAATGAGTTTTCACTCTTATTTTAAAATTCAATTTGCGGCGCTCACAGACAACTTTTTAGAAAACTAATTCGACAGATTTTTTTCTAAATACCCTAAGGAATCATCGTGTCAAATTTGAGGGAAATCGCTTCGGCCAATTTTCGGGAAATAGAAAAACATTTTGGAGGGACGTCAGCTTTATATATATAATAAAGGATCCGACTGGAAGCAGACACGCAAGAGTCAGAAAAGAACTTCCTGTTGGAAAAAAAGGGCTTACAAGAATACAAGCCCCCCCCCTCCCCCCCAAGCTGCCATGGTAGAGTAGCGTGCAGTTTTCCAACCACCCGCGTCACACGTACAAAGATTTGCAGGAAGAGAGCGCTGATTGGTTCCCAATCGTCACGTGCAAGGATTTGCTCTGCCGACCAATCAGCGCTGACTTGCTGCAAACCATTCAGTACGAGTGACACGATCAATTGTTGCATTGTGTCCGTTTTAGCCTAAACAAAACATCGCAATATTGCGGGTGTTTAATGACAGTCTTCGAAAACAACCTTCAGCATGGGTTATCGGGAAACCCCCCTTTTAATTCTTAACGAGTTTATTGGTAAAAGATAACAAGAAAACTTCCTCTACGGTATACTTTATTTCTTGAACGCAAAATGGAAAAAAATAAAAAAAATTAAACACTTAAAAAATTAACGCATACATGTACAACTTAAATAAATACAAAAAACACTTACAAATAATACGAACTTATTTATTTTGCCAAAATTTTGTTGAACCACGATTGACTCTTAGCTTTAGATTTTTCCGCCCTTTATCACCAACTTGTGCAGAGGCTTCCCGTAGTTCAGATGTCATAGCTTCATCTGAGTCTTTCGTCTGAGATTTCAGAGTTTTCTTAATATTTTGAATTTCTCTTTCGATCATATTCTTGTGAGTTAATTGTCGATTCTTCTCTTTGTTGGCATTTCTAATTTGAGTTTCAATACTGGACAACATCGTATCGCAAGAATCGCACCAATCCTTCAAAGTTGCCGTAATCGTTTCAATCTCTTCCGGCCGGACGTCTCGACCAATGGTCGAATCCACCTCTAGAACGGAATTCTTACGATCCATCTTGCCGACGATTATATCAGCATAGATAGCTTCTATGATAGAATCTTCTAGGTCTTTGACATTCTGAATGTCTAGTTCTTGTTGTAGGACAGAGTATGGAATGCATTTCATTTTAGAAGCTAAGGTGACAAGTGTTAGGTTCTGCAATTTCTTCTTCTGAGCCGGCGTTAGCTCTGGGAGATCGTTTTGATTTTCCAGATACTGCCGATAGGTGCCGTGAGTGAAAATGTACAACGCGTTGTAATGCTGGGCGAGAGGTCCGTCTTTTAGAGCTTGGATGTTAGGCATGTCCATCAATTCTCCGAATGTGTTGATTCCTGGAATTGTGAGGACTTCTTTCACTAATTCCGCTGCTGCGTTCCCTTTTGCAGACTTCGCTAGGACTAGAAATTGTTCAAGCGGATTGCTTCCGTACGACGCTGATTTTGTCTCAGTCGCCGTCGTTGTTTCAGCCGTTTCAGCTGTAACAGCCGTTGCAGCTATGACTTCCATCTTCTGCAACAGAGAATATACAATAGATTCCATTAATTTTAGGTTCACTACACCAAGGTGCATGGTCATACAGAAGTTGAAGACTTGCCTACTACAAATGAAAATTACTGAAATAGTCAAACTAACAAATAAAACAATACATTGGAGCATGGGTGAGAGTGAGAGAAAGTGAGAGAGAGAGAAAGGGGGGAGAAAGAGAGAGATAGAGAGGGAGAGAGAGAGAGAGGAAGGGAGAGAGGGAGAGAGACTGGAGCGCTCGTCAGATCGTTATACCAAACCTTTCGTCATCGTGTTCCGCGGTCGGCGGTAGCGGTTCGCGCAATGGAGCTGTTGCAAACTTTTGCTACAGGCTTATTAATAGTTGATGACGGGGTAATACCCAGTAAAAATAACGATTAGCGCACTAAAAAATCACGAAATCCACTCCTAAACTCACAAAAATGCTTTTAAACGCGAGACCGTAATGGCGGCCGGGGCCGTGGTTTTCATTGGGGTTCCCTATCTTCAATCAGCGCCATCTACACGAGGCGTTCTCGCAACACCACACAAGAAGAAGAAGAAGCATACAATTGCCATAAGAAAAACCGCGGCCTCGGCCGCCATTAAGGTCTCGCATTTAAAAGCATTTTGTGAGTTTAGAAGTGGATTTCGTGATTTTTTAGTGCGCTAATCGTTATTTTTACAGGGTATTACCCCAAAATCAACTATTAATAAGCCTGTAGCAAAAGTTTGCAACAGCTCCATTTAGCGACAGGGATTTTCCTTCATTTGACTCAATGTAAAACAATCGATTCGATAGTGAAGCAGTGCTTCCCAACAATCGAGTTTTGTACATAGATTCAAATGAAGGAAAAAACATTGTTGCCAACTTGCTCGAGCCGCCACTGGTAGTCGAGTCACTGTGACGTAAGATTACACGAACTGATGATCTGGACAGTATCACACAATCGCAAAATGCCACGCCCAAAATTGGAGAATAAGTACGTTGTTCCGATAACATTAAAATGAAACATCGATCGAAGCAAAGGACGACTAAAAACTCCAAACTTCAGATATCAAATCCAGTGATTAAAGACCCACACAACTGACACCTTTAAGTGATTAATGAATTTGACATTTTTGCGAGAGACCTGTTATTATTATTCAATTTTTCATCGACGTTCATCTTTTTACGGAATTTTTGTAATTTTTCAGTAAGATGATCGTTAACAGTTGTACTGCGTTCCCACTCATTTCAGAGAGTTGCTTGACGTCACAAAGAGACCTGTCTTTTTGGAAACAACTTAGTTTCTTTCCTTACCCATACACGCAAAAATTCCTAGAAGCAATGTTGCCATTTTTTGGATAGTTATTCGATCTCCCTCACTTCACTTGGAGTAAAATTTGGTAATTTATGGATAAATCGGGCAACATTGCCCGGACACGGATCTAGGATTTTTTTTTTATGTTACCGCCCGCAAATGAAAGCGTGTGTTAGAAAACGAGATAGGCGCGGAAGCTATGCGTGGCTTTCACAAGGTGCATTTCCGGTTTAGGTTCCTGAATGCTTACGTTTCCGGTTTAGGTTTCAGAAGACTTACGTTTCCGTTGAGCTCCGAGATGATTGCCACTTCGACTATGTCGACAAAACGATTAAACTTACAGTTGTAAGTTGTTCACGCCTCTTTTCATGGCAAACTATGTTTCCCTTCTGAGATTGAATAAACTATAGTTACAAAAATAAAAAAATAAAAACTATAAACAGCGCGGCGCCTCAAATCGGCTAAAGAACTCATTCTCAGAGCTGACTGGCTCGCGCAAAAAGGACCGGCTATACTGTATTTTCTCCATTTAAACCAATGTATATTAACCGTTTCTTCGTGAGGCATCTACCTCTCTCTAAGAATCGATATTTTACAAAGATTTAAATGATAAAAAGGAAGGTTGGTTGATAAACCCAACCACCATGAAAAGACTACAGTAATCGAATAGACCCAGCAGCGACGTACTCGTGCGACGTGGCAACAGCGTGATCACTCCATTTAAACCCACGTAAGGTCAACCTTCAGGAGGTGCATTTGCACCTCCAAGATATCGATAATTTTGCATGGGTTTGGATGACGGATAAGCATAGTTGCCAGCTTAGGCGAGCCGCCCACTGGGTAAAACGCAGACGGAAACTTCTTCGTCCATAATTATAAAGATTTTCGTATCAACAATACAGTTTTGGTAAAATGTTTCCTGAAAGTTCGAAGAAATTCGGAGTCGGCGCACTGATTGTTTTTGCACGCAAAGTTTCTACGTAGCGAATTCAAGCATTAGTCCAAAACACGAATTTCTCTCTTTCCACTAATACTATATCTTTCAGTACACTCTTTATTGGTTATTTATACAGCCAAGAAACAATTTTTCATAAATTTTTATTAGATATTTTGGGAGTCTCCGAAGAGTATTGCGGGGTTTTCAGTTCACAGTCCATTAGAGGAATACTTCAGTTCTACTAACACCGAGTCATCAAAATTCAGACAGTTCAAAAAAGAGAACTCTTTATTCGCTCGAATAAATGAGTTTTCAGGATATTCCGGTAGTAAATATTGAAAGAGACAATAATCAGTTTTAAGAGAAATATCGGCCTATACCCACACATGCTTATAGGTGGTTGTTTTCAACCCAACTGTTGAGTCTCCAGTTAGTCCAGTTGACAAATTTTAAGGAATTTCAGCATAACTCACTTAAAATACGTTCAGACACCTCTCGTCTCGCTGAATGAAATTAAATTTTCGATTTTTTTTTTTAAATTTCTCAGGTCATGAAGTAAAGTACTTTTGAGACGAAACAAAACCAATAAATAAACCCAAATTATAATATTGACTGTTATTAGAGAAAGGTTTCGTGAATTAAACAATTATTTACTTTAAAAAAAGGTTCCACCTAGCAATTAATTGTCGTATAAGAGAAAAGTTAACGCCACTGGAATCATTAACAGCTTCCCATAGCAATGCCAAGCCAGAAAGAGTTTCAACTAGTGAGTAAGGGCGATTAAGGGCGGGAGGGTAGAGCGTTCTCGACATTTATAATTTAATTAATGGGTCAGTCGCTTTAATGCCAGCAATGTCCAAAGAGTTTAACCCTTAGGCTTAGGCGCAATGCTGTTGGAAACGGTATCTTGGGAACCGAAGATTCATCTGATACATTACTCAAGACATTTTACAAAAAAAAAGTTTACCCTGGGATTTTTTTTCTGGAGTCGTTTATGGAAAAAAAAAAAAAAAAAAAAAAGGCTCCCGTAAAACTGCGAAAAATCGATTGATCATCGAATCGAAAGTCTTATAACTATTACCTTTGGTGACATACCTTTTGCCTTACAGATCTCATTCAATGTCATCTTTTAATAGGCTTGATTATTTTTCGACGACTATCTTTTTATACTTTTAACCCCTTAAGGATCAAGCCCGAGTGTACTCGTTTTTCTCCTCCAGTCAATTTCTCATTGTTTCGGTCTTCATTCTAGATAAACGCGATTATCAATAAAAACAATTCCAGATAAGGTTCCTTCGGGTGCCTTCAATTCATCGTATAGGCAATTCCAACTCTCCCGAGTACGAACAGTTAACTACCTTCCCTATTTAAACGGAAGAGTGGCATTTTTTCGAAAAACAACCTGGCCCTTATTGGGTTAACAGTTATCGTCAAAACTTCTTGCCGTCTGCTGTACCCTACAATCCCTATATACTATGGGTATTAAGCCGTGTCATGTTTTTTTCTTCTTCAAAAATGAAGAAGAAAAAGCGAATCATGGAGCGCTCAAGAGTCAAAATGCAAATGGCGGATGACGCCGTTGCCGCTAATTCAAATAAGTTAGGTTCCGATTCTATACAATATCGGTCGTTATTGTAAGAGATAATATCCTCCAAAATAACATTTAAGCTGAAGGAGGGCCCAAACAATTACGGCCGCAGTCACGTAACTTTGAATGTGTAAAATGAGTTACCCGGGTAAAAGTGTTCCATGAATTTCCATGACCAAAATTCCGTGGGTAATAATTATTTTTCCATTAAATTACTTGAAAAATCTTATGGAATCCCATGAGCGGCCCATAGAGTTCCTTGAAATTTTATGGAAACATATTATTTGCCCTCGGAATTTCATGAAATTTTTTGGAAAAATAGCAATTGCCTACGGAAATAATAATAACCACGGAATTCTGGTCATGGAAATTCATGGAACATTCTTATCAGCACGGAAAAAAAAAAGATTAGTGCAATTAACCATACGATAGCTGATTTTGGCACCTGCTAGTTGTTATGGTAAACTTGACCAGAAGTATGGTACATTTACCGATACTTTGAGTAAATTCGACATGCAATCAGGTAACATCACCTAGTACCTAGTCAAAACTTAGTATACTTTTGGTTAACATTGCCATAACATCTAACAGGTGCCAAAATCAGCTATCGTATGGTTAATTTCACCGTAGTTTTTTTTCCGTGAGGGATCGAAAAGTAAGTAACCAGAACTTTGCGCTATTGTATTATTTGCTTTTCGAGGGCTTTCAAGATAGCCTAAATCTGAGAACCAATCAGAAATGGATTCCAACAAAGCGCAACTCTCAAAGTATTGAGGAACTCTACTCTACTCCATTCACTATCAACTTCCCTTAACAGTACCACACTGTGAACAGGGCGTAGCGACGATAAAGTCCCGATTGGTATCCTTGCGGAATCGTTCCGTTTTCGGAGAGTCCACATCTTTGCGGCGCGGCGTGGCGTACAGCATACAGCATCGCTGAGCAATATAAGCTGTAACGGGAAGAGACTGGTGAGAGGGGAGGGGGGGATCGTGACACGGCGGGGAAAAGGAGGAGGGGGAGTCGAAAAGGGATTTTGGGTCAAGTTGAAAAGCGGGCTATCGATTCGTCCTCTCCCTCGGCGCTAAGTATTTGATATTGTTGTCGCAACTCGCGGATTCGTGCGAGCAATTTAACGTCATCTTCATCGTCACAGTCATCGTCACCCGCATCGTCATCATCATTATCATCGCATAATCATCATCTTTTGCACTATCATCATTATCATCATAATCATATTTTGCATCATCATCAGTATCATCTTCATCGGGCATGTGGTACGCAAGTCGTCGTATAAGCAATAAAATAACCGAGGCTCAACCTATAGCGTCACCCAGGGCTGCCGTTTTGCGTATAATCAATGCTATTTTTCAATTCACCGATGATTCCACCGGTTGAGAAAAGATTACACAGTCCAGTTCAGTGCATGACTGTAGTGAACTAAAATACTCGCATCTGTAATCTTTTCTCAACCGGTGGAGTCGTCGATGACTTTAAAAAACTTGCGGATATTTTAATTAATCAACGGAGTTTCCACCGATTCAGGAAAGATTACAGATCAGAGTATTTTCATGCATTACTGTCATACACTGAACTGAACTGTGTAATCTTTTCTCAACCGGTGGAATCATCGGCGAATAGAAAAATAGCATTGATTATACGCAAAACGGCAGCCCTGGCGTCACCACCTATCACAATATTTCCCCATCTTCCTCCTTCCCCGCCCCATGCATAGGCGGATCCAGCGATCTGGCAACTGTGTATTTTTCCCATATGATTGCGTGAGAAACAATCGATTAGTCAAGGGGCCATGGCCCCCTCTAGAATCGATTCTTCCTCATACGTTCAAATGGGAAGAATACATGGTTGCCATATTGCTGGATCCGCCCTTGGCCCCATGAAACCTTTTACTCGTAATTTTATTGACTCCTCAGTCCTCCGATTAAACGCACGTCGCACACCCACCGCCTAAATCTGACACCAGTGCAGAGTTGCCTTTTAGTGTATATATTTAATGGTATTTTTCGGGTCACCGATGATTCCACCGGTTGAGAAAAGATTACATAGTTCAGTTCAGCGTATGACTGTAACGCTCGAAAAACTCTGTTCTGTAATAATTATTTCCTCGATCGTTGGAATCGCCGTTTTATTAAAATATCCGCAACTGTTTCTTTTATAAAGTTAGTGATGACTCTCCACCGGTTGAAAAACGATTAAAGATCAGAGTATTTTCTTGCCTCAATAGTTTGTAAATTGAACTGAACTGTGTAATCATTTCTCAACCGGTGGAATCATCGGTGAATTGAAAAATGCCCTTATAATATACACATAACGGCAGCTCTGAAACAGCGCTTCCAGTTTCCGTTTCTAAACGAATGAATAATGAGTTGGAATGAGCCCGAAGGGAAGGGGGGTTTGGGGGTGTTGTAGAATGAATATTTACAGGGAATAAGCCAGCATAGGATAGCCGTGGTGTTTCAACTCTCGACTTCGAGAGATGTAGGATTGTAGGTACTGTACAAGTCCCAAATCTCCCCCTCCTCGGAAACAGCCTTGATATGTAAGGATCTAAATTATATAAAATGACGGGAATGGCCCATGACAAGCTCATATCATAAAGGATCGAATTTATGTAGGCTTCAATTCATGTAACATTTCTGATTTGAGAAAGTATAAACACATTATTGCAAGCTGATGATTTCCAGAGATCATCAAAGAAATTACCAATGACGAAAAATGAATCGGGTAAAGTAGATTTAGTTTCAGAAGAGTTTGCCGTTTACAGCTCTTTGAACACATGCGCCGAGGGGTGTATTTTCGTATTCTGCGCAAGTTGCCGTCAATGCAACCTGTAGAAACATGGAATGTAAGGATCTTATTTCTGTAGATTTATGTCATGGCAACCTGCTGCGCAGAAGACGAAAATGGCCCCTACACGTATGTGTAGAAAAAGCTCTAAACGGCCTGCTCCTCTGAAACGACCTCTATATATTATGACCTGATCATATCGAGTACATTCATTAAAACAGTGGCGGCTGGCTATAGCTTTATGGCGACCATGTTTTTACCATTTGAACCTATGCAAAAGTATCGATTTCTGAGAGATTCACCGAATCCTTTGAATATCGATTATTTTACGTATAGATTCAAATTGAGAGAATCGTTGTTCCCAAATTGCACAAGCAGCCACATTGCATTAAAGAGTTCTTTGTGAAAATGACACACAAAATTAGCAAAAAGTGCAGTTTTGAGAAATACCAAATTAAAGTGTTTGAGGACGTATACCTCTTAGGGAGCAGGAATAAATGCATTGCGAGTGTTTTTGGTACAATTTATTGCGATGCATAAACAAACTAAATTAATATGCCCGGATAGCTGTGAAATTAAAGCTTCAGAGTGTGTGTTCTCAAAGAAATAAGAAAAAAAATATCTCTGTACAAATCTTTTTTACAAAGCACCCCTCCGTAAAATCATTCCGTTTACACCGTATCTTCTGATGATGGCAGCAGGGATCAATACAGTAGAACATAATAATAAAAAAGAAATGTTCCGGTAGATGGTCTTTAATTTAAGAGTCTTGACCTCTTGGCCTCTTGACCTCCTTTAATGAGCAGCCTAGTCCAAGGAACGGCTAATTCACAAAGTTTTAGCGTCAAGGAAATTAAACTTGAACGTATACCCTGCGCTAATCAAGAAATTACTTAATTGTTCGCCTGATAATTATCAGTTGATTGATTGGCGCTAACCTTATAACCTGACGAAATGTTCATAGTGACGTCTGCTTCAAGCGAAAAATTACTCATAGGTCGGAAATTTTTTCAAAAATATACTAAGACGAAAAAATTATTGAGGCGTGGCAAAAGCCATCCAATCGAACCATCATTTATCCTACGAATCTGACGCTCGGACATTCAATTTGAAAATCAGCTGAGTCGTGTACAAACATGATATGAAAAACGCGATGCCAGTAAAATTAAGTTAAGAATGCAAACATTATTCGTGAGTCTGAAACAAAGAACATGATGAGATTTCACGATGCAGCTCTCGAAAAAAAGGAATGAAATCCCTTCGGCGAAGAAATACAATTTCTAGCGTTCCGGATTTGATGTGGTCGAAAAGATCATGAAATGATGAAAAGTTGATCGTCATAAGACAATAGGCCGCACAGCCATACGACTCATTTCCGATCCGTTAGCAAAAGCTGCCGCAACTTTCAATCTCGCATTGAAAACAACCTAAAACCGGATTAGATAACTATTCGTGCCTCCCGGTCTTGGAATTGCATACACAGAGAAATGAAGGCGATTATGTTACAACTCAGTTCTCGTGACTTGGATTTGAGAGTTGAGTCGTACGTTTCGCTTCCTGTGGTATGCGTTGGACAGTTCTCCCTTCACCGCAAGAGTTCTTACATTTAATGGAGGCATCGAACATTCCAAAGTTTATATGCAGATCGATAAATTGGAAAATTGAAACGAAAATTTGCTGTTTTAGATTCCGTGTTTGATGCAAGTGATGCTAAAATAAATGTGTCTTCACAGCAAAATCGAACCCGAGCTTCGAAGAGCTTTAGAGCTGAGAAAACTTAAAAAAGTGTGTGCTCATGCATACAGAAACGACTACTGAATCCCTGTTATTTATTCAGATTGATAATAACACACTGATGATGAGCTGTGATTTATTGTTACAACAATAAATTGCCGGTTCATCAGTAAAAACGAAGACAAAAAAAAAAAAAATAAAACAAAAAAACAAAAAACAAAAAAACAAAAAAAAGGAAACAAAAACAAAAAAACAAAACAAAAAACCAAAAAACTACAAATTCAACGTGTAATAACTGCCGTTCATTTTTGCCAAGTATTGATACTTATACCCATTACATCTAGAGGCTCAACATGTTTTGGCTCACAGTTCAGAAACATCTTTTTATCTCTTTAGAAAATATCAAAACTTTGTGAAAGTCAAGATTATGTTGATTTTTTAAACTTTCAAATCTTTTTTAATAGTCTTTGTAAAGTATTTTATGTACTTTTGTTTCCATTCTGCACTCGAGTTATTTTTTTCTCATAAAGACCTAAAACTGACGTGAGGGCAGCAAGTTGGCATTGCTTGAGTGACGGGGGGGGGGAGACTAGCTCAGAAAACGTAGATTTACAAAGATTCAAAGAACTCGATAGCTCACCGACGGGAAAGCTCAGTACGTAATAATATTATTTTTGCATGTATTCCGCTCCGGGAGACATATAGTAGTTTTTAAATCGTGTGAGCCAAGACACATCGAAAAAAAGGGCAGTGAATAGGGAGAGGGGAGGGCGTTGGATTGACTTTAAAAGGGGGAAAAACGCTTGAGAAAATAATTCCGACTCGCAGAGGGTCGGAAGTTTTCATTCTACCGTTTTCTACTCAATTTTCCCCGCGGAGATAAATAGCGAAACTTTAGGTAACTGGAAGATTGACGTCTCATGATTCAGAGCTTGGAGGGTATTAAAGCTGACAACGAGTGTTGGTGTGAGGCGGGAGTCGAAAGGACTCCAGACAGAGTTGTCGGACTGTGCAAATAAAAAAGGATTTTGTATCCACCAACAATCAGAAGCTGACGCGGTTATGATTCGGCAAATAAAATTACGGCAGGTTGCTTTTAGTGACGTCACAATAGTCAATAGCTTAGTCTGCATAGTCCATTCAGATTGAAATGAGCTACGTCAATAGAAGCATAAGTGCTGATGTTTTCAGACGGAGTGCAGCTCGCAGCTGCTCGATTATGTGATCCAACAAAAGAACATAACTTTCAACTCGACTCAAGATAATGCAAGGAAGATGCTATAGTCTACATTAATTTTGGTTTAAATACTTTTTTTTTGTTTTTTTTTTGTTTTTTTTTTATGGAAATGTATTTCACATTATATTTACGGAATATCTGGCTTCAGCCAAAGAGCTGTAACTATACTTATAGAAGGGTTTTCTGGATTGTGATTTCGAAACACCAAAGGACACGCGGAAATTTTTACACAGGCTCGGTTTATGTTCCTCTTATTTTTTAACTTTAAAAGTTTAAAAAAAAAAAAAGTTGTGACGAATCCATTTAAAATTGGTTTGGATTGAAGGAGGAAATATTTTAGCGAGGCTGTCTGGACGCAGAAATCGATTTAACTGTTCCTTTCGGAAGGATTTCCACGATAAAGAAACTGACACGGGACAGACACAAGCAAAACTTTCTCACCTGGATAGTTGTGTTATTAGAACTCGGTGTTCAGAAAGCCACTTTAAAGCTCTTGCACTTTCATTTAAAATCAGTTTACTCTAAATTATTACAATTCTTGATTTATAAGATTAAAAAGATGAGGCAAACAAACCAGAATCAACTCGTCTATGCTATCACACTTAAGGATAGGATTTATAATATAGCATAACCCCTCTATAAATATACCTTGTTGGCTTCAGCCCATTCAAGCATAATTTTCAACCACTAGACTGATTGTTGAATCACGCAGAAGACGCCAAACTAAATAGCAAAAATCGACCAAACTCTCATTTTCGACAAAACCCACCCGTAAAAAACTCACTTAATTTCGGCTTTTTCTTGATACCTTCTCAAGCAGGTTAAGACACTTTACCCCGCAAGAAATCATTCTGTAAATCAAATTACTAAACATTCCGCACCGTTCCGTAGCACTGCAATTTGTAAAACTAGTAAATTCTGAAACGATTTGGAAAGCCGAGGACGATTTCGTAATTCACGGCAGCTCCGACTTACCCCGGACGGACGGCCGCTTAGCCGGTATGAAGCGCGGACTGGCCGTTCAACCAGATTCGAAGTAGTAGTCGTTTTCAGGTATGTTTTTGGTTACAGAAATCAATAGTTAGCCAACTCTTCGGTCGCAATCAGGAGTGTCAAAACTCGCGTCACTATCCTACAACCCTCGTGCATCGCTCTTTCTAGCGTCAAATCTCGCGTGCGAGACCTTGTTTGACGACATTTTCTTCTCACATAAGCACATTAAAATAACTCTAGAAATTCATTCTGCCAAAAAAAAAAAACAAAAAAAAAAAACAAAAAACAAAAACAAAAGAAAACAAAAAAAAAGCACGCAAAAAATGTCTCTTTACACGATTCTAGCGTAAAAAGTCAGACAGAAACAGTGGCGTAGCCAGGAATTTTTCTAGGGGGGGTCCGAGGTCCGAAAATTGTCATTGGGGGGGGGGGGGGGGGTCCAAAGATACTAATTTGGTCAAAATTGTCTGAAAACGCAAAAAATGACCTTTTTTAGGACAAATTTTGGTGTCATGGGGGGGTCCAGACCCCCTGGACCCCCCCTTGGCTACGCCACTGGACAGAAAGTACTATCAAACGCAAAAGTTTCGGCAGCCAAGAATTCGAGGTATGCGACCAATCCTCGTGTAATCAAAGCAACCGTTAGCGTGCCGTATGCATTCTTGGCTGTCAAAACTTGTGCGTTAGCTAGTACATAGGAGTCACGTGAGAGTGAGCGACATAGTTCGGAACACGAAAAGAACTTTTCTACCGGATACGTCAACGCTAAAACCGTCTTTAAGGAATTTATCTTCCTCGTAAAACGCAAATTGTGTCGAACGACACCGATATCTTATTACGATATACTTTCTCCCCAGGGGCTTGTGACGAACGATCGATTATAATCGATACCGTTTATTTCCTCTTTATTGAACATGCGCAAAAAATATCGATTTCTGGGCAGTTCAATTGAGTCCTTAGAGGATGAATTCTTCTCCGTAGGCTTATATCTACCTATCTATCTATCTACAGCTAATATGATTTAATAAGCGAATGCGTCAATCTATTCATCTGTTTGTCTGTCCATTGGTCGATCGATCGATCAGTCAATCAACCAATCGATCTGGCAACTAACGAATCAATCTATCAATCAACTAATCAAAAGATCAGACAGGACCATCTACTATCTAGGTCTATGTGTATTTGTGACAGTATACAGACGTTATGAAGGAAACCAGTGCTGACATATGAAAATTGACCAAAAGCCGCACAAAAATTGTCAAAAAGCCGTACAAAAACTGTCAAAAAGCCGTATGCAATAGTATACTTCTATGCGATTCCGTATAAAAAAAGCCGTACCAGCTGCAAAAAGATAAGGCTTGTCACTTATTTTTGGGTCAAAAAGCCGTATATACCTGGTGACACTGAAGGAAACATTGATAACTTCGTAATTCACAAGCCGCAAAATTAACCTCGTCCTAGAGTGGGAAAACCAGAGGAAAACCTTGCACTTATAAGTACAGAAAATCCCTTCTGAATGTGACAGTAACAGATGATGACACAATATTTGTATTAAATACGACCAGTAGGCGGAGTTTACATGAATATGAATAAAAAAAGGATGCGAATTGATATTTTCCTTCCTCCTGTGCAGCCTGACAGTGACAACCATGCTTGCAGCTGCAACCTCCTTTGCTTAGCTCAGTTCTAATCTGAGCATCGTTAATTTTATCGATCCTTCTTCGCGCCCGCCACAGCTCACTGCTCCCTGCGTTGCCACAAAGTCCAATTTATTAGAATAATATATGTTAAGAAAAGGAAAGGTTGTCACATCAAATCCTTTGGCTTTAACCAGAGCTTTGAACCGGCAACATTTCCGGTACAGATCGGTCCCCAGTTCGGAATTCGCGAATAAAATCGGTTCGAGGTTCGGTTTAGGTTCACAGAGCCAGCCAATGCAATGGATTGGATTCGAACCGGTCCATGCACTTATTAGAAAAAAAAACAAAATCCCTGAATAGAAAAATAATAAATAATAATAATATATAGAATTTTGAAAAAGTTGGAAAATCGCTAGAGACAATTAAATAGAGACCCAGCACACCGTAAATGCTTCTTGTGTTAAAAAAGTGAGGCAAGTTGTTCGGGAGTCAACGGCTGCAACGATAACGCAGTCGCCTACTGTTGAGTGGTGCGAGCTCAACGAAAGGCTGTAATTGGTCTGCGGTCCTAGAAATGGAAACCGGTTTTATTTTGGTTTGGCTTGGCGAATGCAATACACACGCTCATCAGTCAACAGAAGGCGACTGTTGACTGTTGTTTCGAGGAGTTCCGACCAAAATTGAGCTGAAACCTGTCCCAAGCTTTCTATTTGCCTCTGAAAACAGCGCTCTGTCACCGGCTACAATATTGCCAAGGATACGTGTGGACTTTGTGTATTACATGTTCCTGCAGCTGTTTCTAAAATCAATAATAATGTTTGCTCGATTCATACAAAACTAAATTATTTAGAGTCTTTGGTCATGGTAACTTGAACTGCTGTTGAGAAACAGTCAAACTGGTTCCAAACCGGTTTAGTACGTTTGCTTCGGTTCGGGTTGCGGTTCAGAGAATGTTTTGCAAAACGATTTACGGTTTGGTTCGCGGCTAAGATATCAGGTGTTTCGGTTCGTGGTTTAATTCGGTTTACAAATCCGGCGAAACATGAAAAAGTCCCTGTTTCGAGGAGGAGATTATGAAATTTTCTTTTCTTTTCAATGTTATAAAATCGGGTGAAAATTACGGATACTGCAGCACAAGGAAACTTACTTCTGGGTCCATTTATAAGTACGAATTTCTTAGCATTTCATTTTGGTCTCGTGAGGCGAAGGTGAGTGAAAGAATTGAGCATCTAAATGCACTCTAGTCTACCTCCGCACACTAGCGGATCTAGGAAATTGCCCTTCTCTCTCTTTTCCCATAAGGACGCATGTGTTAGAGGAGGATAGAAGAGGGGCGAAAATCACGTGACTGCCCCTTATCTGTCCTTTTCTAACACACGCATTCTAATAGGAGGAGAGGAAGGGAGAGAGAGAGAGAGAGAGATTCGTGGATCCGCCAATGCCTCAGCAAGAAGAATTCAAGCAGACCTAACGGACACGGTAATATTATATCAAGAGTAAAACAGCTATAAAATGAAAGTGAACGTGACAACTTAACGCGTGGCTTTAAGAGGAGACAAAGTGAGGAATTCGAGACGAGAAAAACAATAAAAACAAAAAGCGGGATTTCTTCTTTCATAGACACGCGCTGCTGGTAGTATTTTTGAAGTCATGATATAGGTTGTGGGGAGGGGGGATAGCTTTTAGAACTATTGTTAACGCTTCCTGGTAAGTAACAAATCGAACATTCACAAGGGACCTTATTTATTCATTAGAACGGTCAGTGAGGAGATACGTAACAGTGGAGCAGCGGGAAATCCAGTACCAGTGGCGGTCCGTGTGATTTAGCAACCATGCAATTTTTCCTAATAAACTTGTGTAAAATAATTGATTTTTGAGTAGGCTGACATCCAGTGCTGCCGCTGTGAGTAAAATCACTGACATTTTTTAATTCACCGATGATTCCACCGGTTGAGAAAAGATTGTACAGTTCAGTTTAGTGTATAACTGAACTGCACGAAAATACACTGATCTATATAATCTTTTCTCAATCGGTGGAGTCGTCGATGACTTTAAAAAAACTTGCGGATGTTTTAATATTTTAACACATTAATTTTAAAAAGAAATGAAGATACGGTAATAAAAGAGAAAAAGCAAACATAATTAGAGAACAGAATGGAACAGGGCAGCGTCACAAATTTAAAAAGGGCAAAAACTTTCACAGGAATTTTGATTGGGAGAAAACCCGACTAAAAGAAATCGTATTTTTTGCAATATCAATTTAAAAATTAGGACGAAATTTTTCGTTTAGACGAAAAGAAAGAGTAAAAAACGATATTGATGGATTGATTTATAGAAACCAGAAAAAAATTCATTTTTCCTGTCTTTTCCCCCCTATACATATAATAAGCTCCGATGCGTATAACGATATAAAAATCACGAGAAAAAAACAAAACAGACGGTAACATGACAAGTGGTAATAAGTAAATGAAAATTTAAATTTGTTTTTTCCCCCCGTTCAAGGTTGGACTTGAACGTTGGACGTTATTCAAACAAAAAATAATCAAAGTCAAAGGTAGGTACAACAGTGAGTTGTGAGCTTTGATGTTTGACAGCACAACCGCACTTTTTTATAACTTCAGCGTACCGTTTCATCAACTTTTCCGATTGCCTGTTGCGAAAAATAATAATGAAATTAAAAACAAAGTTTGTGTAATGAAAGCATCAAAGAGGCGAGCGTTGCCCCTTGGAAAGAATTCGATTAATGTTATTAAAACGTGGGCGTGCAAAACACCGTACCAAAGCACACTGGAAAGAAACATTAATTTCCAGGATAAGAAAAGTTAATGTTTTTTTGTTTTTTTTTGTTTAGATTTAAAACCATTTCAGTGTTGATACTTTCTAGATAAAACCATGATATTTGACGCATTCTAAGCTCTAACACGAATGATTCAACACAATTTTATGTTATCTTGATATTCACTGCCAGTGGCGTCGCGTGCCATCTGGCAACAATGCAACTGCTCCATTCAAACTCATCGAATATATCGAAGTTTCCTTGTGCACTGTGCACCCCCTGAATTCGATATTTTTCATGAGTTCAAATGGATAGAATACATTGTTGCCAAATTGCACGCGACGCCACTGTTCACTGCTCAAAATCTTGACTTTTATTCGTGAAATTATGTCCGAGAAATTCCATAGTTTCGCTCTACTGTGCGATGAGGCGCGAGCGCGGGGCTTTGCTTTACGGGGTGCAATCACCGATTCACCGCTTGTGAGTATAATAAGGTTTCACTAATAAGCGCCTACGGCGATTTCAGTTACGTAACAGGATTGCATGCGGAAAAGTGTAATCTTTGCAACGTTTAATAGTGCATCGCGTCGTGAGGTCTCCGCAACAGATCAATTTAGAGTTTAGACTCTTAAAATACTAAAAAGCGTATAGTTTAAGACTTGGGTTCAATCGTTCCGACGCGTGTCACGTTGCAGCGCCGGCTTATGTTTGCATCCTTAAGACGCTTACAAAGCAGTAGCTGATTCAAACGATTCTCTTTCTCTCTTTGTCCATTTGCGTATACATGAGTGAGAAAGAATGAAAGAGGGGCCCTTGCGACCTTACGTACTTAAATGGCTTTTGCTCCTATTTCCTTTTATAATACATGCGTTCAAATGAGCGGAGACAGCGACAGATAATCGCTATACTAAACCCGTCTTTTGCAAGAACCACCTTTGTTCCAGAATAATTTAATCTTGATTGGTTGATCTCAATATCTTTTTGCGTGACTGTCAAGCTACCATTCACCCTGAGGCGACAATACAATCAAGGTAAACTTGGGCGACTGGATGTTGAACTTAAACCCTCTAAGGACCAGGTTATAGTAAAAAAGACGCCAATCTTCCGTTTAGATAGGGAAGGTAGTTAACTGTTCGTACTCGGGGGAGTTGAAATTGCATATACGACGCATTGAAGGCGCCGTATCTCGTAAGTGTTTTCATCGCTAATCGCATTTATCCGGAATGAAGACTGAATCAATACGAAATAGACTAGAGGAGCGACTCGGGCTTGGTCCATAAAGGGTTAAAGCATATATGCTTCAGTCGAGACACAAAATAAACCATGGGATAAGAATTTTCTCGTTGCGGTTTGTTCAAGTTATGGACCTTCAGAAAAATCCCTCGACTAATCAGTATTAATTCGGTCCATGGCTAAAATTGCCAGTTATGACTAGCTTCAACTGGTAAGGTATTGCCGATAGGGCAAAGGAGCATTTACGAATTGAGGCGTGCAGATGCAAAACTTGTTTGGTTCAATTTGGCTAAGTTTGAGGAAAACGCGAAAAACTTCTCATTAGTTTTACAACCGGTAGTTCAAAACGTGATTTCCTCTTGTATTTTATTCATGGATGCGGATATTGTATTCATGGATATTTTATTTCCTATGGTTACGCAAGATCTTTGAGAATCAATCGCCACCGCGCCATCTTGAGTTTCATTAGGGACAAGGACAAGGCGAGATTTGCATCTGCAGTGCTGCACCCCTCAAATTGTATCTTAGGTAATCAAAGCTCTGCGATAACTATTCCTACATGCCGGATATGGAATTGCGTCTAACCGAATTGAAGGCGCATCGTCATTACTTCGATCTTGATCCTGCTGCGGGTAGCGGCTCGCTAAAATATGCTTTTTCGTTCAGATAAGCGCGACATCTGAGATTGGCCGATCATATGGTAATTTTGTGATGATAAACTGAATTTGACGTTACTTGCGGTTCAGCTACATATTGATTGACTGAAGTCATTCATTCCAAACTCATCGATCTCGATAGATGACTCACGTTTGAAAACTTCATTAGCAACACTGAACGGTACTTTTGTTTGGAAAAAAAAGCAAGTATTATTTCTTAGTTCAAAAAGGATTATTTGGGCCGTGGTTAATGATTTTCTTAATAATAAGTATTTTAGACCATTCAGTTCAACTTCCGCCGTTGGAAAAATCTACAAGCTGAGTTATTGCCATGTCAGTTTTCTATAGAAAGATTGGTTGGGACTTTAATGTAAACAAACCGAGCAATCATTCAAATCCATTTTTGCATCAAACAAAAAACAAAAATCGTTATTTCATGAATTGAGGGTTGCAAACCCTACCGGCCTACCACCTTCCTCCCATTCTTCTTCGTGATTTCATTTGTTCTTTTGCGTTTTCAAAATCAAACATAAATCATTAACACAGCTTGCTGAGTCAGCTACCGCATTCCTAACCTAAGTGTCCTTGACCTCTCTTTCATGGGTCAAGTGGGTTGAAAGCGTTGAATATGCAACTAGATTAATCTTGAGACAAAGTCATGGGGATTCGAGTTTCTTGGTTTTCTGCAAACCAAGAAATTCAGATCACGCATACGTCCAAAACTGATTCAAATCCAGATAAGAAGCAAGACTTTTGGCAGCACTTAAAAAAATATGTGTACTCTGGCCAAGATTTGCTCAACTGGCCAAAATCTTCCAAAAAAACGACTAGAGAAAAGGTCCGAGAGAAAAATGTTAAAATATTTGAAAATTATTTTTTATAAAAGCTTTAAAAACTAGATTTTTTAGAAAAGATTTCGGAAGCACTTAAAAAAATTTGCGAACATGATTTTCCATTAATTATTATTTTTTTTTTTTTTTAAAAAAAAAGAAGTTTTTAAAATCTGTCGGAAATATTTTTGAAATATTATTTCGGCAGATAATCGCCATAAGAGTTCACATGTTTCAAACAGATTTTTGAAAGATTTTCGGCAAGACTCTTGGCAGGATTTTAAAAATAATATTTTTTAAGTGTTTCTTTTATAACCGGGGGCGTTTTGACGCACTTCATGAAGCAGTGGCTCCTCATTTAGGGAAATCACGAGAGGGGAGCGGGGAGTTATTTTTGTACAAGGCGTCACACGAATTGCATTTCAAGTAAAGCGTAAGGGAGAGGGGTGTCGTTTCTGCATGAGGAAACGCATTGTAATGTGAGCGGAAGGTTAAAGCAGAGGGAAAACGACATCGAGATGAAGATATGCTCTATTGCTCTGCGTTAAGTTGAACAACAAAACATCAACAAGTGTCAGCCTCTGCAATCTGCATGCCGCATGTTGACGTTAAAACATCCTCGAAGTTCTGAGTTATCACATCTCTTTCCGAGCCCCTATTTAATCATCCCTTGCCTCTTACAGCCTTCCATCTTTCCCAAAGATTACCAAGACACGGCACTGCGCAAAAAAACCGTAAGGTGCCTTCAATTTGTGTCGGATGCAACGCGCTGTTTGAGAAGCAAACTACGTGCTCTGAACTTTGCCCAATCAGATGGCAGGAGTTCAAACATTGAAAATAAAAACAGTTGATTGGCTAGTGGTCTGCTGAAGCAAGAGCAGGCGTAACAATGAAATTCACGAACGCTCAAACGCCCCAAACCATTAAATGACTCTTCGATGTTAAGATTTCTCTCGCGCAAATCAAAACCACAATAGGTCTGTTGCAAACTTTTGCTACAACAATTAAGAGTGTATAATCTATTGCAAGATCGTCTGAAAAGTCTATTGGTGGCATCAGAAAGTAATAAAATGCAATAATAAACTCACAAGAGGCGTTTAATGAAATCCAAGATGGCGGAGAAATATCGAGCAATTTGTATGCATGCACCACGAACATCCAGAATAGCCAACCTCACAATATCGATCACAACCAATCACAACGTAAATAAACACAGTACCTCTACCTCCAGTGAGATTGTCAAAGTTTTCTCGTCAAAGGAGTCTCGATATTTCTCCGCCATATTGGATTTCGCTAAACGCCTCTTGTGAGTTTATTATTGCATTTTACGACTTTCTGATGCCACCAATGGACTTTTCAGGTGATTTCACATTAGATTATTCACTCTTAATAGTTGCAGCAAAAGTTTGCAACAGACCCATTCTAATAATGAATGTGTAATGATGAATCTAATAAATACGATCAATGCAATGTGTACTGTTTTAGTCATGGACAAATAGAGACCCAGCACAAAGCTTGCGACGTCCACTTTTCTGGCTCAATTTTGGTCGGAACTCATCGGAACAACAGCCAACTATTGCCTACTGTTGACTGATGAGCGCGTGTTTTGCATTCGAAAAGCAAAACCTGTTTCCGTTTCCGGGACGGCGAACCAATCACAGCCTTTTGTTGAGCTTCACCACTCAACATTAGGCAATATTTATCGTTGCAGCCGGTGACTCCCGACCAAAACTGTGACCGCTAAACTTGCTACACTTTTCTAACACGGGAAGCATATGGTGTGCTGGGTCTCTGGGGTCTCTATTTGTCTCTGGTTTTAGTACTTATTTAAAGAATGTATACATGTAAGAAGTGTCCCTTTTTTCTACAAGGTTGTTGTTGTTGTTGTTGTTGTTGTTGTTTTGTTTTTTTTTTAGTGGATGGACAACTTGGCAAGGGATGGAAAAAAAATTAACATTTGACCTACGATTTGTGTTTCAGGCAGGACCGCGCCGGCGGCGGATTTCAGCCGAGGCTGAAACTTTAGAGGAGGATGGTGGCAATGACAGAGACTTCGGGGTTAAGAGCGGGCGATAATACTAGGAGCAGTGGTGGTGATAATGGGGATAGTGGAAGGCGATCGATGTACACGCACACGAAAGGGAGGAGGAGGAGAAGGAGCTGGGTGGCCATTTGTACCTGGGCCTCGCTTGCCCTTGTCTACGGGCTACTCCTCCACGCAACAAGGGACGCGGACGCCGTCAAAGAGGTCAAAGAGGAGAAAGATTCCGCCGACAAAGACACGACAACGACGACGGCCCGTCTCCAGACGACAACGTCTAGAACGGCAACGTCACGTCTCAGCGCTACCACTACCACGGCTGCCACCACCGGTGAGGCCGTGTCCACTGGGAAAACTGGAAAAGGCAGATCGGTGAGTCAACAATAATCACGGAAAAAAACTACGGTGATAATAACCATACGGATACCTGATTTTGGCACCTGCTAGATGTTATGGTAATGTAAACCAGAAGTATAATATGTTTTGACTAGGTACTAGGTGATGTTACCTGATTGCACGTCGAATTTACTCAAAGTATCGGTAAATGTACCATACTTCTGGTCAAGTTAACATAACATCTAGCAGGTGCCAAAATCAGGTATCCCTATGGTTATGTTTACTAATCTTTTTTTCCGTGAACTACATTCATTCAGTAGCATCATCAGGGGGGTTCCCCCATCGTGGTTTGGCACATCCCGAAAAGTTGACACACACTGGAAATTCAAGAAACAAAAAAAAAGGGGGGAAGGGATTGTCAAATTTAGTGAGTATGGGTTAAGAAAGTTCCCAAAATTGTTCCAATATTTTAAGTGAAAAATGATATTAGGGTCATCAAGGACCTCAAAGGCCAGAATTGCAGGGACCAGATGCATGAGAACTAAAAAAAGGGGGGAGGGTCATCAGATGATCCCCCCACCGGCAAGACCTGAAATGACATCATTGAATTCATTCGTTCATTTCAACCAAGAGGTGAAAGTGATGGGGGGGGGGGTGCCTCCCAGATTTCGAGAAGTCTCAACCTCTACCAACAACCAGTGGATTTTCATTCGGAAAAAAGGGGGGGGGGTCATGACAAGTATTTAGACAATTTAACGTCAATCCGATATTTTTCTAACAAAACACCGTTCCTTCAGAAAGAAGTTGTGGAAAACTCGAGAGCCGACAGATCGAGAGTGGCAATGAAAAAAATGAGTTAATCGCCTTCATTCATTACTTACGCTCCTGTTAAAGGGCGACGACGCATTATAGTCTGAGATCGAAAAAAAAAAAAAAAAAGTTGCCGAAAATCAGGGGAGGGGGGAGAGAAGAAGTAATCAAAAAATCGTAATTTTCCACCTTCAAAGCTGAGTTTAAAACTTTACAGTAACATTTCCAGGTTGGAATTACTAATTAAAAGTTTTCTCTGCTGCGATTAAAATTTGTCTTAAAAGTTTTTAAATAAAAAATTGGTGAGAAATTCACTTTTTGATTTTCGGCCACTTTTTGACGATCTCAGACAATAGCGCCAAGAAGAAAAGCAATCAAAAATTGGTGCTGTAATCAGAAGTGTTAAATGAATTTTATGGGCACCCCAATTCCAAGAGGGAGAATTTGTTTCAAAAGTGTAAGCGCAGCTCACCGATATTCGTAGGTGAATTTCCACTCCTTCAAATTAAAACAAAACTTACCGGCGGAATTTTTTATTTTAAATCGTTCCTTAATAAAAATCCAACGCTCATAAGTATTTTCATCAATGGCGGATCTAAAAATTGTTCAAAAGGGGGGGTAAGGTCCAAAGGGGAAGGGGGAGCTTAACTAAGTATACTGCTTTGTCCTTCTTTTCCCCTACTTGTTCCTATCTTTTAACCTCCTTTTCCTAAGAAATTCCTCTAATTTTCTTCGAAACTCCCTTTCGTAGATAGCGTAAAATTTCGTCTCAGATAATTACAGTCCCCCCCCCCGAAACCGTCACTAATTGTCATTCGTTTCAAAAGTGTAGTATGAGAAATAACGTTGGAAAATAATTCCAAAGATTATCCCGTTTAGGTGCGTCTATAGTGCCTACACTTCTGAAACGACCTCTATAGGATAATATTTTAAATTCACCTGTGACGCGATGTTCCATTGATTCGATAACGTAATCATTTACAGACTACAACGACGGCTCCACCGACCACGGTAACAGCGGCGGGAAATCGTACGGGGACGACGCCGACAAAGGGAACAAAAGCGAACAGCGATGAGACAGGGCGGCGAAACTGCACCCCGCCTGCCATCGAACAGTTTCCGCGTCCCTGGATGGGCCAGAGTGCTCGGCGCCACGGCGGACTCATACTCCACATCATCATATGTATTTACACTTTCGTCGGATTGGCTATAGTCTGCGATGACTATTTCGTTATCGCTCTCGACTGCATATGCGAAGGTACATTTCACTTGTTAATTTTTACTTTTTTAACCGTTAATAACGCGTCCAACGAGCTATTCCAGGACAGAGGGAATTTACGACGTGCTTTTGAGGTAGCATGGCGGAAGTCACGATGGAAATTTTTTTTGGACATTTTCACACGGGCTCGCTTTGTTTGCCTATTTTTCTTCTTCTTCTTCTTTTTTTTAAACCTTTAAAGTTTCAAAAAAAAATTTGTGACGAATCCACTTGAAATCGGTTTTAAACAAAAGTGCGAGTGTTTCAGGGGCTATTTGGACACAGACATCAATTTAACAGTTTCTTCTGATGGGAAGATTTGCACGATAAAGAAATTGACAAATGGCAAAAACAAGCTAAATTTTCTCACCTGGATAGTTGCATTAAAATTCTGTGTCCAGATAGCCGCTCTAAAATACTTGCACTTTCATTTAAAATCAATATCCGCAGAATTAATTGAAATTTTTAATTTAGGGTTTAAAAAAAAAGAGGCAAACAAACCAGAATCAGATCGTTCATACCATGCTGTCACAATTTAAGACAGGGCTTGTAACATAGCACACAGTGGCGTAGCGTGCGAATTGGCAACGTTGCAGTTTGTCCATTTAAACCCACGAAAAAGATCGAACTATTGGGTGTTCGGTGAACACCTTCGCATTCGACTTTTTACATGTGTTTAAATGGACACAATACAATGTTGTCACATTGCACGCTACGCCACTGATAGCACAGTTCCTCTATTGGTATAGCTCGTTGCGACGGACAGCTTTATGCTAAACGGACTAACAGAATGCCGGATGTTTCCGTTTGTTTCATGTTTCTTTCAAATTTCTGAAAGGAATTTAAAGAATAGTGGGGATTTTTGAAGAACACGAACGGACGTCGAATGCGGGGTCTGATGAGTTCAAAGATATCGCCGATCGCGACAAATCTATTGGTGTAATGTTGTTACCATGTTACACCTTCGAGAGTCCGAGTGCGTTACTAACGCAAAGACTTTTGAAACAATTAGAAGTATTCGAATTCAGCTACTAATGGGGCTCTTGCGAACTTTTGCTATAAGCAAATAAATAGTCCAATCTCATGTAAAGGCCAGCGGAAATCACGAAAATCACACTAAGAAAGTCTAAAATTCAGTAATAAACTCACATAACTGCTATAACGGCAAGATCGTAATGGCGGTTCAACGCAGGTATCATGGGAGATTCCTGTCTATTATGTAACTTTCTCTACGGAAACACAGATATATCTCAATTTAGATAGGAATCTCCCATGATACCTGCGTCTCTCCGCCATTAAGCCCGATTCTGAGAGTGAATTTCGTGATTTTTTAGTGTACTCATCGTCATTTTTGCTAGTTTTTACACAAGAATCAACTCTTCAATCCCCTATGGCAAAAGTTTGCAAGAGCCCCATTAGTCGTACTTGTTGCGGTCCCCGGACGTTTGCCCTAAAACTTTTGATCTAAAAACAGATGACCTGGTTGTTTTTTACCTAATGCAAGTTGCCCTACCAATTTTCACCTAAAACCCATTTCACCTCAAAAACCTTTTGCCTAAAATTTTTGGGGCAAAATGCCCTAAACTGAAGGAAAACAGTCGTTACCTTGTTACGTTAGAGGGTATAGTTGTATCCGATGGCCCTTAAATAATCTTTGAGTCTGTCCTCGTCCTCCTGGAGTCTCATATCATGCATGATACGTTCTGGTGAGTGTGTGTAACCGTTCGTTTATACGTCTATACTCCGGTCTTTGAGGCTCTCGAATTGGTCTGCCCAATTCCACCTTCGCCAGCAGCTGTTCTATGTCGCTTTGCTCTTTTTGGAGCTCTCCAAGTAGGTGGTAGAATGATGGATGCATCTTACCAACCATCGCATTAAATCGCGAGTGCCAACCCTCTGTCTGGTTGTTAGTACGGGGCTCCATGTTTATTGCCGCGTCGAACTGATTCCACAATATTGGAGGATACTGGGGAGGTGTCCGCCTCCTTCTGCGCCGAATGGTACCAGTGACGTACACTCTTCCAAAATAATCAATTATTCCATCTAATTCCTCCGGGAGAGAGCAACTCCTATGGCAACAATTTTATGAGAAGGAGGCGTACATGCCAGCTGACAATTTTAGGCAAAGAAACGTGTAGATAAAATATATTTTAGATCAAATGGTGTAGGGCAACTGTTTTTAGACAAAAAATCTGTAGGTAATCTGCGTTTAGGTCAAATACTTTAGGGCAAATGACCCGGGACCCTTGTTGCGTTACCTACTTATAATCGAATGTGTCTTTCCTACAATGTTCCTTCAACGTTCAACATGAGAAATATTTATTAACTAATTGAGCATTAGAACAGTTCATTTCATAACCCTCTTCGAGTCCATCTGAGTTTCGGGGGCCGACGGGAGGGGGAAAGATAACAATTTTACCATCCTCTGAAAGAATATTGCAGAAAGAAAGGCGTTTTATTTTTGTTTTAAAAAGTTTTATTGAAGATATCGAAATTTCTTCTGCAATTATTCATTTCCATGATAATGCAAACATATGGTTTCTCACGAATTTTTTTGTAATTATTTTTGTACATTGCATTTCAACACATTGTTACAACGGTGCAACAGGACTTGAAAGGTTAGCAAAAGTGCTCAGTTGTTGAAAGTTTAATTGTTTGACCTTACACTTATTGTAAAACATGCATCCAGAATTACTGCAATAAAAAAGAAAAAACAGAGGGGAAGAGAGAGAATCATAAAATTTCTGATTCAAGTTTGATTTAAAACACCATCTTCAAGCATTCGTTGTTCAAATATTGATTGAAATCAAATCTTTCTCATTCCTTGCAGCTCTGAAGCTTCAACCGGACGTGGCAGGTGCCACATTCATGGCAGCTGGATCATCAGCTCCCGAACTGGCAACAGTCATAATCGGAGTATTTTTTGCAAAGGATGATATTGGAGTGAGCGGTGTCATTGGCTCGGCTATTTTCAACATAATGTTTGTGATTAGCGTCTGTGCACTATTCGCAGGAACTGTTTCCTACTTAAACTGGTGGCCTCTCTGTCGAGATTTACTTTTCTACGCAATCAGTATTTTAATCATGCTGGTCGGTGTCGCCAACGAAAGTGTGACATGGTAAGATTATTACTTTCCTAAAGACTTTCTGCTTAAAATTGCATTATAGGACTCAAAGGCTTGAGTTATGTGTAAGAAAAAGGCTGATGGCAAGTTTTCAAGCTAAGTCATGTCAAGCATGCTTGTGATATAAATATCCAAATTACTAAATGGTTTCTAAGAACTTGATAATAATAATTAAATTTAGAGAGATAGAATGATGAAACAGAAAACTGTCCAGTCTTATTTTTCTTTTTATCTTTTTCTAGGTAAGGGTGAGGAAGAGGAATTATAGGTACAGTTGACAGAAAGGAAACATTGACAAGAGTAATAACCCAAGAAATGAAAAAAAATAATAAATGATTGAATAAAGAGATAAAAAATACTGTGTTTTTCAAAGTGTCATGCAGAAAAAAATATACAAGAGAATAAGGTGCAATTTGCAATTATAAATACATCAAAACATGATTATTTTTTTGCTTACCCTGATATTTAAGAACTTTTTTGTCAGTTACGAGCCACTTTGCACTTCTACTATGATGTCAGAAACCAGAGGAAGCCAAATAAGAGTGTCTTGATATTCCTAGAAGAAAAAAAGTAAATAAATAAGTGAATGCTTATCTGTTTTTTGTTTGTCTCAACTATACTACAACGTTAAAAATATTGAATGATGAAGGCAAAAGCTATTAATTTTTCTTACCAAAATCGGACATAAAAATACCTAAATAGAGGATTGAAAACAATTTGATTGCAGGTTGGAAAGTCTAATAATGTTGCTGACATATGTTTTCTACTGCTTTTGTCTGTATCATAACACCTTGATCGAAGCTTGGGCTAATTCTTTGAGCATCACAGCAATATGCCGGGAGGCCCAGGCTGTTCGAGATGAAACATCACAGCTGTGTCATCAGAAACCACTAGATGATCCGACGAAACCACCACAAACAGGACCCTACTACACAAATGAGATGGCTACAGATGAAAATGGTGAAACTCAGCCAAGTCAAAGTCAACCTAGCGTTCAAGTGCAATATCAGCCGGCATACTACGTGCCCAAAGACCACGGCCCCGCTGTAAGTCCAAACAATTTTTTCTCAAGTAACAAGACCAGGAAAGTTACAAAATAATCTATAGACGGTAATAAGAAGGCGTTTGATTTTTCCTTTGATTTGAGTTGAATACATTTGGTCCGAAAAAAAAACTGAATTTGGATACAAGGCAGAGCAAAACATTAGAACAAGAAGCACTTCTAAGTACTTATGGTGTAAAATTAGGGAAGCAAGATATTTTTTTTTTTTCGCAAAAAAACAAGTTATTTAACAGTCAATAAGGATGAGAACGCATAGTATATGAAAAGTGTCTTTCTGTAAAACAGTGAGCAGGGTTTCTTGAGATTTTCGCAGCAAAGATGCTTTATTTTGCCCTTATATCAAAATTATTTTTGTTTTTTAAGTGTTATTTTCTATTCATGGAATTTTTATTTTATCATAGGTTAACCCCCTAGAGAAACCTGCTGATCCGAACCCACTTGTGCTAGTCCAGTGGTACATGACATATCCAATTCACTGGATGTGCAAAGCAACGATGCCCGATTGCCGTACAGAGGAATACAAAAGCTGGTACCCGTTCACTTTCACGATTTCAATGATTTGGATCTCAGCCTATTCATACATCATGGTGTGGATGATCACCGTTATCGGTAAAACAGTTCATTGCAATTTCCGTCTGATTACTTGTTACATTCAATTCTT
This sequence comes from Trialeurodes vaporariorum, assembly GCA_011764245.1. Taxonomy (NCBI): domain Eukaryota; kingdom Metazoa; phylum Arthropoda; class Insecta; order Hemiptera; family Aleyrodidae; genus Trialeurodes; species Trialeurodes vaporariorum. The sequence goes on from VMOF01000002.1 coordinate 63,963,350, forward strand.
TGTGCACAAACTCATTTTGGGAGATATTCCACGTATCAAGAGGTATCTCTCAGAGATCAAGGAAAGAGGCCTGATAACAAGTCCAAAATATTATAAGGATAATCAAAGAAGCAAACCCAGGGAGAATTCTTCCTAATCTTCCTCCTACTTGTGAGATTAGAACATGGATTGGGGGCGGGGGGGGGGGGGGGGGGGGGAAAGTCATAAAACTGCCCCTCTTTTACCATTCTCTATTGCAAGAGTTTAATGCTCTGGGAGAGTGAAAGACAAATTGCTGATTCCTCTCTGATGATGGACAACATATTAAAGAAAAAACCAGATTATATCAGATGTTACCATTTCCTCCTTTTTCATTTTAAAAAAATCTTCTGCGCTAACTTATACTAACTAATACTAACTAATTACTCTATTTTATTACTACCTTATATTAAATGGTATTTTTGAGAATGATTTTTTGTGCTCCTGATAAAACTGGACGATGGAAGTAATTTCAACCAAAAGTTTTGTGATAATCTACACGTACAACATTGGAACATTATGATTCATGCAAGTAATAAAACCATCAGGAAAAACTAAGAACATCTAATGCCCCTGGGTTTTTTTATTTTTTCGGAAAACACAATCAAAACATGTAACATTATTTGGTCTAATTATTTATTGGTTTATTTTCTCATAATTTGCCTCATGAGAGTATTGTATTCTGCTGACTGACTTGCTTGATATGAATGCTCTTTTGCATCAAGCTTGTCAAACAATTCCATTCATTAGTGTGTACGAGACAGTTTTCTGGAAATGGCTATTTTGAAAAATTACCCTTTTGATACAATTTTCCTAATTTTTTTCTACTTTCTTTTGGGGTTTAGGTGACACTTTAGGAATCCCTGATACGATGATGGGTTTAACATTTGTAGCAGCTGGTGTGAGCGTTCCCGACGCCTTGTCAAGTTTAGCAGTTGCAAAAGAGGGTAATATAAAGTAGAACTTAATTTTATTGTTTCTATGCCATCATTTCTTCTTATGAATCAAAAGTAATGTTCTTAAACTCAGCAAACTGCTCAGATTATAACGAAATAGGTTTCTCACAAACCAAAACTGTTTGTTTGAAAAATTTTACGTAAATAAATTGCTAAATTAGAAAATTAGATATGAAGATGAGACTTATTATAGCTGGATCTAAATAAGATATTATTTTCAGTAGACAAAGTGAAGATAAAACAGAACTTTATCAAAATCTCAAAAAAAGCTTGAAAGATGAGTTTTCAAAATAATTAAGAGATTCGCTTATTATTTTTTATGAATGATGCATTTTAAAAAGATCAAAATGAAACTGATGAATCAAATAGAATGACATACGAGTTAAAATTGGAAATTTAATTACCATTTCTTTTGTTATAGGTTATGGGGATATGGCAGTTTCAAACGCAGTCGGAAGCAATGTGTTCGATATCCTAGTTTGTTTAGGTTTGCCGTGGTTCCTCCAAACAGCTGTGTTCAAACCAGGCAGTAGAGTCAGGGTGTATAGTAAAGGTATGTCAGTAAACTTACTTCAAAACAAGAAGGTCTAAAAACTAAAAGACTATAGTATAAGCTGACTTGGTGATGACATCACTTGAATTACCAAACATACACCCAAATGGTTGGTTTAAATTACCAACTAGGTGGCCTCACATCTGATTAGTCAATTTAAATTACTCCATCTTTACTGAAATAGTATTTTTAACCGCAAGAGTTGACAATTTTAATTAAAAGATCAGTGATAGGGCAAATCATGGATTCAAAATTAGACCATGTTTGCTTTATTTTTGTTATTGGCTGAAAAATCATACTCATGAGATTGACTGAAGTTACATCATTTTCATAGTGACCAATTTAAAATTTGTTTAATAAGGACTCTTTAAGTTGCTTCCTTTAAATTATGTTCACAAATAAAACCCAATACCCATCTACTCCTTGAAAAAACCATTAAACAACAGACAAACAAACAAACAAAATTTCATTTGAAGTTTTAATATTAATAACGTGCACGTCTGAACAATTAATAAACGTGAAGCAGCACAGGAAAGGAAACCTTATTTTTCAGGTCAAAAATGAAAGATTAGCTATACTGGATAAGGGATTTGCTCCATAAATTTAATGAAAATGAACTTGAAAAGAGCATTTGTACAAGCACAAATTTGTATTCTTTATATAGTAAAGAAGGAATAGGAATTTAAAATTCAGGGTTGAAAATATTTATTTTTAAAAAAGATAAGAAAACAACCACTTGAAAATTTTTTACTTTCAAAGTAATATGAAAATAATATTTGGGAGCCTAGGCTCGTTAAAATTACTGCAAGCAAAATTAACTTGATCATCAGAACGGAGAAGGCTACAACCTAGTAAATCACGCAAGGTACTGAAAACACATTTTTGACCTAATTCACTGAATTTCATTTCACAAGATTTCATAATTTTGCAAGATAAAGAAGCATTTTCTGATTGATCATACTAACCGTTTACTATAAACACTTTCATTGAAAAACTACCATTTCTTTTCTAGGTCTAACTTACTCAACCCTGTCTCTATTCTCAACCGTCATATTCCTGATTCTGGCGACCCACTACAACGGCTGGAAATTGGATAGAAAATTTGGTATAATCTTAATGGTTTGGTATGCTCTCTTCATATCCTTCGCTAGTCTTTACGAACTGAATGTCTTCGGTATTATGAATCCTCCACAGTGTATAAGTGATTATTAAGTCAGCTGATAATAAAACGATATCATTTCCAAAGTGAAAAGATTCTTTGACGTATCAAATTGTCTGAATCAGCCATTAACAGGCTAGTAACTGCTAAATATATTTAAATAATTTCGAATTAAAAAACAAACAAACAAAATTTAACTCCATTAATCTGAAGCAATGAGCCATACATTTATCTAGAATAGCAATTTAATGGTTAAATTAGTAACCTGGAGACTTTTCAGATTAGGGTCAGCGAGTAACTTTTCCAAACTATTCCCATGCGTTTAGGTGCAATTAAGTCTCGACGATTAGCAACGAGCACAATAATGTCTGTTGACCTCGACGACCAAAATAAACGGGAAATGGCGGGAAATATTACATTTTAACCCTAAACTAAAAATCCTACAAGTTGGTTATGCAGGTTAACCATTAGAACCACTGCTCTGGATAAATTTATAACTCATTGATCTGGAACCACTGTTAGAATCACTAGAAGAATTAGTAAAATATTTTCAATGGCATCGAAATCCAATAAATCAGGGTTGCAGCAACACTGATGTTGGATAGTATTGGTTGATATTGGTGCTGTGCTGTCAAGTCTTTTACAGCAAAAAACTATTTGATCGATCGATTTGATGTCATAATTTCCATTTTGAAAATTCTCCAACGCATAAAATACATCGAATCAGGGTTCGTTTGGAACCAAAGCTGAGAATCGATCAATGCATCAATTTACTAAAATTGTCTATCTATTCAGCAGAGGTTTCATCAGTTATTAGACTTTGTTCTTCTCATTTCTTTTTGTCGAGATGCACAAAGCCCACATCTCAACCTTCCTACGAACTCTAATGTAATATATCCAGGGAAAACTTCTTTTTCATCAGTCTGACGTTCTTAAGACAAGTCCTTCAAAGACTTTAGCTGCACAATTACTTACGTATCTTTTTCTCAATTTATATTCATTAGTTTATTTAAACATAAGTAATCTGGGTTACGAATAATGTACCTGATGAAAAGGAAGGATCTTGCTGCTTTGTCTTTATTACCTATTGATGATTTCAAAGAATCAATTCATTCTGATCTTTTTAAATGTTTAATGTGTATCTGAAATTTATATGTGTTTTCCATTGGTTTACAAAGTAAACAAATTTGCGTGAGTATCTCATGATCTTATCCAATGACAAGTATTGGTAAATTGCTAGCTAGTGAATGGAACAAGGATGACTATAGGAGAAAATATCAATGAGATAGTTGCCGCAACACCTTTCCATGTAAACTTAACATTCAATTAATACCAATTATTTAACTCATTCAACGATCTACGAGTTGCAATGTTTTTATTTGTGTTATAGAAATAGACGCAAATGTTTGCTCATTACTACTGCATTTAATGAATGGTAGTGAATGTTCAAAAAAGCTACCTACATCAAAAATGCAGATTCTCCTGAATTAAAGAATAAATAATTTTATTCACGTGATTTTCAATGATCATTGCCGAGAATTAATTTCATCTCATAAATGATAAAGTATTTACTGTAATTCAAGCTCAGAATAATTTCCCATGCATCAGTCTCATTAATTCTTTTAGGCCTATCAGGTTTAATTGAAATTCATATTTTCATAATTTATTAAATAATTTGCCCTCAGTCTGAACCCAAATAAAGCACAGAGTAGTAAAGACAAATTTTAAAGTTGAACTAGAGACGAATTGTAGGCCAAGTTCACTAGAATCACATATTTTAACACAGTTCTTATAAAGTCCATCCGAACATTCCAAAATGATAGTGACCTTCATCTAATTCTGGGTACTTACAATTCCTAATGAATTTTTGTGGGTTTAGTTTGTAATTCAGTAAAATTTAAACAATATTTCCAGTCTATGTATGTATGACTTTTAAAGTTCCTTTCTCTTTTTTTTTTTTTTTTGTTTTGTTTTTTTGTTTGTTTGTTAAAACTGATTTTTGTTTGGATACTGATAAAATGTTGGGCTAAAAAAAGTCTATTTGTGTTGAGTCAATTGATATTGTAAGTAAGCAATAAAATCAAGGGTCAGTTTGAAACAACCATTGTCAATTACCGTAGGATAATTTCAGCAGAGGACCTGAGGCAACTTATTTTAATCGTAAACAAAATGGAACAAGTTACTCTTCATTTGTCAAAAGTAAGCGCCATTAATGGACCATAGACAAGATGGATTCATGGTGGTTGGTTTGCCCCATTCCGTTCCATTCCAGAGGAATGCTCAAACCATGCTCAAACCATGCCATAAAGAAGAGCAGTGTTTCATCTTGTTTTGATTGAAAAAAAATTAGACTCTAGCCACTGATTAGTGGCTTCCTGTTTTTTTGTGATCAACAAATAATGTTAACGATGCAGAAAAATTTTACTCGAAAAGTATCTGTTTCTTTAAAATTTGAAAGCTATTTATCCCAAACGCAATTCAAAAACATTGTCAGGTGCTACTTATTGTGCATTTTTACTTCTCCCAGAGATGTTTTGTTCATAGTAATTAAAACGTAAATAAGGTTTTCACAGAGTTTGAGAATTGTGGCACATTCAACTCTTAATTTTGTGTATTGATGTTGATATCTTCGCTATCACATTTTCCGTTGAGATATATTTATCTTGCTTGTTCCTCAAAACTAGTATCAATTTTTTTCAACCAGCTACAATTGTCAAGAGCTTTGAGAAGTCACATGTAATGGTAAAAAATAGAAACACAGAGAAAATTTGGTGGAATAAATTGGTCACCTGAATCATTGAATTAAAATTAGTCAATTTCCATTACTTGTAAATTATTGAAAGCACACAGAACTCTGAACTTATTTTGAAAATTAGTGTTTTCAATACAATTTTTTTCCCCCTGCAAAAATTTCATTTCATTAAAATGAAGTGGTCAAAATGCATGAATTAACGTTAGAAATAATAATCCACATTCAAATATTTGAACATTCCAATGCTGATAATGCAGTCAGAATATGTTTCTTTTCTTTTTCCACGGTCACAATTTCTATTTTCACAAGTCACAGTATCGATACAGTAGAATTACTCCTTAGACTGGCAACATAGAATAATACCTACATTTTTTGTTCAAAGACATAATTTTATTGAAACAGCACTTTGAGTGCTGGAAGACATTATTATTCAAAGAATAAATTTAATTCTTAGCAAACTGGTTCCTACATAGAAGAAAGGAATAAATAAACATTACTTTAAATTGACATTAAGTAAACTTGTCAAAGTTTTTCATTATTGAGCTGATTCAAATTATTTCACAAACTGTACTCTTTTGTATGTATTAACACTGATTTAGTAAATTAAATTGTATATCACTTCCATTAAAATAACAGTGGCCGATTTTTTAACGTATTGATACAAAAAAATAGTTACCCATAAACAAACATAGTCATTTCTCCTTCACATTTTTCCCATTTAGTTTTTTTTACCTATAGACAGTATTGATGCAAAAATAGAATTTTTTTCTCTTTATTTATCAATAAAATTATTACGAAGCTATGTGCACTGGTCCTAAAAGTACATTTAAGTGTACTGGCATTTATAAAGTAAACTTAGACATTTTTTTTTTCACAATTTTTTTTTTTGAAAATGCAGTAGTTACAAGTTCATACAGGAGAATGGACAAAAAAACTAATCTCAGTAACTCAAGTTTGGTGATTCTGTATCTTCTTGAACCACCTCAAGATTTGATTTAATTTCAATAGCTCATGAACACTTGAATTAAAATTAGATTGCTCCTTGAGCAAATTTGGTCCACGCAAGAATAGTAAGGACTGAAAGGCAAACACGATGATTTGATACTGTTGTGCATTATGGTCCGAGTTGGGTAAATAGGAGTGTAGTCATAACTACACGATTCCTGGGTAATCGGCATTCATCAAACCTTTGGATGGTTATTAACTGCAGTCTTCACAGATTTAAAATAAACTTTAGGGTCATTTCAGTTAGGCCTCGTTCTTCTGCAAATAATATGATGGGTGACTTGTAAAAAATTAGCCCTGATTACCAGAAAATCACTCGCCGAAAAAATTACAATTACGATAACTCGATAATCGTGTTAATATCGATATCGTGATAATCAATTATCACCCCCATTTGCCCAACCCTGACTACGATGCAGCTAGTAGACAGACCTTTGTAGCCCTAACCATGGAACTATTTGAATCAATAAAAATGGAAATCAATTAACATCAAAGTACTCAGCCATTGAGAGATATAAAACTAGTGTTGCTTTTGAATTAACAAGTAATCAACGTTAATTGGACTACCAAAAGTTTGAGCATAGGTAATATAATACAATAAGGACATTAAAAAACCGTAGTTCAAAAACTTGCGACTCAAAAGTCCTTGATCCACTGTGGAGCTGAGTAAAAAAGACAAGACTTAAGGGCATAACTAATTTACACTATAGCAATGCTAGACTGGGAGGGCATCTGGAGGATGCCTGGAACAGCTAGTTCTTTATGAAGATTGGGAAAATTAGATTTCAACCTAATATCTTGCATCAATGCATCAAAGTTTTGAATGCTACATTACAAGGATCATAGAGGAACAATCAAACATTTAAGCCTTCAAACAATCCATCAAACAATAGCATTATCAAAACATTGAGTCAAACATTGAAGTTTAAAAATGTACAGAGAATATTAGAATCTACATGAAAATGGTTTGATGTGGCCATTGATAGGTGGTTCTCATGGGTCTTTTGGACTGGGTAAAAGTTTCTGGTCAAAAGTAGGTCTAAGAATGCATCAGCTTTAACAGCCAATAGAGGTCAAATATACCTTACCTCATTAGGGCTCACCAGTATCACTAATATCTGACTGGTTTGATTGGAAACAAAGGCTTAAAGGCAACCTGGTAACACGTTGAACCTATATTCATGCTTCTGAACTTGAGAATAATTCACGCACCATTTGATTACAATACTATCCAAAGTTTAAATCTCAACATATTTTAAATAAACTGAAAAATGAAATTTATCAAAAATTATTCAATGGGTCAAATTTCCATTCAAAAAGATAAAGAATCACTGAAACATAATCCTTTTCCTGTTCTATACTCTCCGTAAGAGAAAAAAACTACCTTGATCTTTGGTCCGCACTTCGTTTATTAGTAGGATTAAAAAATAAAAGAAACTGGATTAAGAATGCTGAGCAATGAAACGCATTGCGTAGTTAAAAGAAGCTCACATTCAAAATAAACTCTGAAATACTGCTTCCAATTTTTTAATGATATGAGGCCATAAATTTTGAAAAGGAAAATTCTGAGAAGTGTTCTGGACAAATACCACTTCACAAGTTCGTAAAATATTTTTCAAGGTAAAAATTAGGACCAAAGATAAACGAATGTTTTTAAACAAAACAAATCGGTTAAACGATCGATTTCATAAAATTTAAGTTAGCTTATAACTGAGTGATGGTAGATGAAGCGTTGAAATCATGGGAATTAATTAAATTATGATAAGCCCTTTGATTTTCTAACAATTACTCTTTTTTAATGTTAAAATAAGATTAATTTAAAAAACAAATGACAATAATTCAAGCCTTAATTTAAATTAATATTTCTTTTTTAAATATCGTATCGTTGATTTGTATTCAAATAGCTTAATAGGTATAATTTTCCGTATCATTCCTCGTTCATTAACTCAGCTTATCCTTAATCCTACAGTATTTTTAATATCATTCATTGCTTGATATTTATTGAGGGACTCCTTAATTAACTTGTGTGTGATTGTATTTTCTTGATTTGTCTGTTTGTTTTTTCAAGATACAATCTGTTTTTCTCGAGAAATAAGGCAAGAACCATTTTTGAGACCAATCTTCTATTTCCTCTTTCAGAACAAAGTAAGCACATAATACACCCAATAAGACTCAGCTAAAATCCAGCTTACAAACTTGGGTTTAAGAGAGCTTGGCCCTTTAGTATTGCAGTAGTCGTCAACAGTTTCCCCCACAATGGGTTTGTTGCAAACAGTGTTATGAAGGGTTGATTCCAAAGTAAAATCACTTGAAAATAACATTGAAAGCATCAAAAATTTCCAAAATCCAGTCATAAACTCAATAAATACATTTCACAAAAATACAAGATGGCGGTCAAATGAGCGAGTGACAATTAAGGGGTCTTCTCTAATTGCAGCTTTCTACGCTGAGAAAAGTGAGTCGTCATAGAACAAGCTGCAATTAGATGAGACCCCTATCGTCTCCCACTTATTCAACCCCCATCTTGTTTGTGACACATTGTTTGAGTTTGTGAGTGGATTTTGGAACTTTCTGATGCTCTTAACGTTATTTTCAAGTGATTTTACATATTTCAGGAATCGACCCTCTGTAAGGCTGCGTAGTAAAAGTTTGCAACAGATTCCCTTTATTATGTTCATTGCGCACTCTGCAGTTTTTTACAGGTTTGAATGTACAAAACGGATCAATGCTAGAGTGCATGCAATACCACTTGTTGGAGATTAGCAGATCAATTTTACAGAATAACAGCAAGATAACTCAACAGTTTTGAAATGTTCGAAATGAGAAAAATATTCCAACGAGTGCTAATTTGTGAATAATTGTCACCTCATTGCTGTTATCTCCAAATTTCAACAAGCAGACAAAATCCTCCTGGACAGAGTTGTTGGGCAGCTTTGAGCTTTCGTGTATTAACACTCATTTTGTTCTAAGAAATTTCTCAAAATTTAGGCAAATTTCCATGTTTCTTCTCACTAAGCTGTCAAAAAACAGTACCTCTAAGAACTTAACAGCTCATTAGACATGTATTGTGACAGTTTCCTTGGCAAATTATTAAACAAGCACTATTCATCCAACATGATTGAGGTTTGTCCTGATTTTTTTTTTTTTTAGAATTTTCTTCAAAGCAGCTACCAACTTAACAATAATATTAATAATAAAAAATTGGTAATGATTGGCAACAGGAGAGGCTAAAATATGTCGTTAAACATTAACTCCTTGATGTCAGTTTTTGACAACAAAAATTTGCTTCATATCTAAGATTGCATGTTCTACAGAAAAACTACATGTTGTGATTGGACATGTAAAATAAATTGTAATAAATAATAATTAATGTTATAGTATCTGTTGAACTAATGTTATAACTGTGTTACTTTTGTGAGTTAAAAATTTAAGTTTTATCATCCATTGAATCATCATACTTTTGTGTCAAAAATATATATTTGTTATTTATGAATTTAACAATTCATTTCTATTCTGTTCCGCAATGACTCACTTGATCTGTGTAAGCGGGACAACTAGTTCCAATGTTACTTAATTGTATTGATGTCAGTGAAATTTATATTTTTAATTATGAACTCTCAGTCAATGAATGAATGATACAGTTTAAATATTGTAGCGTGTACAATAAAACTAGATAATTTATGATTAAAGTCTTTCATTCCTTTCTGTACTGCTTTGTTTAGAGATCACACAGCTTCAAAAGTTGGAAATGGGACTCACGCTAACTTTTGCTATAAGCGATTGAATAGTTGATTCTTTAGTAAAATCCAGCAAAAATTATGATGGGCGCATTAAAAAATTACAAAATTCACTTACAGACTCACAAAATTACTTTGAAGTTTAAGGCACAATGGCGGAGCTACGTAGGTAAGGTACCATGAGAGATTCAAATCTAATTTGAGGCTTTCCTCTGTGTGTTTCTACAGAGAAATTAACAAATTAGATAGGAATCTCCTAAGATACCTGCATAGTTCCGTCATCTTTGCTCTCAAATGGCGCAGCTATGTTCCTCTTGTTTTGAAGGCCTCTCGAAAGTTTGGGCATCCAAAATTTTTTTCCCCTGGTAGGATTGATTCCCGTAAATGCCATTTCCCCTGACAGTTGGCAAGAGCCTCTGCAATACTACTTGAAATTTTGGCCCTCATGCTAACATTTTATCCTCAAGTTTTGGGGACTTTAGAGGCTAGGCTCCTTGAAATATTTTACACCCAAAACTTCAGAGGCCTCTTCACAATACTAGATAAGTGCGGGGGGGAGGGCTCCAATACTATCATTGTATTTTAGACCTTAATCTTTCCTTTCCAGTGCCTTCCTTTTCTTTTCTGCCATGTATTCTTTTCCTTTTTCTATCCTTCTCTTCTCTTTTTCCTCTTTTGTGAAGTGAGGCCCTACCCAGTTACTTATTTTGTGTAATGGTAAATCCGCCCCTGTCTGTCCGCATTACAATTTATTTTTCGTTGAAGAAATTGTTTGGCTAGTACAAGTCTCAACTTGAACAAACTTGAAAATATTTTAGTTTTTATTCTCAAAATCAGTAAAAAAGTGCGGGAGAAAAAATTGGTTAAGTTGTGGAATAGATGGAGTATTGAGATCAAAGGAATCGTATGCAATCTGGCAATGTTGTGTTCGATCCATTTGAACCAATTAAAAAGGTTGATTTAGTGGGGGTGCACTCCCTCTAATTAATATTTTACACAGGTTTGCATCAACGAAATGCTGAGTTACCAGATTCCACAAGATGCCACTGGGTAAGATGTCTACAAGTCTTTGTTTTAATGAGCCAGAGGAATTTGTACCAGGATAAGACAAGTAATAACTAATAGATCTGCCAACGTAATGAGACACGGTGGTTAGAAGCGAGATAGTGAAACCACCTATTTACCAATGCATTTTCAACTAGAGCTCGTTTCAGAGGTGGAGGCGGAGCTAGCCAGTAGTCAAGGGCAAGTTTTGATTTTCAATTTTTTCAAAGCAGAGAAATTCTTAAGAAATTTCACAATTTAATTCCAAGGCATTTCACAATTCAAAACGGAGACTTTCAAACTACTTCTAACTGTTAAATTTTACCGCACCTGAAGGGAAATAACGTTCGAAAAGTTTGAGAACTGACAGTTGTAGTGCAAAGTCAACAGTTAGCCAACAATGCAGTCAAATGTCGCAATCAGCTGTGACTCGCATAACCTTCTAAACTATCACTCTCACTCTCCCATGATCCTCAAGCATGAGTGAGAGAGATGGTTTGGAACAATTAACAAACTTTTCCACTGGATGACACCATCACTAAAACCATCTATTAGATTATAGATCAGGTCCCTTTCACTTCTGAAACAAGCTCAAGCCGTTGACTAGCATTCAATTTTTCTTCTCACCAAATACTCAGGTTCTCTTCCTAAAATACTACCTTGAACCCAGTCAGACGAACAGCTTGTGAAATATGGGTACAGAATTTTTGATTTAAAGTTTTAATTTTTCCTCACGGCTGCAAGTCAAGTTTTTTACATAAATAATGCCAGCGCCAAAAGCTCAATCTCATTCTTTCTTTCTCCACTTAGCTGCTGTGTATTTTTCTGAAGCTTTTAAAGAATTAATGCACCAAAGACAAGATGGAGTTCTTCAAAAAGTTCTAAACAAAACTCTAAACCTGAGAGCAGTGGAAAATTGGGTATAAACCAAGAAAAAAAAATAAACAAGAGGTAATCTCTGTGAGCAACACATAGTAGTTGGTATCAAGAAAGACAATATACTAGGAACGGACACTGGAGCGGAGATAAAGCAGACCAGGACCAGTTACTCCAGTGAATCCTTGCCCCTTGTTAACAATCTTACACCAGCACACTCTCAAAACATGGTTGTGAGCTATAAATACCTTTCACATTGCGACATTAATTCAGTAATTACTATGTTCTTAGAAAAATGAGATTTTGAGAAAGTAAAATGTGCTACAAAGTGGGTGAAAACGAACGTAAGCACTCCAAATGCAAAAACGTAATTTAACGATGAATAATGCCACAGTATACTGTTAGTCACAGAATTCGCAGATCAATGTCTACATGGCACTAAAGATAAAATGCATCACAAATCCTTCCTTACTGTGCAATATTTATAGAGCTATCTCTAAACTTGCTAGAGCTTATACATTAGCATAGGGTTCTGATGAGAAGCAGTGCCTGCTTCCGAAATGCATCAAAGCACATCAGTGAGCAGTTGGTCAGCACAGAGTTTTGACTTGTTAGCTAACCAACCACTCAGTGCTCACTGATGCATATTTTGAAAGCAGGCGCTGTACCCCATATCATACAGTTTATCAGGGCACTGGTAAGTAATTCTCAGACATCCGATAATTTTAATTCACAGCCATGTGGCAAAGAAACGCCACGCGCAAAATCAACACTACTTAAAACAGACCTTACATCCGTCTCAATCAATCGTGTATGCTCCCAAGGCTGCAGAATTTTCACGATGACACGATCCTAGGATTGCAAGTGAATTGTGGAAGCTTCACCAAAATTGGAAAAAAAAAAAAAAAAATCATCTTAGGAAAAAACCAAATATTTTGTGCTCCTTTCTATTTTAGATGGATTTTCGAGGCACTGAAGTAAAGTGGTCATCAATTTATTATGGAAGCACTTTCGCATAAAAGTCGTCAATGTGAAATCTGGGGGGTTTCGGATTGCGGAGGCAAATCTGGTTTGTGTGTAAATTGCGGAGGAGAAGAACATTCTGCACCCCTGTATGCTCCTTGGTGAAGCGCAATCACCCACTAACCACTGCTGTGTTGTTGGATGAGAAGTGTCCATTCCTGGTGCATAATCTTTATTGATATTACTTTCGGTTACGCTCAAACAACACCATTTTGTTTTGCATACCAGGTGGGACCTTCGCTTGCGGCAGCTTCAGTGTTAAAAAATATACTTTTCCTTCGTAAATTAGACGGACAGGTATTGACCAGTAAGTACATTCCAAACACAGGTTACGAAACCCTAAGTTTAAACCCTAATATAGAAAATAGACAATATATAATAGAGACCACGCACTAGCATTGCGCGCGGTGGCTGACTTTACTTTCGGAGCTCTACAGAAATTAACAAAGGGAGCATGAAGGAGCACGATCCAACATGGACTATACGTTGACTGATGCAATTTCGGTGCTTCGGATTCACAAGGCAAAAATCTCAACGACTTTTCTCTTCAGTCAACGTATGGTCCATGTTTTCGGTGTTCTGTTGACACCCCAAAAAAAAAGTTGCTACCGCGCGCAAACATGGGCAAGATAGATAGTGTGTGGTCTCTATTATATATTGTCTCTGTTTTAACCCTAAGTTTGAACCCATATTTATCAGCACCATTGCAAGCAACACAAGCCCTTTTGTTTCGGAGCACCAGTTATGTTGATGCATCTAGTTCATCAAGGCAGTCACAGAGAGCCAGCGCCGGATTTAGGCACGGGCAACATGGGCCGTGGCCCAGAGCGGCAGATTTCTGGGGGCGGCAAATTTTTCACGGCAATTTTTTTTTTTTTTTTTTTTTTTTTTTTTTTTTTTTTTTTTTTTTTTTTTTAAATGGGTGCTGTCGCAAGTGCAGCTTCGAAAGTGGAACAACTGACACGATGGTAGACGAGTAAAGAATATGATAAGACTCAGAATTTTAAATTGCAGTGGCCACTTGAGGGCGCGGGGCGGGCGGCTCGGTGACGGTGCCAGCGGCCGGCGCACCATTTCGTAGCCTTGCGTTTCATCTGAATTCAGGCTTGTTGCTGATTTTCTTGCCGAAAACAACTGCATTGTTATCACCACTAAAATCCAAGTCATTTCGGGTAAAAATATTAGGAAATCTCTCTAAAAATCACGTAATTTTGCACCTTAATTAAGAAGGTAAAAATCACGAAAATTTCCAGTAGGCTGATTCTCCCTGTCTATCTCGTACGAGAGGACACGAGATAGACGAGATTAACAACTCTATCTCATGCAAAGAGATAGGGCGAGACGACTCGGAGCAATACCATCTAAACATACCGTTGCTTGGGGTTTGAGGTTATGTGATTAGATTGCCAACTTTTACACAGGCTCTTATGGGGGAAAGAGGAATTTTTGCGGTTTTTTCTAGTTTTTACTAATTTTTCGGCTGTAATAACCAGATTTACTTGGTCAGGGCACTTCCCTGGATGTTCCAGAGCGTTTCCGCGAAAAAACACTTTTTTCACAAAATTACGCGAAACACCAAAGGATCCCCCCTTTCACATCGACCCAAAGTAAGCAAGGTTCCCCCTTGGTGTGTTACATATTTTGGTGTGTAATTTTGCGGAAAAAGTGGTTTTTCACAGAAACGCTCTAGAACATCTAAGGAAGTGCCCTGACCAAGTATATATGGTTTTTACAGCCGAAAAATTAGTAAAAACTAGAAAAAAACCGCAAAAATTCCTCTTTCCCCCATAAGAACCTGTGTAAAAGTTGGCAACCTAATCACATATAATCTCAAACCCCGGGCTACGGTATGTTTAGATGGTATTGCTCGGAGTCATCTCGTCTCGTCTCGCAAAATGAGCAGAATCAACCCTCAGACCCCCTCTTATTGTTAGCTGGGCAGGGTTGCAAAATTTCCCGATTGAGCAATCCGTGGATCGCATGATAATATAGGGAAATTTCTCTAAAAATCACGAAATTTTGCATCTTTAAGAGGTAAAAATCACAAAAATTTCCGGTGGTGGACCTCCAGACCCTTCCCAGCTGGGCAGGGTTGCAAAATTGCTCAATCGAGCAATACGTGGATAGCGTGAAAGTGAAGAAATTTGTCAATTTTTTTTTTTTTTTTTTTTTTATGGCTACCTACAAGTTTTTTTTACAGAAAATGTCTCAAATTTTCAAAAATATCGGTAAATTTGCGTACCCACAGTGTTTAAATGTTAAAATAAGAAAACAAAAAAAAAGTTATCACTTCCCAAATTTTTGTGAGGAAATTTTTCGAAAATCCTGTGAGGAAAAAGTCCCGAATCGCGTGAAACCCCCGGCGTTTTGGAAAATTTTGCACCCCTGTAGCTGGGGGTGACCCCGACCTTCTTTCGGGCGTGGGCTTGGATGGGGGCGGCAAATAGTCAAATGGCCCATGGGCGGCAAATGTGTAAATCCGGCGCTGCAGAGAGCTCACAAGATAACTCCAGTGACGACAACAAGGAATTAAAGAACTTTATCATCTTTGACAGCACAGACAATGCGCACTGATACAGTCAATGGATCTCACTTTAAAAATTTAAAAGAATATTTTTCTGACGAAAGTAAGTCTACAGCCCCTGCACTTTGGAAAAACTGACTGACTGTTGATTTGGGACCAAATGATGTTGCCGCTTGACGGTCTCCTGAGAGATGATGAATGGTGCGTACTTCAGTGTAGTTGTGTGGGGTTTCACACCCTGCAAGAGATCACCAATCATCTGCATGCAGGAGTAGCAGAACCAACATTATTTGTTCCCAGTACCAGCAGAAAGATTCTTACACTTCCAACGTCTGACTTGCCTAACAACTTCTTAGCAGTTTTCGGGTATGGATTAGAATCAGGACTATGGGATGATAATGCAGCAGCAGCATATAAAGGAGACAACATGAAGACTTCACCGGTGAAGCGAGTCTCCAAGCAGACTGTGAGGAGGACAATGGTTCTTTCTTTACACAATTTCCAATCCATATTATGCAAGACGTATAAAAAAAAATAAATGACAAAGGAAAGAATCAACAAATGAGCCAATTACCTGAATTTTCGGAGAATCAGTGCAAAATTTTTAAAGACTAACCGACGAGATCTGGAGTAAAATAGAATAAAACTTTAGTATTTATCACAGTAACTGCAGACAATCATCCAACAATTATAACCTCTCAAATCAATTTTGCACAAATCGCACCGCATGTAAACAGAAACTTTTCCAGTTACATATGGTGCTGCTTCCTGGCGGAGAGACTTCTCATCACCATGCCGATATTTCAGCGGGGATTTTAAACTACCGCGGCAGAGGTTTTCGTACTTACCTAGCTTAGTTTTCAAACAAACTTTTCACTTTATTCAGTTATTGCATAAGTCATTTTCCTATTTATGCCGCTCAATATTTTGTTTTACTTTCTCACCACATTAATTTTATGTTTAATCATTGATCTAAATTTGTTTTGTTAGTTATAGGTATAGTCGCGTAGCGTAATTCAAGTTAGGCATTTTTTAGTTTTCACTTTTAAAGTAAGTAATTGTTTTTGCTATTTTGTTTTTTCCCCTGTGCCTAGTCTTACCTTATCTTATCTTACAATTATAGTTTCAAGTATGTTTAAATCTATCGTCGAGTCAAGAATGTTAGATTGTTAGACTTCGGGCGCCTCCCTTTTTTAAAAATAAACAGCAAAACACGAGGGTCATCCAAAAAGAAAGTTTCGCCATCTCATGGCTCCAAAAGTAAGAGCGACAGAAAAAATCAAAAGCCACGAGTTTGTTCGTTATATCTTCAGCTTTTCAAAAACTTCACAAATTTTCAAATCGGTTCCCTAAATCGCGAGAAAATTGACTTTTTGTGAGGGTACATCTTGTCGCCGCGTGCCCACTGCCCACCTTTGAACGCTCAAGACAAACAGATTTACCAAAATGGCTTCAAGTAAGTAAAGCAGTGTCGCGGAACCAGACAGGTTTGGATAAAAATGGTGACTACTTGAAAAGTGAGGTATAACGCTTTTTAAAGTTAAAATTTTGGCGTAGAAAGAGTGGGCGGGAGAGAGAGAGAAAAAGTAAGGCTATTTCAATTTGAACGATAATCGATGGAGCGCTGATTGTGAGTGCTCGATAGGTATATCGCGAAGCGTTGAACCACTCATCCACGGCATTCTTGACCTGATCATTGTCAGGCGGGTCAATTAGGGGGGGCAGGGTGGGCAATTCCCCCCCCCCTCAAGCCGGCTCTATGGCTCTAAAATTATATTAATGAGCAAAAAAAAGAGAAAAAAAAGGTCATATCAAATTCAGATTTTTTGCCCCCCCCCCCCACAAGCCGAACTTGAAATGACGCCCCTGATCATTGTAGGAAAAATGTTGTTCTGTAAGACCTTCCTTTAGTAGTGGAAAGAGGTGGAAATCACTGGAGTCCAAATCTGAAGAGTGGGGGGGGGGGGGGGGGGAGTGATCTTCCAAGCGAAAGGCCACTTAAGATTCGGTTTGTTTCGCAGTATGAGGTCTAGCGTTGTCGTGCAGAAACAAAGGTCCGCGACTTTATAATAATCCAGAGCGTTTCCGTTTTATTGCTAATATTAACTAATTAAGCACATAGCAGTATCTATCCGCATTAATTGTCGATCCCTTCTCTATAAGTAATCAACCAATAACAATAACACACCTTACGAGTCCAGTAACCAGTGTTCAGTAGTGTTAAACCAGGGGACAGGGAGGTGGGCACGCGGTGACAAGAGGTATACCCTTACAAAAAGTGAATTTTCTCGCGATGCAGTGAACCAATTTTCAAAAACGCACAAAGCTCTATATATACGCAAAATTTGCACAAGATTTGTTCGAAATTGAAAGTTGCCTTTACCCAACGCGCTTGAAATTCGCAAATCGATCATCTCTTGCAGGACGCAACAGAAACGCAAAAACGTTCGGTACCTCATTCTTACAAACAAACAAATTGAAGCAATAGGTTCCTAAATAGACTGTTTTAGTAGAGCGATATATCGTATCGATTGCGGCCCGAGGGCCTCTGGTTCCAAACAAACTCTGGTTCAATGTAATTTCCCCATAAGCGAACTTTTGAACGGAAATTTAGGGTATTAAATCAAACAATAAATGCGACCTTTTTGCGATTATGAATTTTACGTCCTCGAAAATGCTTAATTATGCCTGGTTCCTTGACTAAAACTGCCGAAATCAATAAGATAATACAGATTAAATGTTGCATTTGTAGGTTAGAATCGCCAGAAATCCCGCCAATTCCACAACAACAACAATAACATTTGGGTGATTCCAACCTCCAAACGCATCGTTTAATCTGCAATATCTTGTTGATTTTGGCAGTTTTACGGGCGGAACCAGGCAAAATTAAGCATTTTCGAGGACGTAGAATTCATAATCGCAAAAAGGTCGCATTTATTGTTTGATTTAATACCCTAAATTTCCGTTCAAAAGTTCGCTTATGGGGAAATTACATTGAACCAGAGTTTGTTTGGAACCAGAGGCCCTCGGACGGCAATCGATACGATATATCGCTCTACTAAAACAGTCTATACCTACCTACACAATGTGCACACTGCTGATGGTTCAAATTTTCAGATTGCATCTTACGCACATTCAAGGTCGATAATTGATCACTTCTCGACAGGGGTGGATCCAAGAACGCTGCAAGGGGGCTATTTCGGAATTCAAGAGGGGGAGGTATAGATAACGACCCCAGTCGATGGGAAGGGGGGCTGGGGGTCCTTCCCCACAAAATGTTGAAAGTTCAAGCTTCATTTAAGCCTTTTTAAGGCTTCTATCGTCCTCTCCGTCCCCCCATTTCATGACATGCTTTTCCCAGAAAGTGTTGAAATACGTAAGGAGTACCTAGGTATAGTGAGTGCGAGAGAGAACCCATTTTCGTGAAACGGTCTCTCTTTCTCGCACCTGTTGTTTCTTACAGAGCGGAGTCTCCTATATTAGGAGTAATAATTGCGAGAGAGAACCCATTTTTGTAAACTGTATCCCATCAAAAACCTTTCCAGGTGCAAGCAGACGGCATCAGGTAATTATGTCTGTCACAAAAAGCCGTTCCAATGCATCCACTCAAAGATATGATATGATGGGAACGGCAAGTCTCCTCCAAAAGGGCATCCAGCAGGGCAAATGTTAATCATTTTTCAAAATCAACACTATCCATCTGCGGCGAATTTAGTGAAGGAAAAACTTTGAGGGATGTATTTCTTTATTTTTTATTTTCAAACGCAAAAACTTGCCGCCGTTCATCGCCTTAAAAAAGAAAAATATTAATTATTATTATTATTATTTTTTTTTTAAGGCGATGAACGGCGGCAAGTTTTTGCGTTTGAAAATAAAAAATAAAGAAATACATCCCTCAAAGTTTTTCCTTCACTAAATTCGCCGCAGATGGATAGTGTTGATTTTGAAAAATGATTAACATTTGCCCTGCTGGATGCCCTTTTGGAGGAGACTTGCCGTTCCCATCATATCATATCTTTGAGTGGATGCATTGGAACGGCTTTTTGTGACAGACATAATTACCTGATGCCGTCTGCTTGCACCTGGAAAGGTTTTTGATGGGATATACTCTGGTTTTAGCTTGTAAAATTCCAGTTTCTCATTCCACAAATAAAAGCTACAGTTGTTATATCCATCAGCTGACTAGCCAGTAGTTATGAATAGTTTCCGGACAACATTCACATAGACTCTCGAGTGCTCATTTTACGATAGGGACAACAGTCTCATTTCCCTTTCTTTTCCCTGATCCATATGCTAACCTACAGTTCCGTTTCCACTGGCCGTCTCGCCGCTGGCCGGTCCACCGCTGGCCAATCCGCCACTGGCTGGTTCGCCGCTGGCCGATCCGCCACTGGCCGATCCGCCACTGGCCGGTCCGCCGCTGGCCGATCCGCCACTGGGTAGTCCGCCGATGGCCGATCCACCTCTCGCCGGTCCGCCGCTGGCCGATCCGCCACTGGCTAGGCCGCCGCTGGCCGATCCGCCACTGGCCGGTCCGCCGCTGGCCGATCCGCCACTGGGTAGTCCGCCGGCGGCCGATCCGCCACTGGCTAGGCCGCCGCTGGCCAATCCGCCACTGGCCGGTCCGCCGCTGGCCGATCCGCCACTGGGTAGTCCGCCGGTGGCCGATCCGCCACTGGGCGATTCGCCTCTGGCCGATCCGCCACTGGCCGGTCCGCCTCTGGGCGATTCGCCACTGGCCGATCCGCCAATGGGTAATCCGCCGCTGGCCGGTCCGCCTCTGGCCGATCCGCCACTGGCCGATCCGCCACTGGGTAGTCCGCCGGTGGCCGATCCGCCACTGGGCGATTCGCCACTGGCCGATCCGCCACTGGGTAATCCGCCGCTGGCCGATCCGTCACTGGCCGGTCCGCCTCTGGCCGATCCGCCACTGGCCGGTCCGCCGCTGGCCAATCCGCCACTGGCTGGTTCGCCGCTGGCCGATCCGCCACTGGCTAGTCCGCCGCTGGCCAATTCGCCACTGGCTGGTTCGCCGCTGGCCGATCCGCCACTGGCTAGGCCGCCGCTGGCCGATCCGCTACTGGGTAGTCCGCCGTTGGCCGATCCGCCACTGGGCGATTCGCCACTGGCCGATCCGCCACTGGGTAATCCGCCGCTGGCCGGTCCGCCACTGGCCGGTCCGCCGCTGGCCGGTCCGCCACTGTCCGATCCGCCACTGGGTAATCCGCCGCTGGCCGATCCGCCACTGGCTAGTCCGCCACTGGCTAGGCCGCCGCTGGCCGGTCCGCCTCTGGCCGATCCGCCACTGACCACTCTGCCGCTGGCAGATCCGCTAGAGCTCAATTCTGTAACTTCAGGGAAATAAGGTAGTGTCACTACCAGTTCTCATCAAATAAACATATCAGTTGTAAAATCTACAAGTACACAGCAAAGAACTTTTGTCACTACTTGCTTATGAATAATTATACTAAAATCACAGAATAATACATCGTATAATTCTGTGCTAAAATCACAAAGGTACTGTAAACACATCAGAAACTACTCTCCCTTCAGTGATCAACAGTATTACGGTACTCAGCTGTTGCATTTGCAAGCAATGAAGTGGAAAATGAAGCTCCGCGGTTATGCCCAAATTCGAATACTTTCAGCTTCAGAGCTAGAATAGTTATTAAGTAAATGAATACGCAAAAGTACCTAACTGTGAGAGCAAACCAACCTTTACTATACGCGTGCATACAGCAAATTAGAAGCACACAAAAGAAATAACTAGAAAAGATGTTTGGTACATTTATTTAAAAAGAAGAACTGAGGAGGACAAATTTCGTAATTCACGGCCTCCGTTGCAATTGAAACAATAATCACTTGTATCACTCATGTATTTGTAACGAGTTTATTTCAAAAGTGTCAAAGCAGGGAGAAATGTTTTTGTTTTGAAATGATGTGCAGTTGTTATAGACTGTTTTAGTAGAGCGATATATCGTATCGATTGCCGTCCGAGGGCCTCTGGTTCCAAACAAACTCTGGTTCAATGTAATTTCCCCATAAGCGAACTTTTGAACGGAAATTTAGGGTATTAAATCAAACAATTAATGCGACCTTGTTGCGATTATGAATTCTATGTCCTTGAAAATGCTTAATTATGCCTGGTTCCTTGACTAATACTGCCGAAATCAATAATATATTACAGATTAAATGTTGCATTTGTAGGTTAGAATCGCCCGAAATCCCGCCAATTCCACAACAACAACAATAACATTTGGGTGATTCCAACCTCCAAACGCATCGTTTAATCTGTAATATCTTGTTGATTCCGGCAGTTTTACGGGTGGAACCAGACAAAATCAAGCATTTTCGAGGACGGAGAATTCATAATCGCAAAAAGGTCGCATAAATTGTTTGATTTAATACCCTGAATTTCCATTCAAAAATCCGCTTATGGGGAAATTACATTGAACCAGAGTTTGTTTGGAACCAGAGGCCCTCGGACGGCAATCGATATGATATATCGCTCTACTAAAACAGTCTATTGACTGACGATGAAGCGTCGATTCTCGCGGCGATCTCAAATACTAAAAGGCAGTAGCCAATGAGAGTAGAGTTACCGCGTAGTTTGAAATAGCCGTTATAATAAGAAATTCAGTTTTTTTATCATTTCTCAATAAATATTAGACGGATTGCGTTCAAACAAAAAAAAGGCACGAGCACAGAACACGCTGGTTAAAATAAGACCAAGTTTGATGAGTTTGGTTGCGTAGTTTTTTCGCTACAGGATCATATCAAGGCACGGTTTGGGGGAATGAAATAATTTCTGTAATTATAAGCGTTTACGCAGCGCAGACTTGTCAGGTCGTAGAGAGGGTGGTAGTAGGGTGGGGTTACCTGACTTGCCGTCTGCGTCTACCGACGCTTATGATCTCTCTCGCACCTGCTGCTCCTTAGTCCTTACGAAGAGAGTCTCGGATTTAATGCCAAGATCGTTGAAGATTCAAGCTTCTCTGAAGCTATTATTTAGTTCCGTGGGCAGTGGCGTTTCCACTGGGGATGGAGAGGCACGTGCCCCCCTCCCAGAAGCCTAAAATTTTGCAATTTTTCAACATTCAATAGCCCAACGTGTCTCACTACAACGCTCGAAATTTAAAAATTCGTGGGAGCCTCCCCCCCTCTCCGAAAAATTGTCTGGGTCAGCCACTATCCGTAAAACATACACAAAGCTTCCGTTATAAAATTATGAAAATTCGAGATGTTGTAGACCTCTCTTGAATTTTTCAGATCCAGTAGCGTCATTTGGGGGGGGGGGGCAGGGTGGGCAATTCCCCCCAGGTTTTGAAATCAGACTAAAAAAACGGGAACGAAGTATTATTGAGAAAAAAAAAGGTCATCAGATTTTTGCCCCTCCCCCCAAATCCGGCTCTATGGCTCTAAAATTATATTGATGAGCAAAAAAAAAAAAAAAGTTGTCATCGGATTTTTGCCCCCCCCCCCCCCCAAGCCGAACGCGAAATGACGCCCCTGTTCAGATCTCATTTCTTCTGAAATGTCTTACGCAAAAAATCATTCAAATTGAAGCTTCTTTGCTATTATTTAGTTCCTTTGTTTATGCCTCTTAGATCTCTTGTAATGTAAGTAATCCCTGTGCCTACAAAATTTTTAAAATTCACTTGATTTTCTGGAGCTTTTTTGCTAGTTTGCCCCGGCAGTTCAAAATTTTTTAAAAGCATCAACGAATGCCATAAAATTTCTATGGAATTCTACGTAAAATTCTATGGAAATCCATGCTTTCGTGATTTGGACTCGGTAGCTAATGAGAAAAAATTACTCAGAAACAATTAAAATGCCACAACATTGAAGCTTAACAACATACGTGAAGGCAAATTTCCTTTGCTGATTACATTTAAAAAAATTATATACCAACTTCTTAAATTTTCTACAGATATGCGAGTCCAGCCCCCAGAGGTGGCTGAAGCAGCCAAGCAACCATACTTCTATAATCTATGCTATTTAAACCAATCTAAACAATCGATACAGAGAGGGTCAGGTCCTTCCCCAAGAATAGTTTATTTTACATAGATTTAAATGGAGAAAATACACTTTAGCCTCATTACACGAGCCGCGATTGGAAGGGCCAAACATGGTCAATTTAACCACGCGAGTAATTTGTTTACAACAATAATACAAATGGCGAGATCAAAGCTAAAATAAAATATCAAAGCCAAAAATAATTTTTTTAATGAATATTTTATTTTAGCTTTAATCCCACCGTATGTTTTATTATTGTCTCTAATTTTGGGCTACTTTGTTTTCATTGTTTGTAATTTTTTATTCATATTAGCAATGCGATTGGCTTCTCTACTTTCGATTTAGGTATTGTTAGTTGGGGTCGTTGGGACAAATGTAGCGTCAGCGTCATAGCGTAACCTAGCTCCTTCTCCCAAAAGCGACCAGAATAAATGGAGTTGTCGTGAGATAACTGTTCCTACTTGACGGTACTGATTTTGCATAAACTGTGAATTGAAGGCGCAGAGAGTGCGTTATTCTCTACTCAACCGGATTACGCAGAGTTGACGTGGCGCAAGCATTTGTGCAACTGTTTGTTATTGTTTCTGATTCGGGGAAAAAAATACACAGTGCTACCGGAGTCCCAGATTAACTTGCACTTGCTGCAAATGTAGGTATCTTGGCCCGTTTGAACGTAGGTGTCGTAGGTACTTGACTTGACGTTGACGTGATCTGTCGGCTCTCCCCATCCTTCAGTTCGTTTCAGAAGCAGAAGGGTAAGCGCAGCTCAACGATAAACTTTTGCAAATTTTAAAGTTCCATTCCTTCGCAGAACTACCAAACATTCCTATCATTTCTATCAAACATTCCTTTTATCAAAACAAAACCTGCGCCTCCGACACTAACTTTCAGATTTTAGAGCATTTTATACTGAAAATCCATCGCATGAATTCATTTTCATTCATTTTTATTTGGTATAGTATGCGGAACAAGGTTGAATTTCAAAGATAATCAGTCTGCAGTCTGGATGCGCCTACACTTCTAAAACGAGCAAGCAGCTCACAGCCATACGAAATGCATGGTCGGATCCAGAACACATCACTTTTGGGAGGGTATATTATCGTTTGAAGGGCCATTTTCTAGAGTAGTACCTATAGTTTTCACCTGTAATCCGATAGTTATCTAGGACGTGTGTGATGTATTTTTTCGGATTTTCAAGGGTGGTGGCCGGTGGGATGACCCGATGACCCCGACGTTACGAGCCTTCCCTGAATCCACCCCTGTCGGTGAGCTACAAGGTGAGCGAAGTATATGTGCCCAGCTTCTCAATTATCTTCAAATTTTCGCATTTCTTTCGGAAACGCACCGTTTGGTCTTGCACCTCACCCCCCCCCCCCCCCCCCCCTCCTCCTCCCCGGGGAGGGAGTCCTGCTCACTTTGCAGTGGAGTCTCGTCTATAGCTACTCTAGAGTGGCTACTAACTAAAATTATGAACTTAAGCATGCATCTTGGCGATTAAGAAAAATTAAAAATGCATCCTTGCAATTCCTACCCTTGTATTGAAAGATGCGATGGAGAAAAAAAGCTCGGAAATAAAATAAAAATAAATAAAATTCACTAAGTAATGAATGTAGTTGCAGTGCTATGAGATGGTTGAAGTTGCTAAATTTTTCAGAGAAGTACCTAACAAGTACCTATACATTTAGCTCTCTTTTTGTTGTTGAACTTGGCCCCGCGGTGCGGTGGCTCCCACCACCTATAAAGATTTCATTTCAGTGAAAAGGCGTGTAATAGATTTACTGTTCGTAAATTAAGCGCATCAATAATAAAAGGGGAGAAAAGTGGGCATCGGGTGAGAAGAAAAGTTCGGCTGCTGTTTAGTGTGAAGGGGCGAAGGGCTCCAAATTCGATAGAACTTTCGATATCTACAATCAGTCGAATTGGCCCGCGAACCGCGAGTGGTGCCGCGAAGGATTGTGGGAAAAAATGTTGAAAACGCCATCTTGATAAGAAGAGGCGTCTACTGTTCAACTCTGGGCGAAGATATCTTGATGTGACAAACGGGACCGCGTAAGACCGACTGTGATCGTACTTGTGTTGATTAACCTGTGATCATTTTATTTATTTATTTATTTTCGACCAGTGAATATTTCTTCCAAAGCCTTCGCTCGCCGCTCGTTTGCCTCTGTGGAAGGGTTTTATGTTGTATTTTCGACAGTTTCTCGGAGTTAGTGTTGTATCCTAATCTTGTTTACAAAGCACGTGCGCATCTACATGATTGGCTTCTCAAATTAAATTATTATAATTGGATCTTTGGAGCTGTAGCCGACCGAGTTTTTTATAGCGAAAAATGTCCGTTTAAACGTCTATTCGAGCTTTGGTCAGTGTGTCGGGACGGAAGCCTATATTGCGTCGTGGTGCAAGCTCAGCTTCTACTGACACTGTCAAAAGTGCCTCATTCTCTGTCGCACCGTCGAAGCTCTCACTCTCACTCACCACACCCAGCAGACCAACCGAGTTGTGTTAACAGTGGCCCGTTCTCGGGGCCGTGTCTCTCTTTCTCTCTCACTCCTTCCCCAGTGCTAGTGATCGTTTTTTCTTGCGTTATTAATCTGTTTAGCTGATTATTAGTTCGTCTACTTGTTCCTTCTCTAACAAACTAATGTTCGTTCCGTCTTAGTATAGTTTTTTCGAGGTTCAAAGGGTCGTTTACCCTTGTCAAAACGGCGAAAAAAACGGGTCGATTTAGATAATACAGGCTAGGAGCCCTCCGGAGTAGGCCCTCAATCATGGCTTGTTGCCTCTCGGAAGAGGCAAAAGAACAGAAACGAATTAATCAAGAAATAGAAAGGCAACTTCGGAGGGATAAGCGTGATGCTAGGCGTGAACTCAAACTTCTATTATTGGGTAAGTTCCCTTTCTATCTGTTCTATCTCTCTTACACTTGTTTGCCATAACCTACAAACTCCTGATTAACTTATTGCCTCACTATCTGGTTTTATCTCCTCAGTTCTCTCAATTCTCGTACATCTGTATCATTAGTGGTTGCTTGATGTTGTGCTTTCCCAATGAACACAACTTTGAAAGCGATCCTTTGAGCTACGGTTAGGCGCAGTCAAGGCGGTCTTGACTAACCTCCATCTTTTGATTCCACTGTCTCGGTTTATCTTTAGGTTCCCCGATTACATTTCCCTCATTGCTTGTATTGCATAGCTTACCCGAAGTGTCTGCGTGGGCCTCTACTAACTTTTTCAAGATTTTCTTGTTTGATTGTATCATTTATGATATGGGTGCTTAGATTATCTCTGTTATCAGTCAACATTCTTATCAAATTCTCCGATCTCGTGTTTTCGGAAGAGAGTTCTGTTGTATTTTGGCTTGAGTATCTAATTCTGTTTCTTCGTGTTCTCTAGTCAGTTGTTAGCCAAAGTTTTGAGCAATATCTGATCATTAGTTAGATGATTGTTAAACTATTGAACACAAGTATCCTTTGTCTACCTGCAAGTCAAGATTTCCTTGAATAAAAGTTTCTTTAGTTGCTTACTTTGAGTGCGCTCGGACTGTGTCCTATGAGAGTTTACTTGAGAAAGTTGTAGGATTAAGTTTCCTAGTTTTCTATGAGAGTATAGGTTAGATTGGTGAAGTAATGATTGAGTGTCCCTTGTTTGAGATGGCTTATTTGTAAGCAACAGATAAGTTCATGGACTGCAATAGGTTGCAAAAGCATTTCGGTCAAATTATCAATTTTCTGTTTACAAATGGATAGATTTTTAGCGCAATGTAATGCTACGCCGTGCGCTCTAACTTCATACTCACGATTTATTTGTGTAGTTTTAGCGCACCTTCTTGTTCCTCTAGACTTTGAAAAACGCTGTGACTTGCTGTTCTAGTGATCTTGCTTTTGCTTCTGGAGGTCAATTATACCCATGTTCTTGTTATATAGAGGTATCTTCTGAGAAGAGTTTCAAATCCTTAGGATTTTCATTTTTGCAATCAGTCCAGACATTAATTTCAATGCCTGAAGTCATGAAAAAGTAATCTGTACGTGAACTTTTATTGTCAAGACACTAATTCCAATTTCCACTGAAGCAATCCCTAATTGAACCCATTGTTTTGTTCTGTTGTCAAGATTATTTTTTTGAAGCATCCTGATTTTGGCAGCTCTTCCACTTATCTCACTAGATTAATTTTCGGTATTATGGGAAGAGTTAATCTTAGTTGGTGCCGTTAATTTAGTGTTTCAATGAGAAGAAAACTGTTTGTTCTAGGTTTTGCTTGGTTGGTGCTATTAATTTAGTGTTTCAATGAGAAGAAAACTGTTAGTCTAGGTTTTGTCTGTTCCCTTAAAAGCTCTGGTGGAAAAAGAATAAGAATAGGTTATTAGCGAACCAAAAGTAAGTAACCAAGATCATTGGACCAACTCTGTTGAGTGGGTGTTCTGTACTGTTCCAGTGCGAAGCTCAAACTGCGCCAACTGCACTTGCTAGTTGTGCTTAAGTTCTATCTAGGTCTATCGTGTTACAGTTAAAGAATTTGAACATCAGTTTTTCTCGTCTCTCTTGGGTTTCCTCTTTCTTCTGAGTATATTGTCTGTGAAATAACTTACTAAAGGCGAGTGGTTCAAAGGTGCCTGTTTGTTGGTTTTTTTCTTTGTTTTTAGATTGCTACAACAAACTATTCAGTAGTAAGTATGAGTTTGGTGGATTGACACAGTTGGGAAAAAAATTGAACTGTCGCTTTTTTCTTTACGTGCCTTAGAGACATTTTTGAAGAATAGGACTTTCTTTCACATTTGGCTTGTATTTCATTTCTAAGTATGGAATGTCAAAATCAGCTCGGTTCTTGCATGAGTGTTTAGTGATGGAGAGATTATTAATGTTCGCTTTTTAAAGCATGGGCGTAGCTAGGAAATTTTTCTAGAGGGGCCATCAGTCACGTTTCGAATATGAACTTAGATTTTCCTTAAAATTATTAATCTTATTTTCATTTCTGTTCTCTTCCTTTTTACCCCAATTTTCTTTTTTTGAGATTTTCTCGGAGGAGCCAGCCCAAAGATAGTGCAGTTCAAAAAGGTAAACAAAGACGGAAAGCAAAAATTTTCATAAAGCCCGTTTTTTTTTACATCGAAACACTAGACGAACTACCCTCAACTCAACCAAGAGTAACCCATTCCAACGTGTTCAACGGTGTTTTATGTATAAAAAAATTAGCCGCAGGTGTGCATTGTGCTATTTCCTGGAACGCTTGTTCTACTCTGGTTGTTTTTAATGATAAAGTTCAGGATTCCTCTGTAGTTTGGATTAAAAATTAACCTGTAAAGTATTCAAGCTAATGGTCAAGTTTACCTTGCGAGTTAGCGAGTGACTGTTGCCTGCATATACCTACAGTGAGTCAGTAGCCTCCATAGAGCATCAAAATCAACACTGCCAACTTTGAGAGATGTTTGATCTACTTAGCACCAATTTTCTGACTTTTGATATCTTAGCAATAGAGAGCTTCAGCTGAGAAACACATTTTAAAAATTGCATTTAAGATTTTAAAAATTGCATGTAAGAACCTCCCAAACCCGTTCGATTAAAAGTAAATTTCATCCTACTGGTCTAATCACCATCTTACTTGTTTTCCGAAAAGAAACCAGTCTCTAAACTTGCATGATTATGACTGCTAGAAAGCGAGGCAGGAGGCTAAGAAAATTTGATATAAGAGGTATCCAATCTGTTGCTAACGTTGTGCGCTGTGATTTGTTTGACAAACCAACATTTTTTTTTATCAAACGGATGTTTACAAGGGGGTTTGATTATTCAGTTTGGTATTGACATTTTGTTGATGTTGTTTGATTATTTTTGTATCTCTTCGTTTATTGGTGGGGTGAGTGTAATTAGGGGGTTACTGCAAGTGTTTTTTAGGTGGTGTTTATTCTAGTTCGTTTCGTCAAGGTTAGAATTGCAAAACTGTGACATTTTTTTTGAGGCTTCGAATCAGTTTACTTCAACTCCACTCACCATTTCTTGATTTTATGCTTGTTAAAGTTTATTTCCCGCGCAAAGGTCCCTACAATGTACCAACCAAACTTTTTGTTCGAAAATGCATGAAAAACGCTGGAACTCAACGGAATAAGTAACTCTTGTTTGCTCTTGATTGAGTCTGGTTTGTCTAACGTTCCAATTTTAAAGAGACTGGTTTTATCCAACTTCTTTCATTCATTATTTGTTTACTTTTTTGAACTGCGCTTTTTAATAATTTTCCGCGCCATTTTCTGTGGAGAGGCTTTCTTAAGTCACTTTTCAAATTTAAACTTGTGCCGTGAACAAGTCAACAGGTCAAAGAACTCAAGATTAGGCGGGTTTAAGGTTGTATTTTTGTGGAACTCAAGTAACCAAGATCAGTGGACTGATACATTGAAGTGGTTAGAGTGTTCCATTTTGTTTCGATGGAACTTTCGATGGCTAACCGCTGTAAAGAAATGTTCCGTCGTGATTCAATTAAAAAAATTAACCTAAGTATAGTCACAAGTAAGTTTGGAAGTAGTTGAAAAAGAATTCCAAGTTGTTTTATGCGTTTGAAAAAATTTCTTTGCTTTTTCTCAGTATCCCAATCTGTGGGCTGTGAACATCGTTGACTCGGAATGTTATTTCTGTCTGATTTGAATAGTTTTAGTTCAAATTAGACTCTACATGAGGAATTATGAGTATCATCCTTAAAGAGTTTGGTACACTTTAAACATTGGAGCCTGTGCAGCCTGTGCTGTTGTCGGTGTCAGTCCTGATTCCTAAAGAATCAGATCTGTCATTAACATTTTTTTCTCCGGTCTTTCTTAACGGGGCCTTGAGTCTTTAAGGGCCAAATATATGCTGCATAGTTTATCGTCACAGTCAGTATATAAGACGCTAGGTTAATAAATGTCTTTGATCGTTACTTAACTTTTTTTTATTTTTTTTTAAAGTTAGAAATCACTCTCCAGCAAGCAGACACTAAGGAGAGGCTAATCTTTTGTAGCCAAGATTGACCAAGTTTCATAGTTTCACATGTGCACATAACATGAGTCCCTTCCAACTTAAGTGAAGTGTTGCTCCTCGCCTGAGAATTATTTTTAATTATTTTTTTTTCTGATTGAAAATGGTGCTGTGAGCGCACCGAAACGTCTCTGAGGTTTTTATTCAAGTTGGCCTAGTTCCCAGTTTAATCTTTTACTTCTGCACATAATTTGACACCACATATTTAACAGAAAACCCTTCTTTCAATTTTTAATCAAGATAAAAACATCATTTTCAACTAATTATTATTTGAGAAGTTCCGTGACTTGAATGGTATTAGTCCAAGAAGGGCAGTTGCAAGGGTCTGAATTTTGGTGTTTTTAGTAATCAAATGAAAGTACTTGGTGAGCTGAAAATAAGGATGCCTTTGGTTTCCAACCACTGGGCCGATCATTTACTTCATCATTAAAGTGACCGTTAAGACCGTGTATGAGTGATTCTATTGGTCGAAATTTGTAAAACTTAGCCATTGTTATGGAAACCATCGTTATAGTGCCCGTGTTTTAAAGGTTAATCATGAATAACCTTTAACGAACGGGACTCTTAACGATGGTTGCCATAGCAACCGTCAAAAGTTACGAATTTCGACCAATAGAATCACTCATACACAGTCTTAACGATTGGTTTAACACTGAAGAAAATGATCGGCCCGCAGGTTTCATACTTAGTCCTGGAAATATGACTGTGGCTCAAAATACATCGTCTTAAATGGTTGTTTAGCGTTGTCACATCACAACTCATACGACTTTCGCAATTTAACATGTATGTACCTTTGAAACCGAGGCACTTGTATGAAAAAATTAAAGGCACCTATGTTCTAATCTCATTAAGTGCATTTCTTTGGTTTTCTCCATAAAAATCATCTAATTTGAACAGACCCTTGTAAGTGCCTCATTTTTGAAAAATTTAGTTACTTGTGAAGTAATTTTACCCAGTTACTTTACTTCATCCGGCCAAATTTTGAAAAATTACGACCATTTAATTCTATCCTTAACAGCTGGTCTGAAAGAGGGGAATACATTGACCCTTATAGACAAGCAGCAACTTCAAGTGCAATTTTCTCAAAATCAGAATTTTGGGCGTGAGAATGGAGCGAAGGACCGCGGTTGTCAGAGCATTTAAAATATTTGGGCTCTCTGTCACTGTCAATGGGTTTGGTAATATTTGCCAATTTTTTGACCTACTATTAAAATTCATCCTTCCTTTAGTTTCCAATGTGGTTTGAGTATATTAGATATGGAATTGCTCTCCTACTGTTAGGGTTAAAAAATTAATTAAGCGAAACTACTTTGCAGTAGTGGCGTAGTGTGCATTTGGCAAAGTTGTATTGTGTCCATTTAAACCCATGTGAAAGGTCGAATGCGAAGTTGTTCACCGAGCACCCAATAGTTTGATATTTTTCATGGGTTTAGATGTACGAACTGCTATGTTGCTAAATTGCACGCAACACCGCTGTTTTGCAGATGATGTTTATCTTACTGTGGAAGCCATTTCATGTAAGGTTGCGGAGGAAGGTTGTCATGCGAATAGGGACTGTAATGACTCTATTGTGGGTGTGTTGATTCCATGGTGTAGAAGCTGCAAACACGCATTCTGTGTGTGAACGAAGTGAACTGTCATCCACCAAGTTGTGTGAAATAGCATTTTTTAGAGCTCCTTGCAGAAGTGGAGGCGAGGTCAATCCGAAATCTTTGGTCTTGGTCTCCTCTGATGGGTGTCAAACTTTAGGAAAAACCTTGAATTTTCAGGGAATGATTTCAATAGGGAAATAATCGGAATTATCAAGGACTTTAGATTGTGAGCTAATTTCATTAGGGAATTTGAATGGTAATACTGGAATTGGATTAGTGTCTTATTAATGGTGATTTTTTGGCCTATTTGTTGCTATAGGCTGTAGGAAGTAGGTTGTAGATAGTTTGTTTGAATCATAGAGCACTTGCATCTTGTTTATACGATACATAAATTCTCTACGTTTTACGCACTAGTGTAAGGGTGTAGATTATTGGATCTATTTTAAAACCTATGCTCTGATTTTAACTCCAGGTGTATGAATCTTCTGTCGCCATGGACAGATGCAGGAATTGGTCTGTAACTCTCTCCTTTAATTTGAATGTGTACTTTAGAAAACAACAGAAATAGGGGCTGCAGTCATGTGATGGCCTCCTCTGCTATCCTTTTCTAACACTTGTGTTCAAATGGCCAGAGAGAGAACGAAAGACAAATTCCTGTATCCGCCCATGTTTGTCCCATATAACTTTCCCTCTGTCCTGGGTTTTTGTCAGTGAGTGTGTGGCTGGGTTGGGGACAACATTGCGTTTCTGCTCAAGAGCTTTAACTGTAATCTTTTTTTAATTGTTTCTATTGTATTAAGAAACAAATGAAATATGGAGAGTCTGGTTGACACATCATTTCATTGCCTCTGTATTTGTATGGTTGATATTTCTTTTATTAAGTAAGAGTTCCTGAGTTTTTTCTGAAGCCAGCATTTTGTTGAATTTTGGAAAGCAGGACCTTCATCATTTTTGTCAACCAGAATGATGAGCTCTTTTGCAAACCCTTTTTCTGGTATCTTAGTAATTTTGTCAGTTTTAAAAATAGTACTGCTTGAATAGCCAAGGTTTATCAGTCTAAGGTCACGAAAAATGCACCTACTTGATCCACCCTAGATATTTTATTTGTCTGCTCTCTTGCAACGCTGTACCTCCTGAACTAACTATTTCCCCCATATATGACCTGTACCAGACTTTAGCTTACGTTTAGAATAACAAATTTCAAGAAGAAATCACAGCATGCTAGTTTTTACTATTTTAAAAGGGTAAAATTTACCGTGTTGAAAATTAAAAAGATCAAATTATTGAGTTTGCCATCAGGATTCCAAAAATAACGTAATGAAGAAAGGAAAAAAAAATTTACAATGTAGTTTTGCGTTAATCTTGTATGAAAATCTTTATTAACTTATGGGATGTTTAATTTTTTTGGTCACAATTTTAAGCCCCCTTGTTTGCTACCCTTATACAACGATTTTTTTTTTTTGGATTACTCCTTTCATCAGGGAAAATTGATTATAATGAATTCGAACTGCACCGGTACATCACTGTACTTATAGAAAAAAAGTTATAGGGAATGAGGGATCACTTATGAATTACCTTGATAAAATAAAATGTTAGCTACCAACTTATGCCGGGCTGTGATTTCATTTAACAGGGCCGGCTCCAAGGAAGGTGAGGTTAGGTGACTACTTGATGGTGCAATGCTTGAAGGATGCTTCGCGTTTTTGCTTCCTTCGAGATTTAGGTCAAATACAGTTAGGGAAAAAAAGCACTTGTCGCTCAAAAATTCAAAGAATTCATAGTATGAGCTGTCAAAATATGGTCATCTAAATTCACTTTTTAAACAATTTCAACTTGAGCAGAGTTGATTTATGCCCGGCCCAGTCCTCCTTGGGGATCAGAAAATTGACAACCACCTCCAAAGATCCACTGAAAGAAAAAATTGCTAGAAGCACAACGATGTGTCAAACTGTTAACCGAGGAAATTTCTGGTATTCGTATCATAGTTCTTATAAATTTAGTGGAAGTTCTGGTTCTATGACCTGATTCTGATGTTAACACCAGCGTTTTCCGGTCCAAGTACTAGGAATGCCTTGTTTGATTTATCCTCGATCTTCTGATAAAATCATTAGAATTAAGCATTTGTTTTTTTCAGTGTCTCCCTGTAAATTAAAGGAACTCACCTCTCTTTGCTTCCCCAAAATTCGCCACTTTTATCTTTACATTTCCTAAAATTGGAGAAATAAATGACTTTTATGTGATTT
Organism: Trialeurodes vaporariorum; assembly: GCA_011764245.1. Classification (NCBI taxonomy): domain Eukaryota; kingdom Metazoa; phylum Arthropoda; class Insecta; order Hemiptera; family Aleyrodidae; genus Trialeurodes; species Trialeurodes vaporariorum. The sequence continues at coordinate 63,997,840 of VMOF01000002.1, forward strand.
GATTTGAAAAGAGACTTTTTCTTATTTGAAGAGCATTTCATGTATAGAGTATTTAGCGTCCAAAGTTTATAAAATCCGAGAGTTTGAAGGGGCGCTTCAAAATTTTGGAAATAAGTTAGTTACAAATTAACGAACGCGAAAAACGATATCTCCTTCGGTTTGCGTTTCCACCTTTTGAAACATTCGATTTTTGGCGTTGGTTACCCTACGCATCAGAGGTGGGGGGGGGGGGCATTATAGTAGGAATCCTCTTCAAAGATGTCCTGTAAAAATAGTAAACTGGTTTCTCCGTTTTTCTAACTTCGCAACCGTATCCGAAAAAAATCGAACGAAAACTATTTTATTCAAAACCCTATCCGAAAAAGAAATCGAATGAAAACTATTTTAATCAACACCCTATGTGTATAAATAACAAACTATAAACAGGACGTGCGCAGCTTTCAAGATGCACAGATGTTAATATGTTTGAACTTTGATGTCTGAAATAAGAATGTTTACATCTCTTTTTGTTGTTCTCTGTTCTTCTATATGAGGTCCATAGCAAAGATGTCCAATAATTTTGCAGTCCAAATGAAATGTGGCCAGTAATTTGAAGCCCACTTTCATTGGATCCAAAGCTAACTTAATTATAATTTCCATCAACACCCTTAATTTTCATGGCGAGAGTTTTCAATTGATGTACTTACTGACCACACCGATTTTTACTGGGGCTGATCCAGCCCTCGCGAACGGGGGGGGGGGGAGGGACTGGGGATTTTCGCTTTCCAGCGACCCTCCTTTCCTCTTTCACTCTTTCTTTACCACTCTCCTCCACCTATTTTGGCAGAATGGGGGGCCCATTCTTAGAGCGTTGCAAATTGCTTCTTGGCTTGTTTTCGCTGCTGCAAATCTTCATTCATTTTAGACAATGAAAACATACCTTTAGAATCACCCATTTCATCACCGGTTGAAACCTCGAAGGAAGACATGAGGGCTCTGGTCCATTATTGTTGATAGCTATGTATTCTGTGCATTGGGTGTGTTGACGAAGTCCGTGATTGTAGAATCTGACGAAAAACTGTCTTTAACATTCATATCGATACTCCAATCTCCGTCAAACATCTTAAACTCGCACCGTATGCTTAATTTGTGATGGTTAACATTCGCGACCATAGTTCAGCGGAACACCGTAAATTCCAAAATTATTCCGCCTGATTGTTGTGATTACAAGTTTGTAAAAAACTATCAAGGAATGAATAAGTAGAGAGAAATTGTCTCTATATTTTAAACGGAACCGCCTCCCTCCTCTCGGCAAGCAGAGCTGATACTATTGCATTGCCTACAGTTTTTTTTTCTCCTAAGCGGGGTCTTATGTGCCTCCTTCTTACTTATCTTAATTAACATTCGATGTTTAGGATCAAAATTATCTAGTAATAGCTTGATAATACCCACCCAATCTTCTAATGTCAATACTGAATCAGAGATACCTGTAATAGAAAGATGCGCCCTAGCTAGACGCGGTATTTATACGTTCTATTGACGTGGATGGAACTTTCGGGCGACACTTGCTTGAGAAGCATTTTAGTGTGAACACCCTATAAGAAGGCAGTAATAACGCACAGGGTGTTCAGGTTTTACGTCCGGAAATTCTAGAGCCGATTTTTCAAGACAAAGTGAGACTATTGTTTTTCTTAAAACATAAGTCTGAAAATGTTTCCTCTCCTATGAGCTACGCTTTTTCAATGTTTGGATTTTTTTTTTACTATCCTATCCTTTGTTTTGAGAATACTTTGTCTTTCCCACCCCTTCTTTTTTATGCAGTCCAGTCGTTCGCTGTGAAATATCAGCATAACGAACCACGTGTTTGGGCGGCTGGACTTTACTACTACTACTTTTTTATTTTTAAAATCGTGGCTATAGTTCCTTAAAAATGTAACCCAATTTGATACTAGACGTATTTTTTCCTGTAAAATTCCTTAAAACCCTTAAATATTCATACAATAAGTCCGAGTGTACTTTTCTGTTACTCTCGAGCATTATTTTATGGAATTTGATGTTTCCGATGAAAATTTTCAAATTTAACGAAAGAATCAAATTGCGAAAACCCTAATCAAGATCTTCAATCCCTATAATTTTTTTAATGTATATGCGACGCCTTTTAAGTGAGATAATCGACTTTAAAATTGGAAAAGTGTATAAGCGTTTGACCATGACGGGCGTCACGCAAGCTACACCTTTTCCTTTTTTTTCTTTTTTTTTGTGGTAAAAACGGATCATATAAGGCGTTAGCCACCAGGCCAAGTCCAAAACCTCCCAGCAAGAAGGTGGCGTCCGCGGACGCTTATCATTCACCAAACAGTTCGTTTTCGTCAATGCAACTAACATTCGGACCCGCGTTATTCAATATAGTCTCCTTGATTACTCGCACAATACTGATTAAGGTGATTCCATGGCACGTGACCAAGGCAATCGATTAGTCGACCGATTAATGGTCATTTCCCGGACTCTGTGGAGTTTTTTTTTGTAAAACCAGGATTGTCAGCACCTGGAGGTAGATCTAATAAAGATATCTGTGAAGTTTGGATGCTCGAATCCGGAAAATAAGGACATAACTATGGGAATTCGGAATCCTTGAATTTAATCCGAAAACTGTTTTTTTTCCTTCCCTCGCGAAGGATAGTTTTGAGTATGATCCAATTATCCCAGAAAGTCGTTGCTGCTTCTCTCAGGTATGTTTGCAAATAAGGGTTCTACACCCTCAAGATTTTTAAGCGCCTCGTACACGATCAAACAGGTTTAATCAAAGTTTAGGGCAGTAAACCCCTGACGGGGATTTGCCCAGTGAGCTATGTATTATTTTCGTATGTTTTAAATATATAAATACTATCCCTCCAAACAGGGTTACTGCTCGGAGGAAACTGGGGGGGGGGGGGAAGCAATGGATTCCCGAAACCCTTCATAAACGGTAGGTGAGTCCACCGTTGCATGTTCAATTGTTCACTGTTCAGTTTGATGGCTCAAAAAACAGCAGAGCTGTTTGACAATGGATGGTGTGGCATCTGTTCACCAATTTCAGCCAATAGAACCCGTTTTTGAGGTGTTTCGGTCAAGTTTTTGTTCGGACATTGGAAGAGTCAAGTTGACCATCCTGCTGCTTGATCAAACTCGTTCGAGCGTGTACAAAGGCCTTCATTCGTCAGGGTTGCGATTATTGATAAATCATGGACTCGAGGTGGTGTATGACCTTGAATTTTCCAAACAGCCTATATAGATCGAATGCTTCTACTTCCTAGATGAATGGAATTGGAAAACTGGCGGCAAACATTTTGCAACATCGCCCGACTTCGACTGTAGTGAGGAAGTTGGCCGATGACAGTTGTCGCGTGATCTTAGTCGCCAACTGTCATCGGCCAATTCATCTGAAACGATCTCTAGAAAGTTTACTAATTTCTGATACCTCACCCCCAAAGGTATTTATTAATGTAATGTGATTCCAAATGGCTGCATCCGAGTCAAGTCCCGCGGGCAATTTTTGTGAACTCTCCCATGCGAGTTGCGTCCTTTGTCGTGCTCGTATCCCTTCGTGGCGTAGACGTCACCTGTAAGGCTGTAACCGGCAACTTTTGAGGGCCAAGCCACCAATTTTAGAGGTAATTAATGGCAATAGTTGGGGGAAAAACCGCTATGCCCAGTATTTTCCCCAACTATATTAATTTTATTATACCTCTAAATTTGGTGGCTTGGCCCTCAAAAGTTGCCGGTTTCAGGAGACGCCTGTGTTGCCTGTTGCCGGTAGTACCGCCAAAGGTTTTTTCCGTGCAAAAGTATGAGCCCTTGCAAACGCTCAAGTTCTAAATCAGTAGTTGTGGTGGGGGAGGGAGGAGTAAATGAGGAGATTGAAGCTTTCAAGGGCTTAAAAGTTATTTTTGTGGTACAAGTGACATTTTTAGTTCATTTTTTGGTGGTTATACTTACGGGTTTCCATCAAAATCGTTTTTTCAAAAACTTTAAGAAAATCGGAACATATTCAGGGCCCCAAAAATAAACTTTTGGTCAGTTTTTGGGGACTTGTGCATTTTCCCCCCATAGTGCTCGTTTAGTCACAGCTTTCAGAACGTAAGTTCTTTTGGATTTTAAGTATTTTATGAGGAGATACGAATTTAAAAAAAAAAAAAAAAAAAAAAAAAAAAAAAAAAAATCGATCTCGAACTCACCCGTACAAAGATATCGATGTGTGCCCATAAATGCTTCGAACTTATTGTTCTGTCCAATGGTGTATAAAGATAGGGGTTGCTACTTTAAATGTTTGGATTAGCTCCTGATGTCCTTCCCGCAAGGAGAGGGGGGGGGAAGCGAAATCCCCCAAAAAGATTCCTCATATAATGTATGACAAAGGATGACCCACATAAACCGTGCATCTTTCTTTTTTTTTAATTCCGGAGATATTAAGTTGTCCAAAGACTCTAGTTCACCCTGTTTATAGCTGTTCCGCTTATTCCAATACACTATAACATTTTATAAGGTGTTTCATGGGTCACTCGACTTGTTGGGTTTACATTTAATTCCATGTTTAGCAAGTATGGCTGTGATAGTGCCATACACTGCGCTGCTTTTCAAAGGTTTCACAGCGCAAACTTTTTATATGTTTCGACATAATTATGTATCAGGTCGACCCTGGGGGGGGGGGGGGTCCAATTAGGTTCTTACCCTCTCAACGGGTTTGAACAAAATTGAGGAGTTCTTCGGTAAAAGGGCGGATACGCGTATCCGCCCTTCTTACGGAGATCGCTTTACTGGAATCCTTAAGCCCTAAGCTACCAGAATATATATAGTGTGTACATGTTTCTAACGTTTACCGCAAAAATAACGAGTAATATTGTCGAAAATCACGTAGTATTCGGAAAAATTTCAAATGCAGACTCGGGTCTGATGATTTTTTGTTTGTTTTTTTCTTTCTCTCCCTTTTTATTAACCGTTTGAAAACAGGGAAAAAGCATACAAAATACTTGTTGGGAGTTTTGCGGAAGTTATCTTTATTGTAAATACTTTTGGCAACACTATTGTAGTTATGCACAGATGAAGATAGCACCGATTGCATCAACGATACGCCGCGCACCGCGAACGCATTATCAGAAGATGCGGCGGAACAACATAAGTAACATTAAGCTTCATTTTTTATTCAAACTCTACTTTAAATGCGAACAAAAACCGTTATAAGTCTGAAAAAAATTGATCAAAAAATCGATTGCCGGTAAAAGGGCGGATAAACTGTTTTTTGAAAAATGCAATAGTGAAAAAACCGTAAGTGCTAGATATTTGCGATTTTTTGCTTTTTATTCTTTATGGTTTGATCTATCTAAAAAACGTTACTTATTGTCAAAATTCCTCAAAATTTTGAAACTACAGACTTTTTTAACAAAGAATCACGCTTTTCTCACAACCATAATTTTGCTTATCCGCCCTTTTACCGGAGAACTCTTCAATTGTGAAATTGGGCTATTTCAACATTCAGTGAGTTACATCTATCACCGTAAATTTCAACGCCCCCTCCCTCCTCGTGGGTACAGTCAGAGTTAATCAATCCGCGTGCTTTCGAAGTATTGAATCATTCTGGGTCAAAATGTATATGCCAACTAATTGGTATGTTTGTGCTCGACTTCTCCTATTTTGATGTTCGGCTTTTTTAGTCTATCCATTGAGAAGGTGAAAAAAAAAGAAAAAAAATAACGTAAAGAATTTTTGTTTAGCTCATGTAAAGTCTTTAGATGGGTAATTTTTCTACCTATAAGGTTTTGTCGACGCTTCCGAAGTTGTTACTTTTTTCCCCGTTTTTTCTGTGTGCGTGCATCCGAACTGCATCAAAACGCATCGGCGAGTGGTTGATACGCGCAGAGTTTCGGCTTGTTGCTAATCAACCGCTCATCGATGCGCTTTGATGCAATTCGGGAAGCCGGCACCACTATAAACTACTTGTCATAGAACCAGGGGCGGATCTAGGAAAGTCTCAAGGGGGGCATTTTTGTAACGTGAGCGGGGGGTCTGGGGGGACACTCCCAGTCGATGGGGGTTTGAAAATGTTGAAAATTTAAGCTTCTCTAATGCCAATGTGAGGCATCTTTCAACCGTTAACTCCTCATTTTTATGCTACCTCATTTCAATTTTTGTTTGTGCAAGTGGAAGATCCCGCCCGAATGCCAGCTACCTCTTTGCATTTTCTAGAAAATGCGGATGTCTAGTGGAGGAAACTAAGACCCTATTACACCCCCCCCCCCCCCCGCAAAACTTAGTCTAATTTACCTAGGGTTATTTAAAGGCTTTCGTTTTTCCCTTCTCTTTTTCTTTTGCTCCCCCCCCCTTTCTCCTCCTCTTCACAAAAAAAACCATAAAAAAGCACTCTGGTAGCGCTGACAAAACCTTTGGTAGAAAAATGATCCAGCAAAAGAATTTAGTTGAATCAATCAAATCTTTACTTCACCCAGAAAAACATCTCTAGTTAGAGGCACACAACCTTTGGTTAATCCTACTAAAGTCTTTTGCTGGGTCATTTTTCTACCAAAGGTTTTGTCAGCGCTACCAAAGTGTATTTTCTGTTTTTTCTGTGTTACTCTTTTTTGTTTTTTTGTTTTTGTTTTTGTTTTTGTTTTGTTTTTTTGGGTCCAAGGCTCTGGATCCGCCCATGCATAGAACCCGATACTCAAAATGCATCTGCTCTAACTTGTTATCCATTTGTCGTCAGAGGACCACATTTTACCCCTCTGAAACCTCCTCTCCACTTCAAAGTGGTCAAAAACATATAGAAATGTGGGGCGAGGGAGGGGGTGGGGGGCGCTTCTAGACAACGCTGTTAAGGCGGTCAAAATAATTTCGAGCAAAGCGACGCGACGGACGCGTCGCGTTGCACTCTCTCGCGTGTTGCCGTTCATTTCGGTGGCGAGGCAGAGGACTGTTTGTTGAAGAGAGTGCGGAAGGGGATAAGAGGGGTGCGTGGGGTGGGCGGGGAGGTTCAAATGGGGGTAGTCACAGTGGGGGTTAGACGACGAGGTGAATGAATGAGCATCGTCCCCCGTTCCCCCCGTCCCCTTGAAGTCTCGCACTCCTCGCAAGTCGCACACTGGTCTGAAGGCTGAAATACAAGAGGAGATTGATCGGCTAGCGAGAAGATTTGATGATCCTCCCCCCCCCCCCCCCCCCCCCCCTATATCGTCTTCGTCTCGCTCAACTTAACCCCTTCCGTACAACGCCCGTGTAGATGTAGTTTCCCTAGTGTGGGCGCATCTAGACCGATAATCGTTGGAATTTTTCAAGATTATTTCTCTTGTTACGAAATGAAAATTAATTTGAGTGTAAGGCTTTTCATTGAAGAACGCTGTAAAATCAAAAGCTTTAAAGTTGGAGGCAAGTTTTGTCTTAATTTGAAGGAATGAAAATTGAAAATTCGCCAAAGAGTACGGTCTAGGTGCGGTGCAGGGCTGCCGTTTTGCGTATAAGCAATGCTATTTTTCTATTCACCGATGATTCCACCGGTAGAGAAAAGATTACAAAGTTCAGATCAGTGTATTACTGTAATGAACTAAAATACTCGCATCTGTAATCTTTTCTCAACCGGTGAAGTCGTCGATGACTTTTAAAAACTTGCGGATGTTTTAATTAAGTAACGGAGTTTCCACCGATTAAGGAAAGATTACAGATCAGAGTATTTTCGTGCATTACAGTCATACACAGAACTGAACTGTGTAATCTTTTCTCAACCGGTGGAATCATCGGTGAATAGAAAAAATAGCATTGATTATACGCGAAACGGCAGCTCTGGTGCGGTGCGCCTACACTTCTGGAACGAGCTCTAGATATTCGTACTTGTAACTGGCTCTGTCTCACACAATGGGGCTCCTGCTCACTTTTGCGACAAGCCGTTAACCCCTTATGGACCAAGCCCGAGTACACTGGTTTTTATCTTCCAATCTGTTTCACATTATTTCAGTATCATGATTTCGAATAAACTTGATTCTGGATGTAGACTCTTACAAGATAAGTTTTTGTTCGGGCGCCTTCAATTTATAGTATAGGCAATTCCAGCTCCCCCGAGTACGAATAGTTAACTACCTTCCCTTTATAGACGGAAGAGGGGAGTTTTATTTTAAACTAACCTGGTCTGTAAAGGGTTAAAGGGTCGACTCAGTTGTAAAATCCTCTGAAAATAACGATGGTAGGACTATAAACTTACGGAATCCACCCCGAAACTCAGAAAAAGCTACTAAATGCATTTATATGCACGATCACAATGGCGGCGTTGACACTAATGTTTGCGGAATTCTCATCTTATTTTCGCCACTCTTTCTATGCTTGGAAGGAAGATTCACAGAGTAACTAGCCACCAGAGGAGTGATCAACAGCCAGTTAATGATGTGACACCGGGGAGCTGATTCCGCTCTTTTGGACGAGACGAGACTTCGATTGCGTTCACGCGGTCGACTCTCTAATGCATAAAGCGTTGTGTCGGTACTCCCGATACAATATTTCCGTCTAGGGACTTGAGAGAAATGATGCCTTCTCGAGCGCCTTCAATACACTGTGTTTGCAAACTCAGCACCATGGTGTAGGAATATTTCACTGCCCACTTAATTTAAGAGACCGAACATTGATTTGTCTTGGCCACCTGGCAATAAAAGGGGCTAACTTTCTGAATGGGTCTTTTACAAGCTCGTCAAAAATCGTTTACAAAAATTGGGAAAGAAATCTTGATCGTAGGAACACCCCCCCCCCCCCCCCCCCCCGTATCTCTTATATGATTGCTCAATGAGTGTGAGTAGGTTGCATCACACGAGCGTTGCAAATCTCAAGATAAAATTAGTCCAAACTTCCTGTACATGATGAGAAATATCGTTGTGATTTTTACCCAGTGAATCCAAAGCACCGTAATTGCGTCAACGTATATGGCCCATGTTGGATGGTGCTCCTTCATGCTCCCTATGTTAATTCCTGTTGAGCTCCGAAAAAAAAAGTCAGCCACCGCGCGCACAGCTTGTAGTGTGTGGTCTCTATTATATATTGTCTCTGAAAATACCCTAAGGAATCATCGTGCCAAATTTGAGGGAAATCGCTTCGGCCAATTTTCGGGGAAAAGAAAATACATTTTGGAGAGGCGTTAGCTTTACATTTATAATGAAGCGGCTCGGAAAGCAGTTTTTCGGCCATTTTCTTTTGAAAAAAAAAAGCGATTTGCCCCGCTTTATCACGATGCTCAGTCACTTCATTCAACGAACCCATTGTTACTCATTTTCGCCTCGACTTCAGCTGTCTTGCTTTAACGTCCACACCTTTCATTCATTGGGAATCTCTGAAACCTGGATTTCGAGAAAGCTATCAAAAATTAAGCAAAACGCGCAGGTCTAACACGAAATACCCGGATACGCTGGAAGTTAAATTATATTTAATTAAAAAAAGATAATGTTAATTGTTGAAGAGTAGCGAAAGTGTCTGCGGAGAATCACTCGCTGCGAACGTAAACAAACAACTCAACGCATAGATTCACTATTTTCGCACGCGAGACCGTCATTTTATGGGAAAATTCCCTACACCGTGTAAGGAGAATAGTGGAGACATAATATTCGTGTAAGCTCATGTTTTAGTATGCTCTACAGCTAAATCAAGTTCTGACTCACCACAGACGGGTTAACTGTGACTTTACCTAGGAATCAGCGGCTTGCTGACAATGCACTCATGAGTTGCAATCATCAGCCATCAGCGATCCAAATTATCTTTCCCTCTCTGTCTCACTCAATCCCTGTGTATATTGCTCTCTCTGTCACGAGCAGGTTCAAATCTTTTATAGAGACCCGTTTTGTTGCATTTTCTTGCTATTATCTCGATGAAGATCAACCTAAAAAATTTATATCTAGCCAAAAATTGTCATAAAATGTCTCTGCGTACGATTTTAGCGACGACAGTGGGATAGCAGTGCACGAAGGTCATATGGCACATGAGAGGGAGAGAGACAGTTTGAAACGCTTAACAAACTTCTGTGCCGGATGACGTCATCACTAAAAGCGTCTAGATACAGGGTAACTATGAAATAAGTCCCCACTCAATTGTCGGGACGGTCATCTCGAAAAATTGGAGGTGCTTTTTATCATTTTAGAAACAATTTCTGTACGCAAACCTGCCATCATGAAGTTGACTTACAAGTTAAAAGTAAGAATACAAGCAAATGAGGTGCGGCAATGAAGAACGTAAATCTTGAGGCTTGCGCTGAAATCGTGCAGTTGTAAATAGAATAATGAGCTCCTTCAATTTTTCGAGTGGCAACCACCCTATCTTGTGGGTGAGGTTTTTTTTTTTTTTTTTTTTTTTTTTTTTTTTTTTTTTTTTTTTTTGAGATAGCCACCCTGTGTTAGTCTGACTTACTGTAAGTCCAACTGTAGTTTTGTCTGAAGCATATTCTTGAGCTACACTAATATAGAGTGATCGATGCAGCTCGATGTTTCTCAGAATAGGCAACAGACTTTATTTGCGACCAAAACAAATTTATACTTGCCAAAGCAGCGCTTTAAAATACGCTCCGGGTTCTTAAGCTCCGCAATCCTCGTTAAATCGTGTGTAGTGGCATTGCGTTCACTCTGGCAACGTTGCTTTTTGTTCATGATGGTTGAAACTCGCATGCAAAAGATGGAATTTTACGGCGTTCACTGCACAAAGTACTGTGCACACCAGTGGCGGCGCGTGCAATCTGGCAGCGTTGAATTTTTTCCATTTAAACCCATCTAAAATATCGATTCGACGGAGTGCAGTCCCTCTATGACGCTACTGGTTAATTAGTGTACCAGGAAGATAACGAGAGTGTTGCGAACTGTTACTACATCAATTTTGGGTGATTCCAGGGTCGATAAGTTCCTAACATTGGTACCAACCACTTCGCGCTGCTCAAAAAGTCAATAATTGTTGGCCGAAATTGATGAATATCCGCAAAATTAGAATTTTGAGAAACGCCGGCTCTTGCGAACATTCTTCAGGAAGATCCTTTTGAAGGTTTAAGCTGAAGCACTCAAAAATAAAGCCGGAATATTGAAAATGAAAAAATTCGCATAAAACTCTAGGAGTGCGAGTGAGGCAGATAGATTGTACATCATGTTTCACTTGCACTCGCTTAGCTTTTGGGCAAATTAACTTCCAATATTACGGATTTAATTATTCTCAACCAATGTTGTTCATTTTGGGCTAAAATAATTCGTACAAAAATTACACAAGTGCCTACTTTCTTGGATTGCGCGTTTTTTGTTTTGTTTTTTTTCTTCTTTGTTTTTAACTTAGAATGCTGTTCAATTCTCTACGTCCAAAGTAATTTTGTCCAATTTTCTTTGATCCATTTATGTAGTCCATGCATTTTTTTACCAATGGTTTGATCAATCAAATTAATTAATTTAATTGTTAATTTGATTAATGTATACATATTTTACAATGTTACGGAAAGTCCAATCCTAATGTCCAAAAAGTCCATAGTGATAGTTTGGAAAAAAATTATTTTTTCTTAAAAAGAGATAAAAGAATGCACGTTTATTTTTATACTTGGGTACTGCATTCATTTCACTTGAGGCATGGTTTTTGAACATTTCGAATCTGATCTATCGATCGAATGAAAATTACTTTTTGAACAAAAAATATTAAGGTTCAATTCTTGTATATATGTTCATTAAGGGTCAATTCTTGTATATATGTTCATTAATTTCTTTTGTTGCATCTTTTCGTTTGGACGTTTTAAAAGTTTTTGGACAGAATATGTGGAAGAACAAAATACGTGAAAGATCAGTAAAATTTTGGACGAAAGCACTTTGGACATAAAGCATTGAACTAACCATGGGCGCCCACGGAAAAATGTCCAAGGGGGTGGGGGGGGCAAAATTGTTGAACCCCAATGGAAGGTGTAGGGTCCCCCCCCACCCCCGAGGAAAAATGATTCCCCCCCCCCTTTTTCCAAATTGAAAACAATTTTTAAGCTATTGTAGGTGTATCAAATAATATTAGTACCTAATTTTGACGTGTTTGATATTATGAACAAAGTAACAATAGATGATGATGATAGTAAGAAAAATACATGAATATACTATTTCTTGCAAACAAACAAACAAACAAAACAAAAAAAAAAACAAAACAAAAAGCGTTAAAATAACAAAATAAACTAATAATAAAGCTCGTCAACTATTACTCCTTCAATTAACATTTCATTTTCTTTTGTTCCTTTTATTTTTGATCGTAAAATGTTGACTTTTTTGGATTCCAGGGGGCCCCTTGTCCCCTGCTGCGGGCGCCCATGGAACTAACTTTTGCGAAACCTTAATCTAACAAAAAAATGGCGCCATACCAACGATGCACGTTCTTAAAGTTACAAAAACTACTCCTAAACCCAAGAATAGAAAGCGAACAGTGTAACTTCCTGATATCTACCATTCAGCCGCGTATCTTTCCACTCCAGATACTATTTGCCCGGCAAAGTCAAGATGTGACCTTAGTTTAGATGGTTTTAGTGCGGCGTTACAAAAGTCAACGGTTAGCTAACGATGCACTTATCGGTCGCAATCAGCTGTGCCAAACTCGCGCGGCGTTCCTAACCATATCTCTCTCACTCTCACGTGACCCTCATTTACAGCTATCTCTTCTATCTTCTTTCTTTATCGCATATTGCTTATACGGAGCCTTGTTTTACGTTTCATTCTCAAAATTAATTGTGTTACAAGAACTCGAGAAATTAATTTCTGTCAAAAAAATGCTTCTTTGTACGATTTTAGTGACGAAAGTGGGACAGCAGTTCACAGTTGAAGAGTCCGGGGGAAGAACTATAAATGTCACACAAATTCATCTTTGCTTTTAAGCTGAAGGAAAGGGGAAATTGACGTTTAAAGGCTTTTCTTTGTCATAAGAATCAATGGATCCATCTTCCACCAAAATTGATTGTCTTTCGCTTCTATAGATATCTATTCAATCTGTACTTTCATATCCCGTTAGATAATCTTGAAAACTTTGATTTTGATTTTGTTGTTGTTTTGTTTACATTTTTCGTCCCCCCCCCCCGGACTATTTATTTTGAATACAATTTTAGAGACGGGATTGAGAAAGTGATAATTGCGAGTCACGCGAAAGTGAGAGATATAGGTATAGTGTGAAATGATCAATAAACTTTTTTACCGCATGATGTCAGGATTAAATTCGTCCATAAGGCGTTAAAAAAAAGTACACATGTTTCACAAATCGAAGAAAAGGACTGGGCGTCCGCTCTTAAACTGGCCTTGAAGGTCCCTGCTCAGTAATTCTTGTATTTGGAACAATTCTGATGAAAATATGTTTTTTTTGGACATATATAGTGTTTTAAATGGGGGTATTGGGGAGGAGGGCCCCCCTGAAGATTCTTGGCCTCTCTTGTTACCGGGAAAGCCATATCTGTTTAGTCACATTCGAGACATCGCATTGTGGCAATTAGTCGAGCAGTGAAGCAGTAATGTAGCCCTTTTTATTTAATTAGTCACTGTATTCATACCGGTAAATACAATTCACGGAGTAACGAGCCTCAAGAGTACTTTAACGTGACAAAACCTCTCCTTAGCCATTGTCGCCTCACTTTTTAACCCTTCAAGTTACCGCGTCAGTGGCGGCTCGTCAAATGTCGCAAAAATATATACTCTCCATTTAAATCTACGTAAAATAATCGATTTTCAGGCATTCGAGGGATTCACTGAATCTCTGTGAAATCAATACTTTTGCAAAGGTTCAAATGAGAAAAAACATGGTTGCCAAATAGCACGAGCCGCCACTGTGACGAGTGCATTTCGGCCGACACTCCATTCATCTTTGTAGCAACAGTTTATCAGTCCATCCTCTCCATCGTGTAAATCTATTCGATGAAACATGAATGGAAAATCCTGACCTTGAGGAAAAGAAGCGCTCTTTTCGCTCCCATCGCTTCAATTATCAAAGTGATTACTCAGCTTCCAGTAGTACGGGTAGGTCAAGGCGTCAAGGATGATCTCAACTCAACGCAACTTTGCTGCAACCAATACCAAAGCCGCTCTCTTAATCGATCCGCCATGATATTTGTCTAATCTTTCTGGTGTTCATTCATGGATTTTTATATTACTACACCCAATTTTTTAGGTACATCTTCACCATATTTGCGAAATTCGAAATTACCCGGTTGTAAACGCGTTTAGCTCCATTGTATGCCGCGCGTGTTCGTGCCTACCATCGCGACGGGAGGGGGAGCCAGAGCCGCGCCGCCATCTCGTCAAAGCGTTTGCGCGCTTTTTACGCCCCTTCGTGCCCCCTCGTGTTTCCCCGTAACCCCCCCCCCCCCTCTTCCGCCCGAACCCATCACGATGACGACGACTCGTCTTTACTCGGGGAAATCCCTCTGCGCCCCCTCCGTCCCCTTCGTTCCGCTATCACTTGGAAAGTTTTCCGTTTTTGCGACGGCGGTGTTGGTGGACGGTGGTGTTGTGGCGGCAGCGACAACGATGGTAATGAGAGTGTGTGATGTATGTGACTGTGTGCGTGGGAAGGTGTGTTGGTGCAGTTGTTGATGATATTTACCCCAGTGCAAGTACTATCGCCTTATGGAGCCGCTCTGCGATGCGACAGGGTGGAATCCCCGTTCGCTGGAATTTTAGGGTTGCTGCAATGCCGCGATAGGGGGAACTGCGCCCGTGGAAATCAGTAAGCGCAACAGCCTGTTGCCAACAGGAGGACATGATCGGGATCTAAGAGAGTTAGAAGTAGAGTAGTGGGCCGAATTAAGAGCCCCTATGCAGTATGCAATTATACCGACTTAATCGGTTAGAAACTGAAGAACGCTGAGTGCATGACAATCGAAGCGAACGTAAAAATGAGCTGGTTACTAAGGGTTTCAAAAGAAAGAAGAGCTCGTTTCAGAAGTGTAGGCGGACCAAAACCATAATCTTTGGCGAATTTTCAACTTTTATTCCTTCAAATCAATACCAAATTTGCCCCTGACTTTATTCTTTTGTGTTTAAAGTTTCCCCTCATTGAAAAGTGAACACTCAATTTCATTTTTATTCATTTTCATCGAGTAATATCAGAAATAATGTTGACAAATTCCAAAGATTTTCGGTCTAGGTTCGCCTGCACTTCTGAAACGAGCTCTACCCTGGTCGACATTTTTACCATTTCAAATCTCGCTGCAACTTTTAAACAAGTTTGCGGCTTTCAAGTGATTAGGGACCAAGCAGAATGACTCTTTAAAAGTACGTAATGAAAAATCGAAAATTCTATTGATAACAACCGAAAAATTTAACCAGACGAATTTCAATCTGGGTACTTTCTTTTGAAAGTCGTAGTAAATTACTGTATTTTTCGTGTTTACTATCTGTCAAAAAAGTCCTGGCTCTTGTTTTTTAACCGGATCCAAAATTCCCGAGCAAGATGGATCCAATTTGATTTATGCAGAGCCCGATGAACCGTATGATTTTAGGGGCGTGAACTGCGTTCCGATACATTTTAAACACAACGAGACACAGCACTATCATGGTTTGAGATTGTCAAAAAGTGGTCCAAAATCAGAGCATTTATAAACTTTCAAGGCTAGATTTAATCACCGAGAACACTTTTAACAAGTAATTTAAGGGGGTATCCTACCCTAAATTTGGGTCACTTTAGCAATTTTTGGGGATTTTGACTTTTTTGACTTTTCTTGTTCAGGAAATCCTCGTGAAGAACGTGATATTTTTGGTTTTTTTTTAAAGGCTTAGAAATATTTTTAATTAATTTTTTTAAAGTCATGCGCCAATAATTTACACATCTATGGTGAGCAAAAAATAAATGTTTGTTATTTTCTTTTTCCATTTTTAGAGCATGTTAATTTTCCCCTGTTTTGCCGCACAGGAAAGTTGGTATCTCAGTCCCTAATTGAGCTACAGACTTCATTTTTTTTTAAAAAAATGTTCGAAATTGTATTATCTGTGATCTGTTGGAATCAGATTTTTAACCTACCCTCAATATTTTTTTCAAATTAAAGTTTAAAGTGAAAAAGTAAGCTAAAAAAAAAATAGATGCTATTGAAAAATTCTTACCCGGGCAACTAAACATTGAAAAAAAAAATCTGTCTCCAACAGATCACAGAGAATCTAATTGTGCATCATTTGAGCCAAAGAACAAGTCGATAGAGCAATTATATCAGGCTCTAGCAACTTTCCTGTAAACTACCTTTTTTTCTGCTTATTATTAGATTTCAGGGGTAGGTATGCAACCACCACAACAAAAATTTCAGGGTTGCCTAATTTCAATGGGCTTATTCCATTGCCAAAATTTCAGAAATTTTGGAGGTTAACTGGTGAAAAAAAATGTTTGGGTAGGATACCCCCCTAAACCTAGAAATGTCACAAGAAACTTTTAACCTCTTATGGGCCAAGCCCGAGTATTCGTTTTTCTTCTCAAGTCTATTTCATTTTGTTCCAGTCTTCATTCCTGATAAAAGCGTTTATCGATGAAAACACCTGAAAGATAAGATTTTGTTGAGCGCCTTCAATACGTCGTACAGGCAATTCCAGCTCCATCGAGTACGAACAGTTAACTACCTTCCTTAAAGGGAAGAGTGGCGTTCTTTTGAACTAACCTGGTCATTGAAGGATTAAATTAAGCTTATAAGGTCGGAAACGATGATTTCCTGTGAATTTTCCCCCCTGATTTTTGACCCCTTTCTTTTCGATTCTAGACCAA
Organism: Trialeurodes vaporariorum; assembly: GCA_011764245.1. Lineage (NCBI taxonomy): Eukaryota > Metazoa > Arthropoda > Insecta > Hemiptera > Aleyrodidae > Trialeurodes > Trialeurodes vaporariorum. The sequence continues at coordinate 64,014,532 of VMOF01000002.1, forward strand.
AGTGCACAGGTTCAATGATGAAACACGGTGGCGTAAACTAATCAGCGTTCGCCAACATTATACTTCCTCAATTTTTTTCTTTGAAAGGGAAGGAGGGTCGGTCGAATGAGATTCACCCAGAGTCCCGTCGGAGTTCTAAAAGGTTCCATCGTTGGATCTGTATTTCGATGTGTTTAGTGTTTCACGTCTATCAAAGTGCACAGTGCACATATCTCATACGGCCTCAAAAACCGATTCGGGTCCATCTCTGGCTCGAGAATTTCCAATTCGGTCGAAGAACGAATGCAAGGACTTTTTCGACTGATAGTACTTACGTATAGTAAATATGTAGGGTGTGCCGGGAGTAAATTACGAAAACAACTATCGAGGAGCATGTGTATGCGCCATCGGTGGAGTGAATTAATTTTAAAACTCCAGAGAAGTCTATAATTATTACATTCGTTGCCGTATTATGGAGCTGAGTTGGGCAAATTGGAGAGGGGGGGGGGGTAGTATTCGAATACTCAATAAATCTTTAATCGTAGCTTTTTCGGAGGTTGATTTTACGGTAATCAGGGCTGATTTTAAATCAGCCCTGATTATAATCACCTATTAGTTGCAGAAGAATTAGATCTGATCCAAAGACACGAGTGTTAATGAAGTTACTGTGAAGACTATGTATAATTACTATTCAAAGGTTTGACGATTGCCGATTACTGTGTAATCGATCACCTTTTTACTTGCCCAACGCTAGAATAGAACAGCTATTGTTTTTTGAAGAATTGGAAGTCAGCAAAATTCCATTTTCGGCTCGGTTCGAAACTTTCGGCGGGCAAAACTATGGATGAAAAGTTTTCCAGGACCACGGTTTGCGTCATTCAAAAGAAAGTATAGTTTGAATTATTGTTTTGACAGGCGCTAGGCGTTTGCTTTATTGCTTGCATTGCGTGCACGTTTAATGTTAAAAAAACAATGTTTTCCCGTTATAAAAATCGAACAAATTGCTAAAGCTTGGATTAAAATTTTCAAAAATAGACTTTATGTACACGTAAATCAAAATATATTTTTCAAGCGTATCTTTGAGTGCAAAGTGTAAGCTCATACGTTGTTTGAATCAACAGTTGTTGGACTTTTAAGGACTTAGACACCGCTCACCCCCTCCTCTCACTCTTCGGGGGGGGGGGGGGTAAAAACCTGTGGTCCTATTCTGACGTTTCACACATTGCTCTATCATTTCCAAAATTTGTATTTATTTCTGTGATTGGTACACGGTTTAAGGTTGCTGGATACACCCCTTTCACTCGACCGACTTGGTCGAAAACCTCTGAATTTGATAATTTTTGATAATTTTTTTTTTGCTTGTTCCCCATGGAAAGAGACCGGTAGACTTTTAAAAATTCAACATTTTCAAATTATTTTAGGTTTTTTTTTTCTCTCTCTTTAGCCTTTTCATGCAGCGCATTATTTTCAACCTCGGGTGTATCCCATCTGAAAATCTATTAAGACACCTTATTAGGGATGCCTCCATGGCGGTGATGAAACCTTCATCGGGGAAAAATGAAGACAAAAAAGGCAAAAAATCGATCGTTCAGAAGGGTGCACGCGAATCATTGTGATGCAAAGTTTGACTGTATTCCTGCCAAGACGAATCCTCAGAGATTTCTTTTAGGCGCACCGTTGGCACAACGTGCGCCTATTGAAATCGTCCCGCTACTCAATAGAGTATACTACGCCCCCTTGTGATCAAATGGCGAATTGAGTATTTTTGATGTCGTGATTTTTAGGTTGTGTCCTGTGTTTTTTTTTATGTCAATTTCATTTGAAAAGTAAATGTTTTCCCAGCCACGACTGAATTTTGAGTGTGTTGAAAGTAATTAGATGCTCATTGATTCACGTTTTCTTAAAGTTATTCTAGTTCAAAAATTTCTAACCTCACTTTCTGACTATTTCAAATTATCCCGGTATTTATTCTAGGTGATCAAGTGAACCAATCATTTGCCGTTCTGAATGTTTACGCATATCAGCGGCGTATTTTGGTGGGGTGGAATTCTGCAATACATTTATTAAAATTGTTTTATGAGTATTTGATTATTTACTACGTGCGTTTAGTGATGTGCAGTAGGAAATTCGAAGGGTTTGTTCTATGATTGTCAATAGTGGTCCTAACCCCCCCCCCCTAATCGCCACACACAGGTTCGGACCCAAACTTTTGCTGGACAATTTTTTTTGAGATGGTGGAAAATTCGAACGGATTGTTCTGAGGTTGTCCGTAGTGGTTCGACACCCCCCCCCCTACACTCACCGCACACAGGTTCGGACCCAAATTTTTGCTGGACAATTTTTTTTTTGAGATAGCGGAAAATTTGAAGGGATTGTTCTAAGATTGTCCGAGTGGTCGTTTCCCCCACGGCCTCACACTCCCACACAGGTTCGGACCCAATTTTTGCTTGGACCATTTTTTTTTAATTGTGGATGAAGGGATTTTCAAACGATTGTCGGAGTGGTCCCTCTGCCTTCCACTCGTCGCTTATTTTTTGAACTTGTTTTGCTGTACAATTGTTTTTGAAAGAGATTTTCTAAGATTATCCGTAGTGGTTTCACTTTTTTTTCTCTCTCGCCCACCTTTTCGGCAGCGCATTTTTGCTGGACATCGGGTTTGAGGTGGTGGAATATTCAAAGGTCGTTATTGGTCCTAACCCCTGGCGGTGCCGCACCCAGGTTGGGACGAATTTGCTGACACTAATTTTGAGATGATAAAAATGAATTTGAATGGGCACCAAATTTGCTAAAAGGTTTGACTGCTCTGACCTGCCAAGACAACCCAGATGTCTCTTGTTTTATTTCACAACGAGTGCTCCCCTCCCATCCGCGCACAGTGCTTTCATTGAACAAAGTAGACTATTAAACAAAAAATCGAGCGACCGTTCTTAATGGACAAGAAAATATCATTCGTTTTTCTTTCGTCTCAACCTTGAATTTGTTTTGTTTAATTTTTACAGTTCGTGACTGGAAGGGTTATAAGAGATCACGTATCTCGGTATCTATCAATGTGTCGTTTAACCAATTCAGTAGGGCGATTGTTTTTTTTTTTTTTTTTTTTTTTTTTTTTTTTTTTTTTTTTGTAGTCGGCAGTGATTATCTATTCGTCACGTTAAAATACTAGTCATCAACTCGCTTTTTTACTCATAACTTTCTTTTCCCTTGCGTCGGGGAAGCAAAAACCTCAAAGTGGCAGCGAGAAGTAGGAAGCCAAGGAAGGCGCGGTCGTAAGACGTTGCCGTTGGTAGGGCCTGCTGTCTTATCAAGCTGACTGCGTGACTGTGCCCGCGAGCTCCTAGCTGGCTGGAGCTTAAAATTTTAAGGTGATTCCAGATGAAACTTTTCCAGATTCCAATCCGATGGATAGCGCCACCATTGTAATTTGTGAGAAAATTCGTGTTTTTGTGGATTTTTTGAGCCCAAAGCGAGCAAAATTAGTTTATGAGACTTAAATCCGTGTATTGGCGATTCATTTCGCCATAAGCTAGTGATACTATGTCTATCTGCCTCACTCGCACTCATTGAGGATTTCGGGAATTATCTTTTTTCCAAAATCTTTGCTTTAATTTGTGAGTATTTCAGCTTGAAACTTTCATACTATTTTCCTGAAGTATGCTCGCCGACGCTCCTCAAATTTTTACTGTTCGCGTAAATTCATCAATCTTGCCCTTAATTTTTTTAATTATTGAGTAGCGCGACGCGACGTGGTGTCTTCAGTTCGAACCAATCAACCCTGAAATCATCTGTACGGTGATTATTCTGTAAAAAAAAATATCACTGTTGCTGGGTCAATTTCGTATTATGAGCATTGAGTAACCCACTTTAACACCAAGCGGAAAACGGATTGTCCGCAAACGCCGCGCTTTTCTTATTGGAATTTTGGAAATCCCTCTTCCGCAAACATCACATATCACCACACTATGGTCTGAGATCGTCAATAACTTGCCAAAAATCAGAATTGCAATTTTCTCATCAATTTATCATATTTTTAAACTTCCAATACCAACTTAAATCATAGGAAACACTTTAAACAAGTAATTTATTCCCACCCCAAATCGGCTCTTTTCTATAACACAATAAGCGCTCTAATAGGAGAAGAGAGACAAGGACAAGATACCTGGATCCGGCAATGCTCAACAGGTGTGCTCGTTAATTCTCGACTAGCTGAATGGCGAGCTGCCGTTCAGTGTGTATTTATAATGACATTTTTCAATTCACCGATGATTCCACCGGTTGAGAAAAGATTACACAGTTCTCTTCAGTGTATGGCTGCAATGCACAAAAATACTCGCATTTGTTATCTTTTCTCGACCGGCGGAGTCGTCGATGACTTTAAAGAACTTTCGGATATTTTAACTATTTAACTGCGCTCGTTGAGGAAAGGTTACAGATGATTGCTTGTGGACTGAACTGTGTAATCTTTTCTCTACCGGTGGAATCATCGGTGAATTGAAACAATGTAATTAAATATGCACGAACGGCAGCACTGATTAGCAGAATGGACAACTAATTTTATACAAGGCGTTCTGTGCCAACTGCGAGCTAATGCTATAAACACTGAAAAAACTGTGCGCCGGTAGTACACCCAAAGCTCCGGTAGAGCCGTAGCACGAGCAGGGACCAAATAATGTTAGGTCCCGAGCGTATAACTTACGCACGGTCACATGACCGTGCGTAAGCATTCTGATTGGTCGAAACCGCCCGCAAGATGCACGCAATTCAATGCTTGGGACCTAACATTATTTGGTCCCTGATTCAGATAGCTTCGCAAAGCAAAGTGCGGTAGAGCCTGAGCACGTGCTTCGGGAAATTATATAAAGAAAAGTGTAAAAGTAGAGTGCCGCTACCCAGGATCGACCCTAGGATGTACCGATCCGGTGTCCAGGCGTTAGCACTGCGCCACTGAGGCCTTGTGACAGTTAGGGGCTGATTGCTGCGTATAAAGGGGAAAAGCTCCGATGCGCTCACTCATTACAACGCGCTGAGTTAAGTGAGCAAATCCTGTGAATTTGCTCCTAAATTGTATCGTAGCGTTCTTTCAGAGATCGCCGATGACAATATTAAAGTCAGAGTAAATTGATTTCAACAGTGACCCCGTTCTACTCTGATACTTAACAGAGAAAAGATGGCGGCAGGTCCTACTGATTGTATGTCATTGCATGTGTTTCCCGCCTACATTGCATTGCTGAAACAAGAGGTTCGGTACCGTTAGAGCATGTGGCTCGCTACTACCGACGGAAAGCCCGCTAGTCACAGAAGTTAGCTTCCGATATGCCTCCTAAAGCTGGGCCCACACTATACCGTCTCCGTCCACCGTCTCCGTCACCGTCCCGGGACGGTGACGGAGACGGAAGCCTTGCGCGCCACTGAAACAAATGAAGAAGCGCACACTACACGGTTCCGTCCCGTCGCGCGGACAGACGGGACGGTGACGGTGACGGTGTCGTTGAAAAAATAGCAACCCGTGACGGAAGACGGAACCGTCTCCTCAGTGTTTACAGTGACTTTTGGGTGTAAAAATCTAGTGTTTATTGCTCAAAATATTTATTTTACATATTTATATCCATTATTTACTTACTTCAAAGTAACAGCGAGCCGTTCTTTTGGAGAAATGGCATTCCGAAATGTTGTATGTTTTTTTTTTCAATGTCCCGACTCACAAGACTCACAAGATCAGCCAGCTCATCAAACTTTTCCGACGACATTCTAAAATATTCATAGAATTTCTGCCCGTCTTGTCGAAGTTCGGGAAACAGAACGTGAAATTCGCCATGATTTTCTCTTCTCGTTAGGATGGGGTGGACCAGGGGTGCCCACGTGATAAAAATCATACGATCAACTCGTATACTTCGAAATTGTGGGGGGGGGGGGTGAATTTTTTTTTCCTATTTTGAGAAAATCAGTATTTATTTATAAATAAATACTGATGGACGTTTTCTAATAACTAGCTTCACAAATTCTCAGTTTCTATCTCAGTTTCCACCATCTATACTCTCCCCCCCCTAAAATCCTCATTCCCAATAAACACCCCCCCCCCCCAAGACCACCTTTTCTATCCACATTCCCCCCTCCCAAAACTTTTTCCTCAACCTGAACTATACCTCCCCCCAATCCATTTCTCATCTAAAACTTACACCCCCCTCAAAACCTCTTCCTCTCTCTATTAACCCCTCCCCCCATCAATTTTTTTCGGAAATGCGTACTTCCCCCCTCCGACGTAAAAAAACCCCAAAAATGAATTCTGAAAGGTCAAATTTTCAACAAATTTCCATGGGTGCACAGTAAGACATTCATTTTTTGGAAAACTCCAAAGTGGTTTTATTCTAAAAGGTCAAAATCTCAAAAATTTTCCGGGAAAGGTCCCACGAGCCCCCCTTCTCTCTCAGGGTACCCCATGCTCCTAATACCCCATCTCCACTTAAATATGCTCCAAAACGTATTGTAGATGGTTAAATTTTCAAAAATTTGCCGGGGGAGGACCCCCGTCCCCCCATTCTCCGGGGGATTCACCTCGAACCTTCCAGTGGGGGGGGGTCAATCTTCATGATTAGGGGGGTAGCTCGTACGGTACCTAGGGGGGGTTGGGCACCCCTGGGGTGCACCCAGAACCGTCAATCTACCCCTTCGTCCTCCTCCTCCTCCAGGGGGGCAGCAAGAACTAACATTTCTTCATTACTGCTTGATTCACTCATGTTAAAATTAAAACCAAAATAATTATTCCTCCGACAACCGCAAGGAAGACACTGAAAACTGAAGAGCAAGAACTTCTCTGGCGCGGCGCGGCGGCGGGCAGAAAAAGCGCGGACGGTATAGTGTGCGCTGCACCACCATCTCCGTCTCCGTCACCGTCCCGGGACGGTGACGGAGACGGTGACGGAGACGGTATAGTGTGGGCCCAGCTTAATGCTTCCCGACATGGGCGCCCGGAGGGGGGGGGGGCAAGAGGGGGCACTTGCCCCCCCACCCCCCCTGGAATTCAAAAAAGTCAAAATTTCACGATGAAAAATGAAAAGAAAAAAGAAAATGAAATTAAAATGACAGTTAATCAAAGGAGTAATAGTTGAGAAACTTCATTTCTAGTTTATATTGTAATTTTAACTAATTTTTTGCAAGGAAAAATAAATTATATATTTTGTTGACTATCGTTATCATCTGTCGTCCCTTTATCCATTATATCAAACACGTCAAAATTGTTATTATTATTTGATACACCTAAAATGGGTTAATAATTGTACACTATTTGAGTGAAAAAAAGTTTTCCTTTACACGGGGGAGGGGGGGGGGTCCCCCTAGACCTTCCGTTGGGATCCAAAAATTTTGCCCCCCCTTGGAAATTTTTCTGCGGGCGCCCATGCTTCCCGAAGCATGTATTTGGTAGAACCTGAACTTTTTTTTCAGTGAAGGAGACCTGATGTTTTTGTAATGAGGTATTTCTTATTGAAATTAGTCACATGGACCTATAAAAATCCTAAAAATCGGACTTAAGCAACCTCTTCTCTCAGTCCAGTGTTGCTGGAAGACATTCTGCGTGGGAGTTTATTCAGCTGTTTGTCGAGTGCACTGGCGTACGCAGGGATTAGTCTCTCTCGCTCTTTTCCCGTTTGAGTGGATGTACTAGAAAAGGAAAGAAATAGGGGCTGAAGTCTCGTTCGAGCCCCTGTTTCCGTCCTTTTCTTACACACGTGTTCAAATGGGGAAAGAGAGCGAAAGACAAATTCCTGTGTACGCTACTGGTCGAGTGCTAATTGGTCCTTTATTTTGAACTTCCAAGAAGACAAAAAGAAAACTTGACATATATTTGCTTTAAACTTTCGAGGAGAAAAAAAGGCGGCAAGACAGTAAGGTTCGAGAAGACCATGGGCTGCTACAGGATGTTTCAAAACTCGAATTATCAAAATTCATTATCAACAACAAACAATTTTTTCCGTTAGTTGACTGAAAAGTTCAGTCATAGTCTCATTTTCATTTGAGTCCCTCCTATTCGTAGAGAGTGAGGACAAGTGAAACCACGCCGCCTTTGGGTGCGTTTTTGCAAATTTGTTGATATTCTGAAAGCCGTTGTTGTGTTCTGGTCCAATGCAAAGATTACAGTGAGTTTTTAACCGTATGTAATCTTTCACTGCTTTTACTGATCGCCATTTACTACTTACGCTTATAATGATTCATTTGGGCGTTATAGACATTCTTGAGGTGCATGATGATCATAATTAACAGGTTCATCGACAGTCAACACTTTCATCCGTAAAACACCGTGTGATCTCTTTGCTGTAAACAAATTAATGTGCAAAAACGCACCCAATGGCGGCGCGGCGCCCGTAAGAGCCTAAAACTCGTTGACCAATCAGAGGTTGACTACCTCTTGTTCCTCTTGTCTTAACTCTACGTGTAGGGACTCAAACTTTCATCTCTGATTTTTCCGAAGTCAACAATGAATTTCACCCGTTAAAATACTTAAGGAGATAAATCGTAACGTTTGGTTCATTAAATTGTGAAGATTATAAAGAAAGAAAGAAAAAAACATGATTGGATTGACTCATGTTCGTAGGAAATAAAAAGTCGTATTTTGACATAGAAAACACGCTCCAAAAGTTTGGCACTTTTAGTAAGAAACACATTGTATAGTTTTAAAAGAATAATGGGAACGGACTGGAATTATGTCTTACTTTGATCCCAAAAATTCGCTCTCGAAGTTAGGCGCATGAGAAGTAAAACACCCTGTAGAGTTTCAATTGAAATCATGGAAATGTACTGGAATTAAACCAGCTGGTCCTCCGCCTAAGTTATCCTTCCCATTTATGAAGGGCACGGGCGTTTGATGTGCATTTGCGGAGGTGGTGTCAAGAAATGCACAATTGAGGAAATTCTTGTCGTTGAACTTTAATCAGCGGACATCAAACGCCCCCGTAATTTCTTAAATGGCAATTTTCTCGACGTTTTTGTCTGGCGATTTTCCTAATTTGAAGGCGATTCTAAGACGCTCGTTTTTTTTTGTGATTCAGTTTTGCGCGAAAACAATGTATTTTGGTGAAAATCGTAGGTTTTTTCGTTTGTTGTATAAATAATACGTAATTTCAGCCTGTTTAATCAGACTTTCAAAAAAAAAAAAAATTAACAAAAAAATTCTGAAGGTTTGAAAACCGACTAACTCATTCCACACCCCTCTTTTCAGCCCCCCCCCCCCCCCCCATGAAACGATAGGGCTTTTTGATCACCCCAGTGAAACCCCCGTTTTCAAAAACCTCCTTGCTCCAATTTTCGTGAAGTTTTTGGCCGATATATTGGAAGTCATGAACGTTTTTTCAATTTTTTCCCAGAAAACTTTGGGGGGTTCTGTCGCAAAATGAAGGGGGAGGATTTTCGGAAACATGTTTTTAGGGGAATAAAAAGTATTGTTTTAGATTACTAGAGTCCTTTAATGGAAATATTGTATAGGGAGAACTGATACGACGCTATATACATTGGAAAGGAGTCGACCGCCTGAACGAATTCGAAAGGAAGTTCCGCAGTAGACCAGTGGTGGACAGGCGGATTTATCGGCATTTCGGTCCGTTTTCATACGTTTCTCTACTCATCGACTCTTTCGTGTTGAGCCTTTGATGTCGTCGACTCCTGCTCACCTCCGTGAAAGCCTAAAATCAACGACCAATCACAACTCGTTGAGCCCGTGTCGGTACTTCCAATAAAATATTTCCAGCAAGGAACTCGATATATTACGTGGATCCATGGACAAAATATGTTTCTGATACACTATGTATGTCAGCCTGATTCTCATGATCTATTTAGGAGCAAAAGCATACTTAAAATGCCGGTTTTTCAAGTATGCAGTATGCAACCTGACGACGAGTCAGAGTATTGGGCAAATAGGGGTGTAATCGATTACATGATTACTGAGTAATCGCAATCGTCAAACCTTCGGATGATAATTAAACGTATAATTTTCACAGATTTAATGAAATAATCTTGTGGGTCGTTTTGATTGGATCCAACTCTTCTGCAACTAATATATGATGGGCGAATCGTAAAATATCAGCCCTGATTACCGTATACTCACCCTCCGAAATAACGGCGATTACGATTACTCGGTAATCGTGCGTAATCAATTACAAACCCCATTGGCCCAACTCTGCCGTGTCCTGTGCAAATGTAGAGTATCTAGTGATGGAGCCGCGGGGTCGATGTACTGATTCGATATCTCAATTAAATCTAACAAAAAATATAACCTGAAATATGCCGTAACGGATAAGATCAAAAAACGAAAAACAGCCTCCACATTTTGCGCTATTTTGAGTTCAAAGAGGCTCGCAGTTGCACTACAAGGTTTTTTTTAATTAATGGGTAGTAAAGTTTCAACCTATGTTCCCTTTTGAAGGTCTTGGACTTTCACAATCGAGACATCAAAGCGATTCATCGACTTGTGACGTGACGCTAAATGCGTCTATCTTTAATTTGTGCTGTGCCGGTGTGGCCAGGGGCTTGGAGCCGAAGCCGCGGTTAAAATCAAAATTTGCAAATGCTTGATGGGGCCGCGGCCGTCAAACGAGCCCTCGAACAACAGCTGCTGTTGTTAAAAGCACCGATGGAATGTTTTCGGCTTCAAAGCGCAACAGTTAGTCACCTGTTTTCTGTGGTGAATTCTGGTTCAACGACTGTTCTGTTTGATCGAACTGTTTGAGCACGTATGAAGGCCTGAAGCTTATCAAAAAGTTCAATTTGATCGTTTGTAGAGACCTACGGAACGTAAAATGATGGTCTTCGGGCTCACCATAAATCGCCCGTAAGTCGAGTGTCGACCAACCAGAGCCGAGTATTCACAGCTGGCGGATGCTATATAGCCGTGGATTGTTTTTCTAATCATTTTAATGGAACTTAGCTTGAGAGTTTTTGCCAGTTGTAAAAATTAAAATTGATTGCCTGCTTTGTAGATCATGTTGATCAGAATTATTCAATTACCCCGCGCGGAAGTCCACGTCCGATGAATGAAAATTATAGAGGTGGGTGTTATTTAAGATGAGTTGGCCGAAAACGGTTATCGTGTGATGAGCTCTAAACCTTCTCCGATTTGTGGAAACACTGGATTTGATACACTGAAGTCATGAACTCGTTCACTGCTTGTATATGTTTTGCGAACTGTTGCCAGCTCATCTGAAACGACCTCTACCGGCTATTTGACTATATTAGTTCAGGTTTAAAATTCATGGACTGAGTCCCGAAGTAGGGGGGCTGACTTACTCTTTAGTTTCAATACTTTCAATGAACCATTTGATTAATTCATGTTTTCCGAAATCATGCAACCGTGTTTCAGATTAATGTAATCAAGGCTCGTACGGCTTCATTAGTAGGTAATCCGATTACAAGTTTATAATCATACAACCTTTCCATCTTTTGAAAGTTTAAAAAAGTCTTCAGTTTCCGTTATCAGCCTTGAGATTTTTGTCCAATCATACGACGTAAAATTAGCTTTGCAACGTTGGTGTATGGTAGATTCATACTTTATTCTCTTGATATGTGATACTGATGAGGTAATGTTTTAGGGACCTTGCGGGCAGTCTGAAGTTTTTAAAAAGCGCCGAGCGCGTAGCCAAACACTTGAATGCATCTTGAGAGAGGGAAATATCGTGCTTACAATCGGACAAATAGCTCTCCCCTTTTTCGAGTTGCTGAGCATATTTAAAAAAGGATGGGAACAGTTGGGGGTGTTGCTATAGATGAATAAAGTGACAGATTCTATGTATATCAACTAGTAGAAACAACGGCGATAAAACTAAAATCCTCATTTCACTAATGAAATTAGATCCAGTCACGTCTATATATCGTGTGAACCGAAATGGGGCCGTTTGCAACCTTTTACTGTACAACGTAATGGAGGGTTGATTCTTTTGTAGAATCACTCGAAAAAAACTTTGAGAGCATCAGAAATTTCCAAAATCCACTCACAAACTGAGTAAACGCGTAAAACAAAGTTGTAAGATGGTGGTCGAATGAGTGGGTGACAATGGGGGATGGGGGAGTCCCATCTCCCATCTCATTGCAGCTTTCTATATGCTGAGGAAATTGATTCATCATAGAGAAAGCTTCAAGTAGATGGGACTCCCTCATTGTCACATTGTCACCCGCTCATTCGACCGCCATCTTTTAAATTTTTTTATACGTATTTCTTGACATTATGAGTGGATTTGGGAACTTTCTGATGGTGCTTTCAAAATTATTTCCGAAAGATTTTACGTGAGCATCTACCCTTCATAACGCTGCAGTAAAAGTTTGCAACAGACCTATTTTTGTTTTCAGTATAGCGTCGCGTGTAAGTTGCCAACGAAGCGTTTTCGTTCATTTAATCCTTGTAAAATGTCGATTCGAGGAAGTGCATTTGTGCAAGCCTAATAGTTCGATCTTTTTCCTCGGTTGTAATGGACTGACTACAACGTTACCAAATTGCACGCGTCGCCATTGATAGGGTTGTATTTTTTTTTTTTTTTACCAAAAAATGACATCATACATTTATATTTTACTGTTTTAGCCCATGAAACTTCAGGTGATTCCATTTACTGTCAAGTTTGATATCTTGCTTTTGTATTCTGTGATATTTTAGGGATGTATGGAACATGCAATGCTCTTGCCCAACGGAAGAAAAAGCTTTTAAATACCTTTTCAGTAGTATAATTCGAAAATCGTGCAATGGGTCTGTTGCACACTTCGGCTACAGCGTTTTAAAGTATCCGTTCCTATGTAAAAAGTCGAGAAAATAACAATGACAGCACCAGACTCCACGTGCACGATATTTCGCGAAATTAGCGCGGCGCATTCAAATAATCACGGCTGACTGTCATCACAGCTGACTTCATAAACAAATAAACAGTAAACACTGACGGTGTCTGTTCGAATTCTTACGTTTCAATATCCTCAATTTCTCACAAAAGGTTGTGAAAGGTACGGAGACCGATATTTGTGTCGAAAACTTATCAAAATGAAACAATAACACAGGAGTTCCAAGCATGATGATCGAAGTTGGAATCATCCTTGGATCTCCTGTGAGTTATTGTTTCATTTTGATAAGTTTTCGACACAAATATCGGTCTCCGTACCTTTCACAACCTTTTGTGAGAAATTGAGGATATTGAAACGTAAGAATTCGAACAGACACCGTCAGTGTTTACTGTTTATTTGTTTATGAAGTCAGCTGTGATGACAGTCAGCCGTGATTATTTGAATGTGCCGCGCTAATTTCGCGAAATATCGTGCAAGTGGTGGAAAGATACAGGGGTGAATAGTGTCTAGTGTTTTTCGCAATTTGTGAGTTTAATACTGAATTTTAGTGTTTTCTGATGCTGTCATGGTTATTTTCTCGGCTTTTTACGTAGGAATGGATACTTTCAAACGCTGTAGCCGAAGTGTGCAACAGACCCATTGTGGCTTTATCGGTTACTATAATTTTGATTATTATTAGTTTTGATGGTGTTTTCTTGTTTTATCATTCGCTAAATTTGTCGGATTGTGTTTTTAGGACGCAACCGAAAAATTGATCATGAACATTTTGGCGCAAATGATTGTACTGTATATAGGTTTGACCCGGCCGACGGCCGTGAACGAACGCGCGCGGACTTAGGATTAGGTTGTCCCTTTAAAACCGCATGTTCGAAATTATGCCGGGCCGGGCAAATAGACGTTCCGTTTGGCTGAAAGAAAATAATAACCTCCGTAAATTTTGAACTCATTTGATTGAGTGTTAGTGCTGCCACCCGGCATACTTATTTTGTTTTACATGTGTTTTGCCTATTTCCTCCGATTTCGCATTTCTACGTTTTTTCGCGATTTCGCGGTTTTTTGAAGGAGGTTAAAATGCCCAAAAACTTCAAAAACAGAAGTTTTTGAATGATAGTTTCTTGCAGCACATTTTTAAGAGTAACTATCATACTTGACTTTAATGACCCTGCTTAGCCAATAAAAAAAAAAAAAAAAATAGATTAAAAAAAAAAAACGCAAAAATGGGAAAAAACGCAAAAGTCACATTCTCTCGTTTTTTCCGAATTTTCCGACATCCCAAGAGTTGTAATTGCTTTGAGCAGTTTGAGCAGGCCGTCATCCTGAGAGCGTAAGATATTGTATAATCTAAGATTGTAATCTTAGTTATCGCTGCGGGTTTGAAAAAGTATCACAAAATCGCAAGATAACTCCTAGATTTCAAAACCCACTAATTTCACGACTTGATAATTTTTCCTTCTTTTCAAACAGAAAACGGTCTAACTATATGATTAGCATGAATACATATTCAAGAAGATACTTACCTAGAGTCTAAATAACATCGGATGTTTCTTTCATAAAACTGCGTGAGTGCGTGTTCTCACCTTCTTACTGAAGAATGAGTCGAGCCAAATGTGATATACACAGACGTTATTCCTATCGATTAAGTATTAACAGAACAGTCCCTCATTTTACAAGCTTTAAAGAACGCATGTTAATCTGATACGACTCCTTGGTCTTGGTCTCATCCTCTAATCACGAAAGTAAGAGGCCGAGATCACCGTGTTACCGAAAATTCAAGAGGTGAAAAACTCAAAAAAGCGCCTTCAATTTTTTGGCTATGCAATTTCTATGCAAGTAAGCACGAATAGTTATCTACCTAACCAATCATCAACAACTTACCTTTCGGCGTCCATTGAACCATAAACCATTTCTTGCTGTTTTTGCTTTCCAAATCCTGAAGCATATTTTCAGCTTGTCCTAGACATTATGTACCTAAATTTCAATCCCTGTTTTTTAGATAGCTACTTTGTGGATTTATTGGACTCTTTCGTTTTTAACGTACCGACAATTTACGAGCGCTCTCAAAATTTTTTTGACCGTTTTGACCTCTCAACCGTTCCCAGAGTTGGGTCACTCCATTTACACAATAATAACTTGGGGGGGGGGGGGGGGGCAAACCTCTGTAATGTCATCGATTTTTGCTGTTTACCCTTTAAAAAATGGGAAGTATCTGTACTTGTGTTCCATCCGCAATCAATTCTGACCGATAAAGCTACCTTCTCTCTCCAATTCGCACCAAAATTCTGACCGATAAAGCTACCTTCTTCTCCAGTTCTCGCCAAAATGCATGGTTTTGTACACCCTTTCTAACGATGTTTCGCACGCAGTGACGGTTCGTTCAATATGGCAACAACGTCTTCTCTCTATTCAAACCTATGTTAATTAATCGATCTTCAGGGAATTTAATGAATCCCTAAGAAATCGATACTTTTGCCTCAAGCGAATCAAGATGGCAAGGCGAGTTTATCAGTCTATTCATGAGAAACATCTCTTGTAGCTGAAACATTGTTACAAATATGAAACTGGGCTATTCTTTGGACCTCTCATCCTCTTGCTCTAAGCTTTCGAGGCGTATATAGGCTGTAAGTGCTCATGAGTAAAGTGAACCATTCATGATTCGTTTTATCACGTATATCGGTGCGCTGGACAATTAATATGGCAAGAAAGCACGAATTCTCAAACGTAGGAGCTGCCACTGACGGAATATTATATAATTGTAAAATTGATCTCCGAAGAAACCACGTACAACTTTTTGAGACATTATTACTGTCCTGTGCTGTTCTGTTACCTATTTTTATGATCAATTTACAAAACTCTACCCTTTCTAATGACATTTAGTTTTCACAAATCGGAGTGTTAGAATTAAAAATACATGCAATCAAACTATAAAATACGTTTTTCTGAAAATAGCGATTTTCGTTACACGTGGTTTCTCCAAAGAATGACTCAATCATAATATCACTATCTCTACTGGATTAAAAAAGTCATGATTAAATTAAAATACTGAATGAGCGAAAAAAAAGAAAAAAAAAATAATCGTAGGTCCTCACCACCACCCCCCCCCTCCCATTATTTACTTATTGTTGAGTAAAGTGGCAAAGTGCAATCTGACCACGGTGCAATTTGTCCATTTAAACCCATGCAAAATATCGATTCGAGGGAGTGTACTGTGCACCTCCAATAGTTCGACCTTTTTGATACGTTTAAATGGACAAAGTGCAGTGTTGCCAAATTGCACGCGACGCCTTTGCCGCGAGGATTCGTCTCTTTTTTTTTTTTGTTCTCGAACCTATTTGATTATTAAAAACCGTCACTCACAAACCCAAAGTTTTATCCACAGTTTTAGCCCGATAGCAACGTCAGTCTTTTCTAAATTGAGCGGGAAAAATACTGAGATCCCATCATCATTAATTCAATTTCGTCCAAAAATGGATTTATCCAGTTTTGACTTTCAGTGTACTCTGTTGCCGTTTGATGGCATTGATGTTGTCCGGAAACTCCTTAGCCGTATGCATTAACTCAACTTGGATCATGTTGCAGTGCAGCAAGACTTAATGGAAATTTCGGGTTTGGGTACCTACCGCGTGTTGTTTCTGCTTCTTTTCTCGTCAGCTAATTTTTTGAACGGAGGTCTCACTTAGTGTTTTTGTTGGCAAGAAGATTATCAAATACCCCTAAAATTCTTTGAAATCAATCACGAGACTATCAAACAAATGTAATGACAAGAGGCAGTGGCGTCGCGTGCCATCGGACAACAATGCAACCGCTCCATTAAAACTTATTAAATACATCGAATTTTCCTTGTGTACTGTGCACCCCCTGAATTCGATATTTTACATGAGTTTAAATGGATAGAACACATTGTTGCCAAATTGCACGCGACGCCACTGACAAGAGGATATGGGTTGTGGGTCCCCGATTACGTTCTTTCATACTGCTAATATCGGTAAAATAAATTGGCTCGCGTTTTAAAGCTGCCGTTCCGTGTTTATTTAATTTCAAATCGCCAATGATTCTATCGATTGAGAAAAGATTACACAGTTCAGATCAGTGTATGACTGTAATGAACAAAAATACTCGCACCTGTAATCTTTTCTCAACTGGTGGAGTCGTCAATGACTTTTAAAACTTGCATATATTTTAATAATTCTACGGCGATTCCACCGATTGAGAACAGATGACAGGATGCGAGTATTTTCGTGCATTACAATTATGAATTGAACTGAACCGAACTGTTTTATATTTTCTCAACCGGTGGAATCATCGGTGAATTAAATATTGTCATTATGTATTCGCGAACGGCAGTATTGTCGTGTCTTATCGACCGCGGCAATACTCTGCAGCCGTTTAAAAAAAAAAAAAAAAAAAAAAAAAAAATTGCAAAATTCTCGGTGCAGGAGTGAACGTGGACTGGCCCAGGGTGGCTGGGTGGTGATTACACGTTAAGAATAATCTCGAGGACCCGAGTGATATTTTGGGGGCTCCGAAGAGGCCTCCTTGTTTAATTTTACTTAATATCTCGAGCAATGCTCTTACATAGCTCTCGAGTTGACCTCAGTGCGGCCCGTAAAAAGGACCCTAAACTGTTTTTCACGTGCAATGTAGGCCGGGGGCTGGGCCTCAAAGCGTGGCAGGGAACCGATATTCTTTGCCATGCAAGGAATGTATAAGGCCCTTGAGCTCTCTCATAAGGGGTCTCAATTAATACCATGAACTGATATCACGAATGTTGCAAAGAAGGGCTTGAAACCATTTTTCCTGCACGGCTCCCAGAAGAAGCCGTCGAAGTAGTTTACGAGTTTTTTTTTTTTTTTTTTTTTTTTTTTTAATCGATTGTGTTGTAACGTCTAGAAAAGGAATCCCAGTTGGATTTTTTAGGGGTTTGAAGACGGCTTTGTACTTATTGTTAGACTAATTTTATGGATACTCCCCTTACAGCTCCTTAACCGATTTGACGGGTTTTTTAGAAAAGTCATGTTAAAACCGATTTTCTTGAAAAACTTCTAGCGAGCCGATTAATTTGAGTTGTAAGAGGCTTCCAAGAGTAGTGCTGTAGAGATCGTTTACAAATAAAGCTGTTGCAAACTTTTGCTACAGGCTTATTAATAGATGATTATGGGGTAAAACCCTGTAAAAATAACGATTAGCGCACTAAAAAATCACGAAATCCACTCCTAAACTCACAAAATGCTTTCAAACGCGAGACCGTAATGGGGGCCGAGGCCGCGGTTTTCTTATGGAAATTGTATGCTTCTTCTTCTTCTTGTGTAGTGTTGCGAGAACACCTCGTGTAGATGGCGCTGATTGAAAATAGGGAACCCCAATGAAAACCGCGGCCCCGGCCGCCATTACGGCCTCGCGTTTAGAAGCATTTTGAGAGTTTAGGAGTGGATTTCGTGATTTTTTAGTGCGCTAATCGTTATTTTTATAGGGTTTTACCCCATTTTCAACTATTAATAAGCCTGTAGCAAAAGTTTGCAACAGCTCCATTGTAGGCGCACCTAGACCGATAACCTTTGGAATTTTCCAACGTTATTTCTCTTTTAACATAGTATGAAAATAAATGAAAATGAATCTAAGCGTTGGATTTTCGATGAGGAACGCTTTAAAATTAGAAGGTCAGAGTTGCAGAAAAGTTTTTTATTTTATTTGAACGAATGGAAATTGAAAATTTGCCGAAGACTATCGGCAAGCTGCGCCTACACACTTCTGGAACGAACTCTAACGACGAATGTGCAGAGTGCAATGCAACCGCGGGGCTGTGAAGAGGGCCTGGTCTACGACTCATCAAGTGGTTTCGTCAGTGCCCAGGTGTAATCCTCTTGCGCCTTCAATTCACGGTTTATGCAAAATCAGTACCGTCATGTAGGAATATTTAATCTCACAACTCCACTTATTCGCGACGTTTTTGGGAGCTCGCACTTACAAGACCAGGCTTCTATGGTAAGCCACTTGTCCCTGATGTGATCGCTTCAAAAGATCAAAATTCGTTCTCTAAGATTTAATTCGGGAAAAATGGCTCGGGATTCGTAAATTTTTTGAATCGTATCTTAACGGTAAGCAGAGTAGATTTTTAACGAATCAAGTGTGGCCCTATTTCTAGAATAATTAAATTGAACAGTCATGAACTAGAGTCCCTTGATGGAAACAGTGGCGTAGCGTTGGTCAAAAAAGTGGGGGGGCTGAAAAGTGATAACCTTTTTTTTTTTTTTTTTTTTTTTTTTTTTTGCTTTTCCAAACTACAAGTGACCAAACTCTAGCCTCCGAAGCCGCGAGCCCGGGGCTTCGGAAAAAAGTGGGGGGGGCTTAAGCCCCTAAAGCCCCATACACGCTACGCCACTGGATGGAAATATTGTATAGGGAGTACCGACACGACGCTTTATGCATTTTGACAGGAGTCGATTTTGTCGACCGCGTGAACGCATTCGAAGGTTAAGTTCGACAGTGGACCAGTGGTGGACTGGCGGATTTGCCGGCATTCCGGTCCGTTCCCATACGTTCCTCTACGAATCGACTCCTTTCGTGTGGAGCCTTCGATGTCGTCGACTCCTGCTCGACTCCGTGAGAGCCTAAAACCAACGACCAATCACAACTCGTTGAGCTCGTGTCGGTACTCCCTATACAATATTTCCATTAAGGGACTCTAACAAGACCAGGCTTCTATGGTAAGCCACTTGTCCCTGATGTGACAACTTCGAAGGATCAAAAGTTATTCTCTAAGATTTAATTCGTGAAAAATGGCTCGGGATTCGTAATTTTTTTGAAGCGTATTTTAACGGTAATCAGAGTAGATTTTTAACGAATCAAGTGTGGCCCTATTTCTAGAATAATTAAATTGAACAGTCATGAACCTGATTTGTCAAAGATCCACTCTGATTACCGTTGAAATATACGATTCTAAAACTTACGAATCCCGAGTACTGGTGCTCGTGGGACTCGAGTATACTACCCCGTTTGCCCAACTCTGCTGGTAGTTAAAGAGTTAATGTGCTGTCCTGCTCCATGGAGCTTCCTGATTCAATGTACTTATTCAATTTCCTCAAAAATGGACCTTACGCAGCGAATCTTTTCGAAGATGCAAAGATGCTCCGTGCACGTTGCTAAATTGTGCTTTGGTTAATAGTGCGCGGGAATATGATGTGGAGTCCCCAAGAGGACATGGAACCTGCGGGGCTGCGCCGCGATGCCGCCGCCGACGGCCGACGCTACGCGACGTCGAGTGCTCGAGTGCCGCGACCGCCACGCCAAGCCAAGCCGAATGCCGAGTGAGAGCGGGACTCGCTTTTCGAAGTTTCCGTATTTTCAACCCTAGGGTGATCGATCTACCCAGCCCTTCCCTCCACTCACCCTCCAACCCTTCCTCACTCACTACTCCTCCCCGCCCGCGATGCCGGTCGCTCCCCTCCCCTCCACCTCCTCCTCCTCCTCCTCCTCCTCCTCCTCCTCCTCCTCCTCCCACCGCCGAGAAGTCCACTGTCTTCTCTAGACGTCTGCTCTTTCGCCGCCACTATGTGAACCAAATGCGTGAATTTTACGACCATAGAGTGAACCATATAGACCTGGCTCCTTCATTTACATTCGTGTAACAATGATATAGATTTATGAATTCAAAGTCTTTGTACCAGGAATCTAAATTCGTTCAATTTTTTCTCAGACGACACTATCTTTCCCTCTCCCTTAGCTTTTAATCTATCATGCATTATTATTATTATTTTTTTTGTTTTTTTGTTTTTTGTTTGGTTTATTTTTCAACTTGAGATGAAACCAACTTATTTTTCTACAACCACTCCGGCCTTAGCTCTGCAATCCTCATTTTCTGGAAGACATATTTTTTTTATTGAAGCAATGGTATTTAAGGGAGTCTGTTGAGCATTTGATCTCTTAACAATTGATGCAAACATTTAAATACTTAAATTTTCTAAAAGCCTCCCCCAAATTTTAAAAAATGTTGATAAAAATGAATATTTTCAAGTCAGTAGTTCATATCCAAATGAATTTGTTACAATTTTCAGAGATCTTCAAGCGCTGTATCAAGATTATGACTTCATGAAAGTGGTTCATGTTTGTTTAATATTATTCTTGTTTGGTTTTGCCAGCAGATGATTTGGCCGTCTTGAATTTTCTGTTCAAATTGTTTGCTTGGCAGATAAGTGCATGCGGTTGAACAGTATCTGACTTTGAAGCATTTATAATAGGCAATTCTAAGTTGTTTTCTGTCAGTTCTGAGTAGATTTTGCAAATTTGGAGTTGGTGCATTGTAATTTTTGTTTGTATACCAAAAGGAAGCTGTGATTAATTAATATCACAGCAGCCCAAGTCCGCAATAGACCCATTATGAAATAAGATAGAAAAACTAATTTGTGCGTGTTTGTGGGGGGGGGGGGAGAGGTTGTATTTCACGTTCCATTTCGTCAAGTTAGTTTTGCCATGTCAGCCAATTTTTCAGCTTTTCCTTTTCATGTGGTCACTAGCAGCTGTTTATGGTCGGTTCTCTGTACTTTTAAATTAAATTTCCGATTCTCTCTGTATACTTTTTCATTGATTGTTTTTTGCATTCACAATAAATTCGTGAGATAATTCATCAGTCAAGGTAGCTTTAATTTCAATTTATCTGGCAAGGAAAGATCTATGGCAGATCCTGAAAGCTGTATGCATCCCTCACCTATTCTGAAGCAAACATGGTGGAGTTAGGAGTCCTTTTGTTTTTTCCTTGCTGTTTGCATTTTAATTCCTTTTCTTTAAATCGTGCATTTGGTGGTTTTACTTCTACTCATCCTTTACAAACCTTGATTTTGTTTTAATGCAAAGGTATTTAAGTCGCTATTAATCGATGCGCGTTGTGATGTGGAGAAACCGTATCTGTTTATTCTGTTGATTCATGTGTCAGCTGTAATTGGATTGGCCTGAATTTGGTATTTTACTTGTAAGGTCTCATATTCTTTCATCTCGTCTCCCTTCTCCCCTCATCATACCCTCACTATGTGCCTCCCTTTCTTCTCTTTTTTTTTCTGCCTTTTACTTTCTTGCGATCTTCTCCCAATGATCACAAAAAATTGTTTTCATAATGTTCTCAGCGGGTTCGCACCTTAATTATACATTAACCTTGAAAAGTAGTATTGCTAGTATTTGTATTCCCTTGTTAAAATCGTTATTTGAAATCTAAAGTTTCACATTTTGTATTCATCGAGCCCTTGACCAGCTGTCATGCTCTATATATTGCTTAGAAACAGAGAGTTTTTGTCTCCATATTTCATGACTTAATTGGGGTACTTACGATCATCTGAATTTTAGCCTCAGTGGTCAGTTTGTTCACAAGTCGAATTCATCCAGAAAAATAATGTTGATGTAGGAAAATGTTTAAGTGGTAAAATGGGCCAATAATTCCCTTAGCCAGAAGTGGAGTATGTCCAAATTAAGAAAAAATGTTCTCCTCTGTTCTGTCCAAAAAAATAACAAAACGAAAAATTTAGGTGTTTTACACGTCAATCCGCTTTTTACTCTTGAAAGCGTGTAAAATTTCAAATAGATGTTTGCTTTTTGAAATTTCTCCACTATTAATGACTTTCGTTTCTCCATTAAATTTTACAAGGCTCATTGGTATGAAAATCGATCCTCTTTTTTATATTTTTACCTAGGTTAATTTTTCGTTGAAGTGGCTGAAAAAAGAAGTTGCCAACTCTTGCATTGTGACAAAAGCCCTTAAGGACCAAAATGTGTAACTGCCCAAGATTATGCTGGACGGTTTTGTATTGTGGACTATAAATGTTTGGACAAAATACTTTGGGCTGAACGTTAGTTGGACGAAATGTTATTAATATTTTTCTGTATTTTTGGCCGTGGCAGCACATGCAATCTGGCAACATTGGACCTTGTCCATTTAAAGTCATAAAGAAAGTCGGAATATTGGAAGTGCCCCGTGTATTCCCTTGAACGGATATTTTACATGAGTTTGAATGGACAAAGTGGAACGTTGCCAGATTGCACATGCTGCCACTGATTTTTGGTGAAAATACTGGCATCTACATATCTTAGAATAAAACACCATTAAACCTAATTTTGTTCCCTCCTTGTCATCTGCTAGATGGTAATTTTCATTTATTTTTACGCAGTCATATTAATTTCTTGTTTCTAAATTTTTGTTACAGGGACTGGAGAGTCGGGCAAATCTACGTTTATCAAACAAATGAGAATTATCCACGGATCTGGGTATTCAGACGAAGACAAACGTGGGTTCATTAAACTCGTTTACCAAAATATCTTTATGGCGATGCAGAGTATGATACGTGCCATGGATGTGCTCAAAATTCAATATGCAGATTCTTCTTGTAGTGTGAGTATCTTTTATTGTTACCATTCTTCATGTTAAACTGAAAAAATTTACATCTACAGGGCGGCACCCCTATAGAAACTCTCTCACTCGTGGACTTTCTTTTCTCTTCCAAAAGTAATGGCATCAAAACCTTGTATGGTAATTGTTGGATACTACTTATTTTAACAAAGCTTCAAAATTAGTAGGAGCACAGCACAAATCAAACATTAATAGTGATTTATGAATTATAAACTCACAGTGCGCTACAAATAATTTGTCAAATAGGTTTCAGGTCAGTGTTTTCCCCATCATCAGTTTCAGACAGGGTGCTAGGGGATAGGGATGGGGGAAACTATCGCCCAAAATGGGCCTGACGAATTATTCTTAGTGCACAGCCAGTTGATAATTATCAATATTTTTTTTTTATGTCTACAAAGCGTGAAGTTCATTTATGAGAGGGTAAAAAAAACAAACAAATTAAAAAAAAAAAAAAAAAACAACATTGGTCTGTTGCCAACTTTTGCTACAGCGTTTACGGAGGGTTGATTCCTTTGTAAAATCACTTGAAAATAACGTTGACAGCTTCAGAAAGTTCGAAAATCTGAGTCACAAACTCAAAAAATGCCTGTAACGAAATTACAAGTTGGCGGTCGAATGAGCGGGTGAAAATCGCGGGTGGGAGTCCTATCTTATTGCAGCTTTCTCTATGATGAATTTTCTCAAGGTAGAAAGTTGCAATTAGATGGGACTCTCCCCGATTGTCGCCTCTTTTGACTGCCATCTTGTAAAATTGTTATTTGTTTTATTGAGTTTGTGAGTAGATTTTGGAACTTTCTGATGCTTTCAATTTTACTTTTTAGTGTTTCAACTTGATTTGATAGGAATCAACCCTCCATGATGCCGTAGCAAAAGTTTGCAACTGACCCATTGGCCTGTGACTTGCTTCTAGCCTCTTGTACCAAGTTATGCTGCATAAAGGATGTACCTGTAGCTTTACTGAAGCTGTTTGCTAGACTAGCATGCTTTAGGTGGTCTTGTTTGAACTCTGTGAATTTAATCCCAAGCTTTTTTTGACAGTTTCTTCATTTTTTTAAAATTCCCTAGTATTATGAGCAGTGTGCGTCCGTTAAGGTTTGTTTCTTTCTCGGTATCAAGGCAGCAAAAACTGGAATACTTAAGGGCTCTGATTATAAAGACAATGCTTTATCAAAAGCTCAAGTGTACGCATGGTTTTCCCGCTTTTGAGCCAGTGATTGGTTGATAAACGCGTGTCGAACTCAGTGCGTCCGTTAACCTTGCATACCGTCTAATGCATTGAAAAAAATTCAGATTCTTATGAACAAAAAGCAGAGCTAAATGATCTGAGGATATTCAGATATGCCTGGGTTGATGTAAAGCTTGTCGCATAGAGTTCTTGCCAAAGATTTGATAATGCAGCGTGTTGCAGCCAAATTTTCTCCGCTTTTCAGATGGAACACCTCTTAGTTGACCTTTGTTTTGCTACTGCGTCAAAAAATGGAGGACTTATGTGGCAGAAATGCGTAGTTTCATCAAATCTTCGTGCTCCACGTAAATCTAGACATGTCTGAGAGTTGTCACTTGTTCAGCGTTGAACTTTGCGCGCTGCTCGTAAGAATCGGGCATTTTATAAAAATGAGAACATTCAAGGAGAGCTGGGGAAAAAATTCACAGAATTGGATTGAATTGACCGCCTGCAACAATGCTGTGTGGCATACTGTCTCTGTAAAGCTCCCAGCATATCTTCCAAGCAGCAGAACTAGGTTCTCCAAGCTGTCGCCAAATTACAGCCAAAATCTGGTTTTTCTTAGATACCTGGTACCCCCTTATAATTTGACTACATTCCTCTGCAACAATTTTTTTTTTCTGTTTGTCATCAACTGTAATCTCAGTCAAGCCTAAAATCCCAAACTCATTCAAATGGATCTAGTGACTTTTCAATTAGTCACTTTACTTGATGGAGACTTAGTAGAACAGTAGCATTGTTTTGTCCTTCATTTCTTGTCTTCTTGTCAATTTTGTCTCTCGCTCCCAAGTTCCCTTCTCTGAAGCTTTCTCTTTTTTTCCTCCTCACTCAAAAGTAAGCAAGAGGGGTTTTTATGGATTATTCTTTTGAAATTAATTCACAAGATGTTTATTTCAGAAATAAATTGTTCGAAGAGCATGCAATGATAAGTTTTCGTTGTGTCATTCAAGTTTTACGCTCTTTGGTTGGAGACATTCCACTAGACCAAAAAATCTGGTAGTCTCAGCTCAGTTAGATTCAATTTTCACCAGAGTCTTTTAATGATTTATTTCGACCTTGTTCAAACTTTTATTTTCCAAGAAGAAACCTTCCTGCGGGCGAAAGTTTAGGCTACGAACGTTGTTGCGATACTAAAAATTTGCCATTTAGTCAGCTACTTGCATGTTGGGGTTATTAGCTTTGCTGAGTTTTTTGCTGAAATTGTTTTCAGTTGAGATACGCAAGTCCTTGATGACAACCAGAAACCTAACCAATATTTGTCTTGTTAATTCACTATTTTTCAGCTTGTTGTGCTCGAAATTTTGTTTTTTAGTTTTGTGGGTGAATTTGTTGGTATATTCTTTTGAAACAAGAAGAAATGTAATAAATGGCATGTTTCTTCTGGCGTGCGGATCACAATCAAGGTGTTCCTTTTTTGCAGAAATTGAAACTGTTGACCATTCTGAGCAAAATTTCTCTTGGGCCCCAAAAATTTCCATGTCGAATTAAGCTGCTATTAAAGTTTGAAAGTTGGATCTAAACTCTTTGAGTAATCGTTTTAGTGAGAGAGCTCACCAAACAGTCGCCTCGCTCTGTCTCTACCTGCCATAAAGTCTAAGGCGTAAGATCTCGGGTTTGCATGATGCAACAGTCAAGATGGAGCGGAGAGCGAGACGTAGGGAAGCGGCAGGTATAGACTAGAGACAGGGCTGGCAGGGCCGAGTGGCCGCTCTGTTTGCTCGCTCACCATGATACAGCTTGCTCTAAAATTATTTCACAAAGTGTTCTGATTCAACTTTCAAACTTTAGTAGCAACTAAACTTGAATGAATGGTCTCTAATTTCGATTTCAAAAAAAAAAAAAAAAAAAAAAATACACCTTGACCATAGTGCACTAGAAGAACTGTGCCGTGTCCTTTATTGTAATTTAGTCAGTAAGAAGATTAGTGATCATCCTCAGTTGAGAGCTTGCCTAGCAGGCTAAGTTCATTAAGACAATTGGTATTTTTATTGGTTTAAGTTAAGGAGTTAGCAGGGAAAGAAACCATTGTTTTTTCTACTCGAATCATCTCTTATGATTCTCCTCTTACCCAAAGTCATCATCAAAGTTTGCAGATTCTTTTCGACTTGTTTAACCCATGTTTGCCCAGTAAGACCAGTAGCGTAGCTAGCTCAGCAAGCGTCCCCCTGCCGATTTGAATGCTGCGCCCCTCTTTTTTAAGAAAAAAATTGGCCGCTTCGGTGGAGGCCCTCCCCCCCACCCCCCCCCCCCCATTTGCACCCGTACAAGTTGGAGCCTTTGTCGGAAAAATTCCTTTTTTTAAATATTGTTGTAAATTAATGTAGAAAAATTATGTTTATTTATTCACAATGATAAAACTAAAAAAAAAAAAAACATATCACTATCATGAGTTTGAAAAAGCGCCGAACTTTGTGGACATGAATTTTGGCAGAAGCACTTAGAGCTTTTACACTGCTTTCTCCCTACTTTTCTTACCTTCTATTTTTCTCAATCTGTTCTCTTTCCTTTCCTTTTCTCCTTTTCCTTTCCTTTTCTTCCTTTTCCTTTCTTTTTTTTCCCCTTTTCCTTTTCGCTCTTCCTCTTTTGCTTCTCAAAATTTTTGCGCTCCCCGATGCGTTGCCCCTCCCCCCCCGCCCGCCCGCCCGCCCGGCGGGTCCAGCGGGACCTATAGCTACGCCACTGAGTAAGACTCACTTGTGTTATTTTAGGACTAAATTTCAGTCAATTTGGACCCATATTTCTCGAAAGTCAATTTTGGAAGTTTATAGCTCGTAAAATTTTGCTGCGTAAAAATTTTCTGTTTTTTCATTTTTTCGTGTTTTTAGTACTCAAATTGTGTTTTTTTTTAAATTGTGTGTTTTGAAAAAAGAACTCCTGAAAATTTCAAATCATTCTTGGCATATATGTGTTAAATTATTGATTTATTGATTCTCTGAAGTAGTCTAATTTGTATGGTTTTACATCTCATTAAAATTTGATTTCAAATGATGGAACTTCTGACTAATTTTTAGCATGAAAAAGCATATGTATTTGAAGCACTATTCCGTTAAAACTTTATTTTAAGCTTACTTCTTGTAGGAGAAAGTTCTATCTATTCTTGAAATGGTACCCTAGTGTGTGCTCCTCATCCTGTCACCATCTTTCATTTTCATACCTGCAGTTGACTCTGAAAAGTGAGCACAAGAGCTTTCCGGTTGCTGGGGGCTGCAGGTCTTTCTAATTTTAAATGATTCTTCAGTCTAAGGTGTCAATTCAGAAAGTTTTTAAGTTCAAAAATGTCTGGATGGCATTTATTTCTGAGGGTAAACTAAGTAGGTTAAGGAAATAACATTTTTAATTTTGACTGTCAGTGTCACAACACCAGAATCTGCGATGAAGGTATGAAAGGAATCTGATTACATATTCTTATTAATTTCTCTCTTTCTTTGTTTTCTAGGAAAAAGCTGAACTAATACGGAGTGTAGATTTTGAAACTGTAACAACTTTTGAAAGTCCTTATGTTGAAGCTATTAAAGAATTATGGGCAGATGCCGGAATTCAAGAATGTTATGATAGAAGAAGAGAATACCAATTAACAGACTCTGCTAAATAGTAAGTTTTATTTGTCCTGAATAGTTTTTGTTTTAATACTAAGTTGAAATTTAAGATAGTCTACTGAATTTGAAACAAGTAAGCTGTGGAAAGAAATGATCTCCGATTGTTTTTGAATTTCGAAAGGTAAAAGTAAAATAATTCACTGTCTCCACAAAATCCATTCTCTAGGGAGAAATAAATTAAGTCAATAGTTTCCATACAATTTTATTTTCAAATTAGGAGCAAATGAAGTTGATTACTAAAAAACTCTGAATTGATTAATGTTTTTCTGAGTAAGAGTTTAACTGCTGATCTAGGTAGACCACCTTATAAGGAGAGTAATTGCTTCAAAAATTCCACCTTTTGGAATTTATTAATCTTAAATTTCTGAGACTAATTGTTTTGTCAAAATATTCACCTTGAAAAATGTATGCCTTATCCCAGTGCAATAATGGATGTAGAAGTTAAAATACAACACAGTACCATCATTTCAGATTTCGGCAGGTGGGAGGGAGAGGGGGCAAAGTATGAAATGAAATGACCTGTGTTATTTTTTATTTTTTTTTTTTGCTTCTCATTTTGCAATACAGCCAGTTCTTTGCACCGTAACTCTTACTAACTGAAATTCAACGCAGGAGAAAAATTGCAGGGGGAGCATTAGCTCTTCTCCTATCCCAATGATGGTTTTTGCATGCAATAGTAATGCTCTTCTGTTCAAATAAGTTGGTAATTTCATTATTTTATTTTCATCAGTTATTTAATGGAAATAGACCGGGTAGCAGCACCAAACTATCTGCCCACAGAACAAGATATTCTAAGGGTCAGAGTACCAACCACTGGAATCATAGAATATCCCTTCGATTTGGAAGAAATTCGATTTCGGTATACTTTTTTTTTCCAAGTTTTTGGTGCGTTTGCATGTACAATGCGGTGCCTTGGGAATTTTTTTTTTATTTTTTAATTTAAATTTTTTTTTCTCGGTCTTGTTTTTTGCTGTTTGCTTTGAAAAACTAAATTTACATTTCGATGAATTTGGTGGAGGGACTGAAATGCGTCACGAGAGACTGACGTTAATAATTTCTGCCTACAGCTTTTGTTCGTTGTTTTGTCCTGTCCCATTTTCGTCAGGGACATCGTTGTTATGCTTCCAATTACCTCCTTCTGATAAATATCCGAAATTGGGTGTAGGTTGCACTAATCAATGGTTTTGCTGTAATTAGAGCAAGAACTTGCTTGGAATGGAGTGAAAAGACACAATGATATTGATTCCGAGCTGATGTCTCTAATAACCTTGAATAATTTGCGCACTATAAGCTGCAATGGGCTTTATCTGCTGTATTGATTGAATACAGTTGTTAACCTATGTAATAACCTAAGCATCATCATATGAACGTCATAACGACAATTATTCATTTGTTCAGTAGGATGCCGTTCGAGCTTTGCTGAAAAGTTTTAGTGCATGTAAGGCTTCATTACAATTATGTTCTCATCATTCAGTCCATTCATTCAGATACCTTCAATGTCTTCCTACTCTTCTCCCTCCTTCTTTTCATTTTTTCATATGCATCATACAGTGTCCACAGTTGATGGCCAAAATCTTGCTCCAAGAGGCGGAAACTTCTTTAGTTTCTTCACCTGTGGCGCAGTCAGAAATCGTCTCTTGCAAGGGCTTTTGAGTGATGCTCCCACTTTTTACTCACCTCTTTTATCAGGGAGGGAGGAGGACATGGAACACTCCTGTAGGAACAAGGGGTTTGGGGGTCCTCCCCCTGAAATGGTTGAACATTATACTCCTTGAAAGCACTATTTTAATGGGTATTCTGGGTTTTCTTTGAGAGAATCAAAGAAATATTTATGGGATGGAGATAAACTTTTAGCAGGTTCTGACCTGCTACCATCTGTCCTCTTTCTTTTCTCTTTCTCCTCTATCTCTTCTTATTTTTCCTTTCATTCTATGGCTCTAGGGGGTGTTTTAACACCCTTAACCCACCCTTTGGCTCGGCCTATGTTTTCACTATACTCTTACTGTATGGAATTCGCGTATCTGTGTTTCATAAAATTCTGCATGACTGTAATTGTCCAGATTTGAGTATTTTGCCAATCCATTCTACGCATGATATTAGTCCAAATCCAACTGGGGAACCCTCCACCAGAGTGCGCATAGTGGCAAACAAATTGAAATTGCCCTTGAAGTTGACTTGTGAGCGCACCTCAAGGGGCAGAGATGATAGAATCCACCCCCCTCCCACTCATCATTAATGAAATTCTTATTTAAAACAAATTAAGCCATCTAGGTTCAGGAAATTGTCACAAATATGTTCTGGGTAAACTGTTGGTTATTTTGAAGCCAATTTGATAAGTTTATTAAGTTGTCTTGTTCTAATAGCCCCAGGTGGTGTAATCTTGTAAAAATAGCCCCATTAGTGATGTAGAACTGCAACCTCCACAATCCCTAGACACAGTTCAAATAAGACGATCTCAGAAATTCTTTGGTCAAGACCAACTCACGAAGGTTTTTTAAGTAATGTCTCTGCATAAGGCTGTTGCACACTACTGCTATAAGCAATTTATTATTTGATGCTGGTGTAAAAACCTTCAAAAATAACGATGGCAGCATTAAAAGCTTCCAGAATCCATTGCTAAACTCAATAAACGCTTTTATTTAGGCGAGCGTAGTGGTTGCGTAGGGCAGTAATAATGGGAGATTCCCATCTAATAATACTGTAACTCAATCAAGAAGTGACCAATAAGAGACGACTTTCCTTTGACACCGGTGTCACGAGGTTTCACGGTACTATTGATTGGATGTGGATCACAACTCTGGTGTCTAATTATTCTGAGAATCTTCCTTGTCAGTTTAGAGAAAGTGACAAAATTGAGGGAGGAATCTCCTATCATTAATTCCCCACGCAACAGTTACTATGGCACAAATAAAGGTGTTTTTTTAAGTATAGGAGTGAATTTCGGAAGTTTTTAGTGCTGCCATTGTTATTTTTGAAAGTTTTTACAGCAGCATTGACTGTCGCGCTAACAGCAAAAGAGTGCGACAGCCCCATTGCACCCTAACCAGTGTTGCTAGATTTTCTCATAAATTACCATTTTTTACATTGGGTCAAATCTGATGATTATCCAAAATATAGCAACACTGACCCTAACTGTGCCACATTAATTGGATAAGGATTCCATTCAAAGAATTAACAAATTGAGACTCGTGTTCTTAGATTCTGTAATCTTTGTCATACCTCTATGATGTCCTTCGGGTCAAAGAGGGGGGAGCATAGTTTTAGATCTTTTTACTGCCATTTCTTTACCTTTTATTCTTGTTTCTCTCTGTCACTAACTGCATGTTTTACTGTGGTATCTAACACGCCTTTAAACCAACATATTTATCTCCTTTACTATCATAATTATTACTATTTTTATTATTATCACTATTATTGAAACAGTCGAAAAAATATTTCTCCTGTCTCAAAACGAAAGTAAGTTTTTTCACCTTACATTTGAATTTTTCCAAGAAAAAAGAGATGAAAAATCTTATAATTTGGAGTTTTAGTAAATTTCTGACCATGCAAATTTGTGTGGTGGAAGTCGAGGTTAGATAGTAAAAATTACAAATAATCTGAAGAGTTTGAAATGAAAAGCCTCAGGACCCATCTCTCCCCATATTTTCAGGCTCCAAGGTATTGGATAAGAGTATTAAAATAAAACAACAAGTATGTGTATGATACTCGAGGGTGCGATGTAGAATTGAAAGTCTTAAAAGGCAGTGGCATACAGTACCAGCAAGCAAGGCAGGCACTCAGGCTCTATCTACCCCAAGATTTTCATAATTATTCAAAATTACCCTATAAGCCTACTCATTTTTAATAATTCCTCTGTCGTTGGACTGCATGTAGGGAGTAAAGGATATGAAGGATTCTCTAAGGGGCGCATCTGAATACTCTTCGCAATAAAAATTGCCTGCCTTAATTTTATGTCTACTGCATGCCACTGTTAAAAGTCATTGATCAATGCGAATTGTTGGAGGATTGTAATAGAGATTTTTCATTTCTCTGATTTACCTCAAACTATCAGGGACCTAATAATGCTACATTCTTATGGTCCTGCATGTAGATGATCGGTGAGCACTTGCAGGGAGTGAAAATGAAAACCCTGCGCAACCACCCTAAAGTATGCCACATCCAACGTCTTTCAGGGGAACATCAAGCTGTAAGATTATTTGGTCCCAAGGGCAGATTCAGTAGTCAAACGCAAATAGCCCCTCCGAAAAGTGTGTTCTGGATTCGCCCCTGCAAATTACCCAAAGAATACTTTCAAAGGGATAGTTTCTCCCTGTACCAAAACAATTGTTACAAGTTTCCAAGAATGAAATCTAGTTTATGCCAAGCTTTATCTGTTGTCATTCGTGTCTTTCTTTCTTTTTTTTTTTTTTTAATTTGCTTGCATGTCAATGTTATTAGCTGTTTATGCATGTTGCTAGCTATCTGAGCGATCTTGAAAGGATAGAAGCCCCGGATTATCTTGCAACGGAGCAAGATATTCTAAGAGCTCGAGCTCCTACCACTGGCATTATTGAATATCCGTTCGATCTGGATTCTATAATATTTAGGTATTTTAAAAATGTACAAATAATTGTTTTGTGTTCTAAAGACTTGATTTTACTAGAGTCTCTTCGTACTATGAGAGTTGCGCCTTGTCGGAATCCATTTCTGATTGACTCTCACAGAAGCCTCAAGAGGCAAAGTGCTAATGGTGGAAAGTTCTGTTTACTTTTTGCATTCGCTTAACTTGAACAATTCCAGTACCATGACCGGAGTAGTTGTTGTTGATTTTCTTTGTTATTCTGGAGGAAATTATCTCTCACAATAACCATGATCATTGGTTAGAATTGGAACCTAACTTATTTGAAATAGCGGCAACAGCGCCACCCGCAGTTTGCATTTGCCTCTTGAGCACTCCATGATCTGCTTCTTCCTCTTTGTTTTTTAAGAAGAAGAATATGACATGGCGCAACTATCATAGTATATAGGGACTCTTATGAAATACTAGCTAAGCTTACTTGATAGAAGAAAGGAATTAAATATCTATAGCAAAGTAAAATTTCTCCAACTAAGCTTTGTTGTAGCGTTTCAGCACTGGAAAAATGGTGCTACTTGGTTTGACCTCACACGTGGAAGAGTAACAGAAGCATGGGCAGATACAGGAATTTGTCTCTCTCTCTCTCTCCCTCCCTCTCCCTTCATTTGAACTTTGGACGATGTGTTAGAGAAAGGCGAAAGACGGAGATATAGGCTAAAGTCATGATTAGGCCCCCTTTGCTATTCTTTTCTAACCTATGTGTTCAAATGATCAGAGAGAGAGAGAGAAATACAAATTTCTGTACCTGCGTTGGAAGGAGGGATTCTTCTGGGGTTGCTTCTTACTTCTCAGCTTGCCTATACGGTAGTCTTGTCTCACTGAGTTGCTCCATCTGTACGGTGCTGTCACGTCACAGAAAGAAATGTTTGTCAAGGCTTCTTCTGCCTCAGTTTTAGCCTTTGTTTTGATTTGTTTTGAGTTATTTTTAACTTCGTTATTATCCCTTTCTACTCTCGAGACTTTGTCTTTTCAAATTTTTCAATTTTTTTAACTTTTGTTTAAAATTTTGTTTGAATTTTTTAGATTTTTTTTTAAAAAAATGTATTTTTATTTTATTTTGTATTGTTTTGAATTTTTTCTTATGCTAATTTTGTCAAATGTATCTGACATTAGAGTGGAATGCAAGTAATTATTTTGTCAAATATATTCGACATTGGAGTGGAAAGGGTTAAAGAACCTGCTAATTCCTTACGTCAACTGGTGTACGATATTTTTTTGATGAGCTTCAGACTTGTTGTGCTTCTCATCATTCTGAGCAAAAGTTCTCATGGGCCGAAAATATTTTTATGACATGTTTGAATTTATTCTAGCTCTAAGTTGGTGAACCCTCTTACTGAAACTGACATGTCTGACTCATACTAACTTAGAAAAAATTCAAAATACTGATCTTCTCAGATCTCACAAGAGGAATGTCTCTAGAGTCCGCCTCTGACTTTGATGAAATACAGCTCAAAATTTTCCTTGAGTAAAGCTGATTAACACATTGTATTTACTTCTTGAGTTTGTGCCTTTAAAGTTGGAGAAAAAAAAATTTAAAGGTCACAGCTGAACTGCCGGAAATTGTCGGAGCATGCTAAGGGTAGAGAAATTGTTCGAAACTCCTATAGTGATCCTGTGGTGTAGTGGTGAAGGCACTCGCCTCGCAGCCGCGCGGACCAGGGTTTGAATCTTAGTCGATCCTTCATATTTTTGCACAGACTTTTCCTCCCATTATCGAGTATTTCTCGCTGTAATATTCTTCGATAAACTTCTCAACATTATTTGTACGTCATTCCCACGTCATTCCCGTGTATAGAAGGTTTGTTGTAAGTACTTTGAAATCAATAATTTGACGGCACTTGAGTGGGTGTTCGCGATAAATTTTACTCAAGGAAAAATTCACAAACCAATAATTCTAGAAAGGTTTTTCTCAAACCAACGCTGAAACTCACATGCACACTGTAATAGTTTCCAAAATAATTTAAAAATGTGAAGACAGCATTATAAAATTTAAAAAAAAACTATATCTTGCAAATCATAGTGATTTGAGAAGAGATTCTTCCCAATTCTCGATTCAAAGTTTCAAAATTATTCGTAAGTTTAGGAGGGTATTTCAGTGTGCATGTGAGTTTCAGAGGTGGTTTGTGAAAAACCTTTCTAAAATTATTCGTTTGTTATTTTTTTCCTTTAGATTGCTTAAAGTAGTAGAAACAAAAAAATTAATTCCCTCACATCAGTTCGGTTTCCGTAAAAAACATAGTACAATTGAACAATTGCACAGAGTAACCAACTTTATAGAAAAAGCTTTAGAGAAAGGAGAATACTGCTCCGCAGTATTCTTAGACGTGGCGCAGGCCTTTGATAAGGTTTCCCATAAACTTTTAATTAATATGTTGGCTCAAACTTTCCCAGCTTGTCACGTTAAATTATTAAAATCATATTTAGAAGATAGATTCTTTAGAGTTAGAGTAGGGGAGGAACTCTCCGAGCTGAGATCAATTATGGCTGGGGTTCCCCAAGGCTCTGTACTTAGCCCCTTGCTGTACTTGCTTTTTACTTCTGATATTCCTCCCCCGGTGCGGGATAGCATTTTAGCAAAGTTTGCTGACGATACAGCCTATTTTGCTTCACATAAAGACCAAGAAATCGCTACAGATATTATACAAGAAAATATAAATAATGTCACCCAATGGAAAGACAACAAAGATATTGAAATGAACAGTGAAAAAACCATCTTTACAGTATTTACAAATAGGGTCATTAAGAACATTCCAATATTATTTTGTGACAATATCATTCAAATCTCTAACACAGCAAAATACCTGGGCCTAAACCTCGACGTCAAATTAAAATGGAAAGAGCACATAAAAAAGAAAAGAATAGAATGCTCACTTAAAGTCCACAAGTTAAACTGGCTTATTGGCTATAACTCTGCCTTAAGCCTAGATAATCGCTTGCTGATCTATAAACAAATTATACGCCCTACGTGGGCCTATGGTTGCCAACTTTGGGGTTGTGCAGCACCTTCAAATATCAAAATCTTACAAACATTTCAAAATAAAACATTACGTAAAATTGTAAGAGCTACTACATTTGAAAGAAATAACGATATACACAGGGATCTGGGAGTAGAAAGTGTAGAGGAATTCATCACTAAAGTTGCTAACCGTTACGAAGCACGTCTACATGATCACCCCAACGATGAAGCCCTTATATTGCTTGACAACTCGGAAGAGTATCGAAGGTTAAAGAGACGCAAACCCTGGGAGTTGGCCAGCCCTAGGTTTGATCTCTAAAATTTTAGCTGCTGGAATGCTATCCAGCACCTAAATTTAAGCAAATAAAATACTACTCTGTTGTATTTTAATTATCATTTTATTCTAAATTAAGTAAATTATATACGTTTCTCAAGTGTGAGAAGTTTTATAACATAATATCTAATAAAAAAAAAAAAAAAAAAATTTCCTTGAGTAACAATTATCGCGAACACCCACTCGAGTGCCGTCGAATTATTGATTTCGAAGTACTTACAACGAACCTTCTATTCACGGGAATGATGTGAAAATAATGTAAAAATAATGTTGAAAAGGTTATCAAAGATTATTATGGCGAAGAACACTCGATAATGGGAGGAAAAATATGTGCAAAAATATGACGGAATGACCGAGATTCGAACTTAGGTCCGCGCGTCTGCAAGGCGAGCGCCTTCGCCACTACACCACAGGATCACTATTGGAGTGTTGAACAATTTCTCTACCCTTAGCTCGCTCCAACAATTTAAGGCAGTTCAGCTGCGAACTTTAAACTTTTTTTTCTCTAACTTTAAAGGCGCATTCGCAAAAAGTAAATACAGGGTGTTAATCAGCGTTATTCAAGGAAAATTTTGAGCTGTATTTCATCAAAATCGGAGGCGGACACTTGAGACATTCCCCTTGTCAGCATTGAAATGACAAAATTTAAGAGGTTCAATTTCACTGATGGATGCATTATTTGCATAGAATGAACGTGTAAGAGCTGTTGCCAAGCAATGGTTATAAAATTGAAATATCAGTAAATAGTTTGAACAATTGAAGACCCACCCAAACAAGTGTGTGCCGTGTGGTCATAATTAGTCTCACTCTTTCAAACTGCATTTTTGTTTTGGGACAGTTTCTTCCTCGTTCGTGGCTCAGTGAAGCATGAACATCATGATTATCACTTTTATTTCCTTTTAACGCTAGTGAAACTGACCGATTACAGGGGTTTTCAAAAATATTTAGCTTTTAAACTGGTTATACCTCTGAATTTCTTTGCATTAATGTTACTTTTTTGTTGATTTTTAGAATGGTAGATGTAGGAGGACAGAGGTCTGAAAGACGTAAATGGATTCATTGTTTTGAAAATGTGACGTCAATCATATTTCTTGTGGCCCTTTCAGAGTATGATCAAATTCTATTCGAATCTGATAATGAGGTGTGTATTACTATTTTTATAGTCTATTTTTTTCATTTTATTTGATTTCTTTATGATGGCTTCGTACTTCTCTCTTCAAAAGGGCCTTTAGCTTTCATTTTTCTACAGCAGAATTTTTTTTTACGGAAAAGAGGTTAGGCTTGCGGGGAAGGCTTATATATCAATGGGGCGGTTATCGCTTAGTTTAAGTACTACATACAGCTCTAAGCAAGCAAACGCTAGAAAGTACTATGTTTCCCCGGGTACAACCGGCTTTTCAAGGACCAAATAATGTTTGATCCGGAGCATAATTTACGCACGGTCAGGTGACTTGCGTAGGCTCTGATTGGTCAAAACTGCACGCAATTCAATTTGTGCACACTGCCGAGACCAATGTTTTTTGGTCTCAGGTATTTAACTGGCAAAAAAATAGTTTGCGTTTGCAGCTGTACAACCTGCATTTCTGAGGGAAAAATATGAATGAAAATGGGCAGGATTGGGAAACAAAAAATTCCAAAAAGATAGGTGATTTGTGAAAGTAAACATTAGGCCGACTAATCATTGCAGAGGGTGAGATGTGTCAAAACAAAGCATGAGATTCAGATACAAAAGCTTC
This sequence comes from Trialeurodes vaporariorum, assembly GCA_011764245.1. Lineage (NCBI taxonomy): Eukaryota > Metazoa > Arthropoda > Insecta > Hemiptera > Aleyrodidae > Trialeurodes > Trialeurodes vaporariorum. The sequence continues at coordinate 64,052,158 of VMOF01000002.1, forward strand.
GCAAGCAATGATTGTTTCAAGGGGGTGGAACTTTCAAGAAACGAAAAAACTCTCGTAGGGGCTGCATAGGGCCTGTGTAGGGTGTGTCAGCCTCCGTTAAGACATCGGTAGGGCGACATTGTCCTGCTGGGAGAAGGAAGATTATGGAGAGCGCATTGTGAATATCAATCTGCAGGAGGGCTGCGCTGCGTGCTTCGGTCTTTGTGGCGACTCCTGTGGGGCTACATCGTCTTATTGGGAAAGTGGAGACAAGGGAAAGCGCAGTGTAGAGATTGAGCAGCATGGGGACTGCAGCGGCGTGAATCAGTCTTGGTTGAGACTCTGGCAGGGCAATGTTGTCCTGTTAGGAAAGGGGGACTAGAAAGTGCAACGTTTCGAATCTTAATAATGCTCGCAATGTCGAGTTGAAGGTTGCATGGAGCGCTTTGCTAGAACACAATTTTTTCATTGATTCTTTTTAGTTTTCGCCTTGCGAGAGTACTGCATACCTTTAGTCGCTTTTTCTTTGAAAATATTCAAGGTAAAAAAATTAGTTGGGCTGAATTCCAGGCTTTGACCCTCAAGCCCCCCAAAATATTGACAAAGGACGACGCACGCGCCTTATGGAAATGGGCTCCCGGTAGAATTGGCTGAAATTTTGATATGTTGTAGTATTCGACCTCCTGATCAAAAGTTCTCACGGGCGCGAAAGATTTCTATGTCAAGTTTTCGAGATACAGAGGGTTGAAGTTTTGACTTTTCCAGGAAAAGTGACGTTTTTACCACTGTGCCTGTCTTCCATTTTCCCAGATTTTGACGGCAAATGATACTTTTTTTGTACAAAGCCGTTGTAAACTGATTCTAATCCAACTTTTTACGTACCGGTGCTCGTGGGGAGGGGTAAGGGAGGTCAGGGAAGAGGGAGTTCCGACTAAATGTTGCGTACCAATCGTTCCAATCAGTGTCTTTTTTTTTAACATTTATTTTAAGTAGACGTCGCTTTAATCAATGACTGAGGGGCATGCTGTGGGAAAAGTTGGAGCATTGGCGGATACAGGGGGCGAAGGGGGCGATCGCCCCCCCCCCCCGTTTGGCCAAGAACACAGAAAAAGAGGGGGCAGGAAAGAGGAAAGAAAGAGAAAAAAGGATAAGAGGGTCAGAGGGGGGGGGGCGAAAATCCCAAGTTCGCCCCCGGTAGCGAGGTTTGGATCCGCTAATGAAGGGGGGTCCCTCGGGGGATTCAAGGGAGGAAGGAGGGGGGTTCCCCAATCGTTCGTCACGTTATAATTGTTCCAAACAGCCTATACAACATGGTTTTTTGATAGGTATTTCGAGTGTTCTTCTTTAGATAAATCTCCCAAAGCCAACATTTTGGTTCGCCTCAATCCTCAAGGATGGGGAAAGGGCGCCCCTCCCCCTCCAACGACGAAAGCTGTAAGCTATACTTGTCAAAAACAATATTATACAGGCCGTTTGGAACAGTTATAACGCTGTATTTGGTTGGAACCATTATCCCCTCCGGCCTCCGTCCTCGCTTGACCCCCCCCCCCCCCCCGCGGGACCCCCCCCCCTTCATTAGCGGATCCAAACCTTGCTACCGGGGGCGAACTTGGGATTTTCGCCCCCCTGTGACCCTCTTATCCTTTTTTCTCATTCTTTCCTTTTTCCTGCCCCCTCTTTTTCTGTGTTCTTGGCCAAACGGGGGGGGGCGATCGCCCCCTTCGCCCCCTGTATCCGCCAATGCTCCAACTTTTCCCACAGCATGCCCCTTAGTCATTGATTAAAGCGACGTCCACTTAAAATAAATGTTAAAAAAAAAAAGACACTGATTGGAACGATTGGTACACAATATTTAGTCGGAACTCCCTCTTCCCTGACCTCCCTTACCCCTCCCCACGAGCATCGGTACGTAAAAAGTTGGCTTAGAATCAGTTTACAACGGCTTTGTACGTAAAAAGTATCATTTGCCGTCAAAATCTGGGAAAATGGAAGACAGGCACAGTGGTAAAAACGTCACTTTTCCTGGAAAAGTCAAAACTTCAACCCTCTGTATCTCGAAAACTTGACGTAGAAATCTTTCGCGCCCATGAGAACTTTTGATCAGGAGGTCGAATACTACAACAAATCAAAATTTCAGCCAATTCTACCGGGAGCCCATTTCCATAAGGCGCGTGCGTCGTCCTTTGCGTTGTAAAGGCTTTCAAATGAGAGCGCTGTCATGACAAAAGAATTGTAAGCTACTGTGAAAAAGTGAAAGTATCTAGGTTGGCTGAGTATCATTACACCAATTTGTTTTCTTTTTACAGAACAAAAATGAAGAAAGTGAAAAAAGAATAAGAATATTTTTTTAACCTTATTGTTAAGCCGTTTTTCTATGTCCACAGCTGTCACGGTTCACAAAACGTGGTCATGAAATTATCTGTTCTTAAGAAAGAATCTCATTGAATCTAGTCTGATTTGAATCTTGAAACCTTCCCCCATCATTTCCTTTGCGGTCCACGAACGTTCACAAGCTCAAAGCATGTGAACGCTTGTGAACCGCGGAACTATTTTCATCCGCCCGTCCACAGTGGACGATTGTGAACTTAGAAAAAGACGGCTTTAGCATTAAACTGGAGTTGATGTGTAGTATCTGAGTGAATTAATGTACATTGCAAATTGTTCAAGCTGATTAATGCATTAGTTAAATGCAATTTTTGAAGCATTTATGTGAAGAAAAAACAGGAAAGTCTGGCAAAAAGCCAGATTGATTCGTGCAAAACATATGGTGTCATAGAATGACCGTCGATTTGGGGAAGTGAAAATTCATCTCTCTTAGCAAATTTCGGGAAATCTTAGATTCGTGTTGTTTTTTGGATTTTCAAGGGGAGCCATTCGGTGAAAAGAGATCCCATTTATGAGAAAGTGCGGGTTTCGCTCCATGTTTATGTTTGAAATGCGTTGTAACTTTGATGCACCGAGGTTAGATTTCAGCTTTCAAGCTGGCGCATGATCTAACTTTGGCGGTCGGGTTATTGAGCGCGTGGGATATATGCAGCTTAAACGGTAGTACGGGAGTCTTTTCAGTGATTGCCCTCGGAGTCCGCCCAATTTGAGAAGAGATCAAGTCTTAGGCTAAAACCATAGCAGAAATTCAGGGAATTCCTAAGTGAAGTTTCAGGGAGTAATTAGAATAATGTGGGTAGTTATAGGATTTTAAAGTTTTTTGTTAATTATATATCAGTTGCAAGGAAATTATATGTTTTAAAAGTGTTCTGTTAATTATGTATCAGTTTAATAGAAGTTACAGAATTTGAAAGTGTTTTGTTAATAATGATGTATCAGCTATAGGAAGTTATAGGATTTAAAATTGTTTGGTTAATTATATATCAGTTACATTGCAAATAAAAGCGTAATCATAGTGTAGTATTTGCGACCTTATCACTCAACCCAACCATTGCCAAAACCCTACCTACGAACTATAGTAAATCTACGCCGCCCCCCGCTAAACTGTCACAATAGCTTCTGAAAATGTTTGTTTTAAGTGGGATTTGTCTCTCTCATAAACTTTTAGGAGTTCACAGGGAATCATACTTTGTTCGTTGAAAGTAAAATTTCATTAAAAAGTTGTTTGTTTTAGACAAGTTTCACTCACTGTGAAATCACCTTGAAGGTTTCTTTTGCCTTTCTCTGTTTGCTTCCTGGTGCATTTTCAAGATCCTAGCCATGAGTTTAAGAGCTTGTGGTGTTTTCTGATAGATAATACTCACTCGCGTAAAACGTGCATAAGCGCTGTTGTGTTCTGGCTTTCTTAAATTAAAGTTTCAGTGAATTGGTTTGAAGAAATATTTCTGAAATTTTTGCATCTATTTCTTGGTATTTTGTATGCTCAATTTTTACTTTTGGATTTCAGAATCGAATGGAAGAATCAAAAGCTCTGTTTAAAACTATCATCACATATCCATGGTTTCAACATTCATCAGTAATTCTCTTCCTAAATAAAAAAGATTTACTAGAAGAAAAAATTTTATATTCACATCTTGTTGACTATTTCCCTGAATATGAAGGCAAGTATTCCTCTTACCTTTTCTTTTTTGCGCCAAAATGTGTAAACAAGTCTTAACTTTTTTAACCAAAGCAAGATGGAACACGATTGAACACTACATCTTCTTTTTGCAGTTAGCCGAAATAGCTTGAGCATTTCTGTAGAAGGTTCAGACAGTGCTGATCGCCTGTTCCTCCAATTCACGGTTACTTGTGCTTTGCCAAGAATTTGCCTTTTCTTTTCTACGGGTACTCGGATGTAAACTCTTGAATCCAGGAAATATTTGTTTTCTTATCATGGGAATGCTAGGTGAATAACATCAACCAAGAGTAACTCGTTCCACCTCATTCAGGAATAAAAAATTAGACTGCAAGGGAATGTCTTAAATAAAACTGCAGAATTTGTTGGAAGCATAACGCAACAAAAATAAAAAAAAAAAAGGCTCAAATTATTTTTGGAATCTAACCCAGGCTCTTCTGCAAATATATTTTGGAGTACCGATTTCAATTAATTCTACTATTTTTGACTGGGAACCATTTCAGGCCCCAAACAAGATCATGTTGCAGCTCGGGAGTTTATCTTAAAAATTTACCTCTCAACAAATCCTGATCCCGACCGGATGTGTTACTCGCATTTTACTGCCGCCACAGGTTATATTGCTCAGTAACCGGCTAAGAATCCGCACTTTGCTTAAACTATAGAAATCATAGTTCCAGTAACAATGTCTCCACCTTATCTGTATTTTTCCCTAGTTTATTACAGTGCTGATAAACTCTTTGAAGGTAGCCCAAATCTTAAAAGTAAATAGTAACATATTTGACTAGTTTCACAAAATTGTACTAATGAAACTTTTTAGTTTCACTTTAATTAGAGGCCCCTTTATTTTGCAGTACAGTTAAAATGTTGGTAAGAATCTTTAAGCGCTAATTTCTCCCAACTTATCTTTGTAGATGAGCAGTTCCATTATATGAAATATCTTCTGTCTTAATCCTTTCTCTATGTCCTAGTGCTCTTATTTTTTTTTTGTGCTTCCCTTTTTTCTGTTCATTATCATTTTTAGTAATTGTAGTTGGTTTGTGTAATCACAGGACCTCAACGAGATGCCATAGCAGCTAGGGAATTCATTTTACGAATGTTCGTCGATTTGAATCCAGATAGTGAGAAAATAATTTATTCGCATTTTACATGCGCCACAGGTACTTTCCCCGGCTTGTTTTGTTATTTTATTGTTAGCATGTGCATGCTTATTTCTAGCGTTTGTTTACCTTTTATTTATTTGTTAGAAGGCAGATTGCTTTTCGATGAAAATGAGGAGAGAATTTGACAGTTGAGTTACTTTTTGATATTTTTCAAATGGAGCAGTTTTAATTCAAGGTTGTTTGAGTGTTTGGGGTTTTATCTCAGCACTTTATCTTACTATCAAATGAGGTGTACTTTATCTTATTAACGTATGAGGCCCAATTCCAAATAAACAGCTCAAAGTACTCCTTTTGGGTTATAGTTCCTATCAAATACTTTATTTGAAAAAAATATGTGCCTTGTCAAGTTCTTTTCATGCTTTCTTCCCTTGCTCACCATTGTTATGTTACTGCTGTTTTTTTTTTTTTTGTGCATGGCTGTTTCAATTTTATTCTTGAGTTTTTCTTTATGCTCTTGTGCAATTTCTCTCATATTAGTCTTAGGTTCCAAAAGATTCAACTTTTAACATGTTGACTGCCAATGAGGTTTTTAGCATCATTTCCCACAGTGCCTAGAAGAATATCTCGAAGTGTCTGAGTTCTGTATTCCTTTTGTAGCCACCAACTTCCCCCATCCCTGTGTCTCAACTCAGAACAGTCCCATTTACTTTGAGGTGCATTGGAAATCGGCTGTAACAATGTCGATTGTAACGGATTGTTATTTATACGGACAAGCTATTCTCTACAAAGCCATTTGAGGTGACGGTGGCGCCTCAGGAATGTTTTTTACTGGCGAGCATATCGAGCGCTGACCTCATAAGCCCAACGCAGGGCCACTGGTACACCTACGGGTAGGGCTTATGAGCCGGACATGGCAGTCAACGTATTAAAAGAAATTGATATTTTCTCAGAAATTTTTTCATTCATGGATAAGGTAGTTCCAAAGTATGATTGGTTTGGACAGCTGTATGTTTTCTGGACTTGCACTCTGAGAGGTGATTTTCGAATCTTTGAAATCAAGTTCTGTTGATGCAAGAGCCTTTGGATTCAGTATTTGAATGATAAATTGTAACTCATTTTAGTATTCCCACAGTTTTCTGCCGAGCAGAACATAAAATTCAAATCTAACCACGGCTCCCAATCCCTGCCTATGACTGTTAGGTGAATGTTAACCAGTGGATACAAGGGCTAGATAAATAACCCAGCTGAACCAAGTTATCTTATTTGTACACTGAAATAGTGGAAAGTGTCGGGATACTGTTGCGTGGTCAGATATAAGTACGTCTACCGGAATGATGTAAGGAGTTTTGCCATAATCTTTGACTACCTTATTGTGAAAAACTTCTCCTTAATCTAATTTTTCAGATATTTTTAACCTTTTTCACGTTAATCTATTATTAATCTTTACCTATGTCTCTATTTTTGCATGCTGCCAATGTTTGTCGTGCGGAATTTTTCGATTGGGATTGCTCTAAATTCTCCTTTTCGAAGCTAACTTGTGTGTTGTGTTAATCATTTTGATATTTTTTGATCTCGCTTTCTAAGTGCTTGCTGTGACTTTATTTTCCTCTTCTTTTTTCTGTTCAAAAAAATAGATACTGAAAATATTAAACTTGTATTTTGTGCTGTCAAAGATACAATTATGCAAAATGCGCTTAAAGAATTCAATTTAGCCTAAGCTCAACTATTTTTTCTATTAACTCTTCTATGAAATTGATGAAAGCTCTCACCCCTTTTTTTGGGTGGACGGTGACACTACTACAGTGAAAACCACCTATCTCGTAACCTAGATACCTCATAAAACCGCTTGTTTCGCCAAAGCTAGAAACCCTTAGCCCAGGAAACTACTAAATCCAAACATTTTCGTTTGTCTCGCCAAAGCTTGAAACCCTTAGCCCAGGAAATTACTGAAGCCGAACGTTTTTTATGTGTTTCGTTTTGGATCTAGAAAGACACTGTTCAATCTGGTTTCCCAGATTTCTGGTTTTTTGTCTTTTCCTTACTCCTTTCCTTGCCCCCATTCTAACTTCAGCGTGCTTCCAATATGAGTGACAAGAGGAGGAATAGACAAATTCCCATGCTTGATTGATTTCAGCAACCTGCCTTATTGAATGGGTTGTACTATCGACGAATTAAAGATTGTCGCCAGATTTTCACGAGCTAAGTTTCGCCTTCAAGGTTCTGATTCGGCCACTCTTCATACTCCTCATACCTTGCAGTTGAGGGGGTAGTGCGGGTGGGACGGGAAAGTCGTTGCAGATCAGACCCACACTCACACCCGTAAGCATAACGAAAATGTGTGAAAATATCGCGACAATCTTTAATTCGTCGATAGTACATCATTTTTTTCTATCCGACCCAATTCTACTGCTGTAAATGGGTATACTGGCAAACACACAAACATTCTGCTTTTGATCCTTAACTCTCTTAGCTTACTGTTACCCGCACTTCGTGGAGGCTTGTGCAATGTGGCAAGAACGGATTCTCTCCTTTTCAACCTATGTAAAATGGTCGATCTTCAGGGGATTCACTGAAATCCCTGAGAAATTGATACTTTTGCATAGGTCTTATTTATCGCGTCTTATTTTGTCCAGTCTTTCGTCTCGCGTTTATCTGCAGATTGGACTCAGTTTGTCCAAAATGTAGAGTGGTGCTGCCATTTCTAATGAATGCATAAAGAATTCTAGATTTTTGGTGATGACTGTATCTGATCCGGGGAGAGATAATACACACTAGACTTGCCTGTGATCGGTAATTCGGAAAGTAGATGTCCGCTGAAAGGCACCAGATGAGGTGTGCTTATCAGCTGCACTCGTATTTAAGAGTGGAGTCTCTGTGTTTATTTTTGTTTACTATTTTTGTTTTTATCTGAGAGTTTCTGTTCTCCTATTGCTAATACCTCATGGCCAAGCTCCTATTTTTAGTCCTGATTTTAAACTGACTGTAGTACCTGATGACTCGCACTGTCCACACTTTCTCTTCATCTAACTGATTGTGAGGCTCAGACCTAATTTGACTGCTGTAAAATTTCTACCTAAGGTTATTTACAGCAAAATATCAGTATTTATGGAGCAGAAGTTAGTTTTGCGGAAATCAATTATCTGCGCGATTAGGAGCTGTAGAAGTCTAAAAATGTTTTTGCTCGTAAAATCTTTTATCTTGTAATTTTAACTGGTTCCTGGCAGGTTACGAGATGATCGGTTTTCACTGTACGATTATTTTCTGAGTTTTTTACTCAGTGCCGGTCTTTTTTTATTTCCACAACAACTTTGTGAATGTAAGTGTTGAATTGATTGTGAACTGTGCCTACAAAGTCACACAGTTGCAGGCGACCTGTAGAAATCATTTGTGAATCCAGAGTGCCAATACTCACTTCGTATCACTTACCTTCTCCGTTCACAACCAAGGAAAACAGTGCTACCATATTCAAAAAAGGGAATTCTTGTACGAGAGGCCCCACCCATTTATGACTGTTAATGAAGCAACAAAGCAGCCATCATGAAACCTCAAAGGTTCTCTCTCAATGAGTGATTGTAGATGTATTGAAAGACAGCTGTTGCTGAATATTTATCAAATTCCTCTCAATCAAGCCGTTTTGTCTTGTTTATAAATTATTTTACCAACAGTCTGCTTGGAATATACACCAATTTCTAATTCTAATTTTAAGCCTTGGAATTGACTACTTCCGTTCTCATCATTTTCAAGATCGGTCATGCAGAATCAGTTGCCGCAAAGTTATTTTAGTAGAGCTATTTTTATAATTAAATTATCATGCTCTGGCGATGCTTCGTGAACTTGTGAGGCTGTATCCTCGGGTAATGAGTTAGATACAGCCATCCTGCGCCGACTGCAAAAGTAAGGCTCTGCAAAAACCTTGCAGTTGAAAAGGCTGTGAAGTATGTATACAGGAAGCAAGGGTTTGGGGATAAAGTCAACTGGTCAGAAGATGTTGAGAAACTACTTTCCTTTTCAAAGTGTGTGCTTGGTTGACGGAAAACAGGATATACGTTGCGTCATAAGGTCTAACTGATCCTCTCGATGCAGCTTTTTTTTTTTTTTTTTTTTTTTTTTTTTTTTTTTATACCGTTAACCAAAAATTTACTGATCTGAAAAATTATTCTTTTCCTACTGCAGCAAAATTTTAAAAATGTAAATTATTATCGTGAAAATGACTTGAAAGATTTTTCTTTGACTACAAAATTTTACTCCTCTTTAACATGACAACAGCCTAAAAATGTATCTAAAAATATATACAACCTATAAATGTATCTAGAGAAACAGTTTGGTGGTAACTAGGGTGGCTATTGGGACCGATTTTTTGGTCAGAATTGAGTGTATTCTAAACTATTTTTTTCCATTTTCCTACCCAAATATCTCCACCACATCATTTAAGCAGGTTACGGAAGAAAGCGGCTTATTTTTATAGTTTTTAAAATATCGGTTACCATCTACCTTTCAATCCGTTCCTTTTGTGAAAAAAAGAGTTAAATACAAATTTGAGCTCATTCAAGATCTTGATCTTGTTACCTGGTGTGCAAGCAGCCTGTATTTATATCTTTAAATGCTGTCATATACTTTACTTGAGGAATAGCAAAGATATGCAGGCTGTTCGTGCACTGGGTTCGAATTTTTCAAATATTCTCAAATTTGTTGAAACTTTTTCTTCTTCAAATGGCTCCCAATCAATTCTTTTTTCTCAAAGTACAGTTCAGGTGATGCTGAGCCAAAGTTCTCTTGACACCAACTCAATCATATGATAAGTTTCGGAGATATTCACCTTTGAAACGCAGTGAAAAGGGGTCTCTTTTAGAGCCCTATTGCCCTCGAGCATCAAGGAAAGTACTTGAAGACTCTTTGTTTACTTGCCTCAAGCAGACCTTCCTGGCTCTCTCTTCCTACTTTTTGGCAATATTTGTTTGTTGATTTCGTACCATCTCCTGTTCATCACGTATTCAAACACACGTATTCTGCACGTAACAAATTTCCTTTCCCCCACCTGACCAATTTTCGATTACCTTATTTTTTTTTATGACCCTGCTTTCTTATTCATGCACGGTCGGAGGCAGACAAACTTGCAGTTTTTGAGTACTTCCCTCTACGTTGGTAAGTGTTAGGGCTCATAAAGTAGCCCTTTTTTGACTGCGCTTCTTCGTGTATACTTCCAAAACTTTTCTTACAATTTAGTTGGTGCTCAGCATAACCTAAACTTAAATTGGAGACAAAAAATAAAAAATTATCGAGATCAATTTTTTATCTGGCCAGTGCCAGGTCTTTTCCAAACTTAATGCAAAAGAAGTAAAAGCCCCTGCTACTCTAGGTAAATGTGCCGCTCATTCTTTTGATTTATTGGAGTCTGTTTGACATCAAAACAGTATTTACCTCTCCAAAAACTTTGTACATGATTAAACAAGCCGTCCATGAGCCAAAGTCCACCACAAACGGCAGGTGAGCCAACCGTCACATGTTCAGTTGATGTTCTGTTTATCAAACAACTGCACAGTTATTTGACGATGGAGGGTGTGTCACCTATTCACCAATTTCAGCCAATAAAACCTTAAGAACCCATCTTGGAGGTGTTTTGGTCAAGTTTATGTTTGTATTTTGATTTTTGAAAGTGCCAAGGTGGCAATCCTGCAGTTTGATCGAACCTGTTTAAGCATGTACGAAGGCCTAAAGAATTCAAATTTCTCTGTCGTTACAGTGGTGCTCCTTTTTCGATATGATTAAATCTATGGTTAGATTCCATTCTTTTTTTTCTGTTCAACTTCTCCACTGCCGGCTTCAAGCCGAGAGTCAAGTTTTCTTCACTGCCAAAACTGCTCGTTCAGTTTTTTTTTTAAATCAGATAACCGCCAATGCTGAATCATTCTTTAGAGAATTAAAATTTAGCCCACACCTTTTTTTATGCTATGACTTTTACTCATGTCATCAGCAGTGGAAGGATTCAAGCAGCTGTTCCCATCCTGTGATGTATGTGGAGGTCTTTCAGTGGAATACAAAGAATTTAAATTTCGCTCACAAGGAACTTGACAGTAATGAATTTTGAGATTTGTGAAACATTGTTGCTGCTTTGTCTTCATTGCCTTTTTTTATAAATGTATATCTATATATATTTCCAATTCTCTCTGTTCCCTTTTTTTATTCAGTCCAGACGTTCACCTAGAAATAGAAACATAACAAACTAATAGTTTGGGCGGCTGGACTTAACTACAACTACTTTTTTACATCAATCCTTTAGTCTTTTCCTCAGGGTGTCTCACTTGAGACGGTATGCCACTTGTTCCTTTTCCATACTGAGTCCAATAGAATGTCTTTAAAGGCTATGAATACTTTTATTATTTCCTTTGTTTACATGTACAGTCGTTTTTCCAAATCTAATAATTGTTGTGATAGAAATAATTAGGAAAATAAACAAACAAGAAACCTTAAAAAAATAATAAAAACCCAAATAAAATTGCATCAATATTGAGTATTCCACAATCCTTCTGACCATGACGGGTTGGTCAAATAGGGTAGAAAACCACTAGTGAAAGAATACTGGCAACTGACTCTTGACTCGTAGACCGGTGTCGCAACATGCATGCATGTTTCAACATAATCAAGTGCTTTACATCATTCATTTACAATTAGTTAAAATAAAACAAAAAATTAACAAAGAGGAAATAAAGAAATTAATTATTTGCATGGTTTTTTCTTCAAATGAAAGCAACATTTTTCATGTTTTCACTTTTTGTTCTATGTTTTTTATTTTATATATTTTGTGTTCGTTTTTTGTGTATTAATTTTCTTTATCGAATATTCCGATTGAGTGAGAGTGTAGCTGTGTTACCAGATGTAAGGCTTCAAGCTGTGTATTTCCTCATTTGAATCAATGGAAAGTGCATGCATTTCTACCCAAAATTTGGTATTGTGGGAATATACCACAGATGTAAGGCTTCAAGCTGTGTATTTCCCATTTGAATCAATGGAAAGTGCATGCATTTCTACCCAAAATCTGGTAATGTGGGAATATACCAAACACTAATTTATGTGTCCAAACTTTTAAGCATGGTAAATGTTTATTCAATGAAAGTTAAGTTATTACACAATTTTTATCTATTCCGTCTTTGTCATTTTACATTCAGTTCAGCTCTGGTTTGAACTTCTCAACTGGATTCATCGTCAAGAGTTGTCACAAGTTAGAACTACTCAAAGTGAACTCCATTTTGAGTACTCTATTCTTGTTTGAATGTGTGACGTGCCAAGGGAATAGGGCCCTTTTCTTCTCTGGACAAAATTTTCAGCAGAGAAAGGACATTACCCAAAATCGGCCTTTTTACCCCTGAGAGCGAAATGTGAAATAATTTCAGGGGTGATAGAGGATTAAATCAGCGTTCCGAATCTGGCCTATTTTTTGATTTTGGACGAAGGGAAAGGGGGGGAGGGGGGTCCAAAGTCAGACCCTTCAAATGCCCATAACTTTTGAACGAATACAGATATGAGAATGTACTTTGCGCGAAAAGATAGATCTTTTGAAGACCTTTCGATTGATGTGTACGATATTTGCCTTATTTTAATTTTTAATCGATTTATCGAAGTTTTTCTGATTTTTTTGAAATCGGGTTTTCCGTTTTTTTAATCGTGGAAGTTTGGCAACGCACGAATCATCACAAATAATTTCCAGGATAAAAGTAGACGCGATTTGCTAAAAAATGGTTCAAACCGCATGTTGGGGAAATGCTTTGAAGCGGAGTTATGAGGGTTCAAAGTTGGCGCTGTCACGAAAAAGGCCGCCCCGAGGGGCGTACTACAGGTGGTAGAAGTTGGCATTATCTGTTCTTCCCGTCCAAATGACTTTAAATTTGGTATTCCCGGGTATTTTTTAACGCTGAATTCAAATTTTGCATCAGTTTTTCAAAATCAAAAAATCCAAGATGGCTGCCGACCATTTTTTTCGGAAATTTGGTCGGCAGCCATCTTGGATTTTTTGATTTTGAAAAACTGATGCAAAATTTGAATTCAGCGTTAAAAAATACCCGGGAATACCAAATTTCAAGTCATTTGGACGGGAAGAACAGATAATGCCAACTTCTACCACCTGTAGTACGCCCCTCGGGGCGGCCTTTTTCGTGACAGCGCCATCTTTGAACCCTCATAACTCCGCTTCAAAGCATTTCCCCAACATGCGGTTTGAACCATTTTTTAGCAAATCGCGTCTACTTTTATCCTGGAAATTATTTGTGATGATTCGTGCGTTGCCAAACTTCCACGATTAAAAAAACGGAAAACCCGATTTCAAAAAAATCAGAAAAACTTCGATAAATCGATTAAAAATTAAAATAAGGCAAATATCGTACACATCAATTGAAAGGTCTTCAAAAGATCTATCTTTTCGCGCAAAGTACATTCTCATATCTGTATTCGTTCAAAAGTTATGGGCATTTGAAGGGTCTGACTTTGGACCCCCCTCCCCCCCTTTCCCTTCGTCCAAAATCAAAAAATAGGCCAGATTCGGAACGCTGATTTAATCCTCTATCACCCCTGAAATTATTTCACATTTCGCTCTCAGGGGTAAAAAGGCCGATTTTGGGTAATGTCCTTTACACAAACTCGGTCAAAAATTGCATTTTTTGTTTGTTTTAAATCTAAATGGATACTAACTTTGTATTCAAATCATTCCAGAGAGAACAATCGTCGGTTTTGGGTTTTTAGCATTATTTCATCATTAAGTTTCTTATCGATACATCACTGGAACTTTAAACATATTTTTCTCCGTTTTTTAAAAAATTACTTCTAAATGTCATAACTTGTTGTTCAATATTTCATATTCTTGGGCGTTCTTGGTGTCAAAATGACTGGTATAACCTCCTATACCAGGTTGTAGCAAAATTTCAATGTTTGGCTCTGTGGAGATAAGGGGCTTTGTTCCCTTGGTACGTCACATTTGTAACTACTATTTATACTTTTGATGTGCTACGGATAAACCACAAGTGTTTTTTGTTATGCCCAGGATCCCAGGTAGTCAGGCACATGGGCGTCAAAAGTTGATGGTAGGAGGGAGTTCCTTCCTAGATGAGAAAATATTATGAGGTGTATTTGATACGAAAAAATAAAAGACGAGAGGAGAAAGAGAAAGGGACAAGGAAAGGGAGAAAGAAATTTTAGAGGAATTAGGAGTATTTGTAAATTCAAGAAAGAAAAAGTAACTGAAGAAAATAAAGAGAGATGAAAAAAAAAGGTAGGTTCTACCACTCTCTTCCCTTCACCACCGTTTCCAAAACTAAAAATGTTTAAGAACTTCTTTTTGGTCACCCAAGGTAAAATTTCTGCTGGTGCCTACTCCCAGAGACAACATATATTAGAGACCCTTGCACTAGTCAATCTCACAGTGGCTCACAATATGTTGACTGATAACTAGCAACTAAACTTTGATGCTTCACTCTCAATGGCTAATGACCTGTACATCTTTGCTCAACGTATGGTCCAGTTAGATGCTGTTCTATCGAGACCCCTAAAAAAAAGTTTCTATCTGCTTTTAACAAGGTCAAATAGATAGTGCGTAGTCTCCAGTACATATTGTCTCCACCAATGCGGAGGCACAATGCAAGTCACTCGGTTACCTCTGTTAAAGGTCAATGGTCAATTAAATGGTCGATTAACTTCCTCGATATAAACTGTCCTCATGATGAGTGTAAGCTTGCCTTGAAAGAAGCACTGAAAACACCCAAACCTCTCATAATCAGTAGCGTGGTTTGCAATTTGGCAATGTTATATTTTGTCCGTTAAAACCCATGCAAAAGTTCAATGGAGGTGGACCAAATATGACATTGCTTGATTTAACGCTACTGAAACCTTTGTACCAAATTGCATTACAAACACTTAGAACATCTGGATGATCTACTGAATCCTTAAAATGCTTGCATTTTGTGGAGGCTTCTAGCAAGTTGCTTGCGGTTTGCATGTTATGTATAATTTTTACTTTTAAAAATTTTATGAATGAAATCTCTTTGAAGAATATAGAAGACATGTCCTAAAACAAAAGATTATTCCACAGACGGGACTCCTAAGGGGGACCCTACTGTGTAGTATTTTACCCTAAAAGCTAACAGAATGTCACAAATTTGAAACTGATACGGGAAAAATGTGTACTGACTCTACTGTAGAGGTCATTTCATTTGTGTAGGTGCACCTAGACTGATAATCTCTGGAATGTATTTCTCATATTACATGGAACGAATATGCATTTTGAGCGTTGGCCTAGCATTGAGGAACGCTCCTTAGTCAAAAGTTAAAGTCACACGCTAGTATTGCGTTGAGTTAAAGGAACGAAAAGTGAAAATTCTCCAAAGATTATTGGTTGAGGGGTGCCTACACCTCTAAAATGAACTCTTATGAGATATGTAGTACAGTAAAATTGAAAACCGATCGATCACCAATAGATGGCTGTTGAGTTTTTGAGCATTGATTGTTAGATCAGTTAGAATTGAGGTCCAATTAATTGTATTACACCTCCAATTCTTGTATTACCACTCCAATTGAATTGGGACAGAAATCATCCAATGTATTCATGTGTTACCACAATTTTTTTTTTCCTGTGCGATCACCATATTGTTTGTCATGCATTGTTACGATACCCTCTGATGACACCTTTCAGTGGTAAATCCTCTAATCCATCTGCTAGTTTTTAAAGATTGAACTTTCAAAGCTGTAATAGCATGTGATTTATTTCTTTTTGCATGCTGTGGTGACATTTTGAATAATTTTTTAATGTGTATTAATCCAACCTCAAGGTAAGTTCATCAAATTCTTTTAGAAATTTTTATTTGTGGTGGTTGTTTGTCCTCTCTCTTTTCAAGCCATAA
Source organism: Trialeurodes vaporariorum (assembly GCA_011764245.1). Taxonomy (NCBI): domain Eukaryota; kingdom Metazoa; phylum Arthropoda; class Insecta; order Hemiptera; family Aleyrodidae; genus Trialeurodes; species Trialeurodes vaporariorum. Next base: position 64,068,180 of record VMOF01000002.1, read on the forward strand.
ATCTTGAAACGCAAGAATTTTATTCTCACAAAAACTTTTTTCCCAGAGGTACGAAGGCTAAGACCTGGCTAGATATGTTGTTGGCACTCACATGACTTTTTATCATAAGTTTTAATTTTTATTGAGATTTTACGAAATAATCAAAACAAATCATGTTAAGCTTCAAGCAAATTTTGTTTGGGGAGAGGGGGGGGGGGACCATACTAGTGGAAATTAAATACATTGTTTTGTTACTAATGAAAGTGTGACTAAAATAATCACCAAAAATAAATCTGAAATAAAATAAAATAGATCTGAAAATCGGAAAAAATAACCACAGAAAAATAAAGAAAACTAACCATGGTTGATGTTAAAAATGGCAATAATGACCGTTACATCTGTATTGACAGTGTTGATGTATAAAATAGAAGGTATGTTTGTTCTTTACCATGTATGAAACATGGTACTCTCGTTCTGTAAAATTCATATTTTAAAATCGTCAACGTGTGTGTATCTAATGAGTTAAATGGGTTACTATTTTTTTCTGACAATTGGTCGAAGCTCGGATCGTAAAGGCTCATGCGATAACGTCCGTTGTCTAAAATATTTGTATTAAGAAGACAAGTATTAAAAAAAATAAAAAGAATAGCAAATTAAAAAATAAAAAATTGAAGAAAACGGCCAAGACAAGGGCAAGAGAAGCTAGAAGCCGAGAAACAACTCTGATCAGGACTGATATAGATGCAGCGTCTTCTTAACAATTTCAGTGCCAAAGCTATTTATAAATGGCATGCCCGATTTTGCCATTGCGTGCCAAAGCCGTTTATAGTTTCAATAGATTGAGTCGTTTATACATGGCCATGCAATCGTATATGGGTGACCTTGGAGACTCTAATACCAAGTTTTGCCGCTAGATGGCGACGTTGGTGCCGGCATTGCGGCTACAAAATACGCTAGATCTCCCTCCTTTTTTTCAACCATCTGTGAAGTGACTTGTTTACATTTGCATTGTTTTGGCTATCGTCAGCGAGAAATAGCGCATATTCAGATTTTAGGGGTCATTGGATGATACCGCAGACTTTTCTGCTAACTCCCGGTAAAGAATAGTGGTCAAATAAATCTGCATAACGTCTACTAATCTCATTTTTTACCCTTAGTTTAGATGCATGTCGCTTCGTACGAGTTTTTCGTAAACATGATTAAAGGGTGTTTTTTGAGGGCACACCCTACTAGCACGAAGAAATTAAATTCTCAAATCTGATCAATTCATGAAAAAGAAGAGATAACAAGCTTTTTAGTGAGTCATGCAGATTTTTTTTGAAAAAATTAGAAAGTAGGATAGAAGGGGACTGTAAAAGGGTAAAAATGGCTGGCACTGGGGGTGGAGCGGGTGTAAATAGGGCTGGCACTCAAACTTTTAAAGAGTGATAAACTCTCACCAAATCAAATAAAAAAAAAATGGATGATGGACGTTTTCACATGAGCCTGTTCAATTGTTTGGGAACAAAGAAAAATCAGTTTAACTCATCAAAAACACGCCCATCAACACTTTGAAATATGAAATTTTTGGAATAAGCATATCCTCTGATTTATAAGTGATTTCTCCAAAGACCTCCTCAATTCCAGTTTATCAATCGGAAAAAATTTTCTCTTTGGCCTAGTCTGTCTCATTTATTTCTTCTTTCATGAGAATTCATTGGTATCTTCTAATGTATGCTGTTTTATTAACGAGCTATACATTCATTTAGCGTGGCAATCTTGTGGGTAGCCTGTGTAACCTCCATGGAGGATTTTTAGGTTAGGTTCAAGGTGTAATTTTGTCCATTTATTCCCATGTATTTTAATGCGGCGCACAATGGATCAAAGCATGTTCCGATCCACTGTGAGCCGCACCAAAATGCATAGGAATAAATATACAAAATTACTCCGTAACCCTATCCTAAAAATCCTCCGGGGTGGTTACGCAGGTGACCCATTGGCCATTAGACTGCCACTCTATATAAATGTATAGCTTGTTGTGTTCTACTTTATTTGTAATGCTTATTCTACAATTAGATCCATTGATACCAACAATAATAATGCTTAATGATTTTGTTTCAGATACTGAAAACATTAGGTTTGTGTTCGCTGCAGTTAAAGACACCATTCTTCAATCAAATCTGAAAGAATATAATTTAGTATAAAGTATTTTCAAATGTCCAAAAACATTCTCCAACAGGAATTTTAGACTTCTTATCTACGTTCGCCTCTCATGTGTTTCTATGAACCTACGTTCTCTTTGGAAATTATTGGGGGAAAAAATAAAACTTTTATCAATCACTTTGATTCTCCTTCGATTTTTTAAATGTATTTTTTATTTTTATTTTGTTTCTTATCAGTATCAAGTGGGACAATGGTTTTGTTATGCTACCCATCATGTATCAGAACATCATTTGTATTTTATTACTTCATTTCACTTATAAAGATTTGTTCTATCTTCTAAGTCTGTTCAGTTTTTTTATTTATTTTATTTAACCCTAGTCTGCCTGACATGGGCCTCGGAGGCCCACCCCTGCACGTGACATATTATCGTGCAATTTCCCCGAAAACGCTCATAGAGACTTGAGCTTCACAAATAGCTCTACAAAAACCCTTAGGAGCATATTCCCAAAATTTCGTGAAACAAAAATGAAAACTGTGGCCGTAGTAATTATTTATCCATCGCTACCCCTAGAATGTAAAAACAATGGTCAGGCAGACTAGGGTTAATTATTTCTTTATTTTACTGATTACTTTTTTGTTTATTTATCCATTCATTTGTTTATTTTTATTTTTTACTATGTTGATAAATTTTCGAAAAGGGTGTCTGCAAATTAAGTTAAAGTAGTGAACAAAAGGAAAGAAACCGTACCTAAATTACTTTCCAATCTCTTGGATATTCCCTAAAACATGATGACTCCATTTTGAACTGTGCTTACTTGTCTAAGTTTTCTCATTACTTAAGTTTGATAAAAGATTAAGGGGCATAAATCAGAGAGTCCCAAGCGCATCTCTCTTTGAACACAAAACTATATAAGACCACTTAAAGTCAGTTGCATCTAAATGGGTTTCCATCCGTAAATATTTGGGTGGGAAAAATTAGTCCACTAGCGTTTGCATTTAAAATAAGAATAATTATAATAAAAATAAAAATGGTCCTCCATAAGAATTCAAGGACTTTGTTCTATCCTTGTCTCTCAATATAAATTAAAAATAAAATGACTCACTGTGCACTATTCAACTATTCCGAGCAAATTCGCTCGGAATAGTTTAATGCACAGTTATTGGTGCGCAGTGAGTCATTTTATTTTTTATTTATATTAAAATTGTGTGCTGCACTCCTTTCCCTTTATTTTAATCTTGTCTTTTAATTATGATGAACTTTTCTCAATCTTGTACATTTAATTGAAAGGCAACATAAAGCTGACATTTTCTAAGGGCTTTTTTTCTTTTTTATCCTCAGAAAAGCTGGATTTAAAGGCTTTAATCCTTGCAGATTCAGATGCTAACTGTAAGATTACACAATCTGGCAACGAAAATGTGAGAATATCTTATGGCAGTAAGTTTTGCTGCTAATTTTGAAACTAACCTTACTTATTTCTTTCCAATAATAATTTTCTGATGTATTAGTGTTTATGCAACTGTGAGGTTAGGTTTCTAAAAATTTGGTTTGCAAAGAAGGAGCTCTTGATTTAAGAGAAAAAGGAGGACCAGAAACAGAATCATCAAATTGCCAGGAGACTAATAAGATTTATATTAAGTTAAAAATTAAAATAATGATGACCGTTGCTTTGTTGAATGCAAACTTAGAGAGGCAGTCTGGTGAGAAAAAATTAAAGTGCCTTCAAATCAACACGATTCAACAAGAAAACTCTTGAAAGGATCCGAGCCCTAAAAATAGTTAAAACTAATTTGCAAATTGCCTTGCCCTTCTGTCAATGTAACTGATGTACCAATAGATGTACTGAAAGTAAGTGACCAAAAATAGTAGCCACCAAATTATAAGACATTTGGTGAATCAATGTGAATTTGAACAGTTTTTAGTGTTGAATCATTGGTAATCAGTTTTTCATAAGGAATTTTGTTCTTAAGTTTGTAGACACCCAATCAAAATGTTTTATCTGTTCATACGAAAAATTCAATGATGATGTCAATAATTCCCCCTCTCCCTTTTTTTTTTACTATGTATGTAACACTCATTGTTTGAATGCTTTAAGCAACACCATTGTTGTCATTTTCTTTTATTTATTTTTTATTTAATTTATTTTATTCTGCATATGTATCTTGTATGCTGTTTATATTTACACGAGATTATGTTACCATTCTCTTTATTTTTCTTTTGCATGTTCATGAAGATGAAAAGTGGAAATGATGATGAGGCTCATTGATTCAGCATCTCCTAGTAGTAGATAAATTTTGTGTTCCAGTTTTTTTTTTATTATTATTTATTTATCTATTTATACTTTATTTATTCACTCATTCACTTTATTTATTAGTTTTTATTTTTTATTTATTTATTTTTCATTTCTACATTTCTTTTTATTTATTACTTTTTTCCCCCCTCCATAAAACTTTTTGAATTCAATTAAATTGATCAATATCTGTCTCGATCAAGCCTAATCTGAACCTTAGGTTGAATAAAACAAAGATTTTCCCCCCTTGTTTTTTCAAGATGTCTTCATTGCATAATCTTTTAATAAGAAAGTACGTTCTTTTTGCTAAAACAGCTTCTAATTTTCACATTGCCTAAAAAAATTCATACTGCAGTTTGAAGTGAAGTTTTTTTGTACTTGGGCAATGCCTGAAAACTTTTTGATATTTTGTTGAATGAAAATTCCAGCTATTTCAAGATGAGCTGTGCTGTCAACCTCAATTTTAAGTTTGGCTTCATTTGGTTTACAGAAACATCGTGCAATCTTTGAAAATAGAAAATTACATCGATGGAGAAACAAAAAAGTGTTTCAAATTTTAAATCTCCTTATTTTTAATGACCCCAGTACTTTCTCCTCTTACAGGTTCATAAGGAACTACTAGAGAGGGCTCTTTTTAAGAGTGAAAGTGGCCTAAAATTTTTTTTTAGCGTAGCAAGCTTTCTTCGTATATTTTTAAGTATTAAGAGCAAGAACCTCTCTAAAACTTTTATATTAGGCTCTGACAGGAAGAAAGATTGTTCAGGAAAACGGATTTAATGGACATCTTGTTTTCTTCTCTTTTCTTAGTTTTTATACTTAGGAGGCAGGAAACTTAAAAGCCTTAAAAAGTATGCAAAATTTGCACGAAATGTTAAACGTTTTCATTCAATTGAAGAACCTTCTTACATTAAGATCTATGGGAAGATTATAGTCTATTGTGAGATGTCCGCAAATTTTTACCCGAGAATCTTGAATGTGCAGGATTGTAGTGGTTGACAGCACGATAGCAAGCATCAGCTTTGCAATTTCAATACGGGTATAGCAATATATTTTATAAACAGAATTACTCTGAAGAATGATTTAATGAATTTACAATTGTCATCTATCATATGTTCAATTCCAAACAATGCAATAATGCCTTCTTTGAGCTCCTCTTTTAATCTGTCAAATATTTATGTCTAGAGCTTGAAAAATTTCAAGGTTATTACTTCTGGATTTAGAATTATTTTTATTTAATTTTGAAGTAACTCCCCCCCCCCCCCCCCCCCATTCAAATGTTGTTTTAATGTGAAATTCATTTTTCTCTTTTGATTCCTGTTTGAATTGAAAAAATTACAAATTACCAAAAAGTCATGAATGGGTCTCATGATTAATTTACTAAGTTACTGAGCATAAGGATTACTTAACAAATTTTATTGGAGCAAAATCTTCCAAGGTCTAATAATGTCCTTGAAAAATTTGACCTGTTCATCTTCAGAGTAAGTCTTGTGAAGATCTGTTATCACTCTCTCTTTCTGTCGTATCTCATCTATCATTTTGACGGTAGAAAAGTTCTAGTGATCAGTTTTGATTTGAGTCGTGAACTGTCGATGTTCCAACAACCCAGGCATTAATTTTAATTTTATAAGTTCATATTTTTTTACTGGGCATTTTTCTAAATTTTAAATGAAGAATCTGTTGTGTAACGCCACAAAACTCTTGTTGCTTTCATCCTAATACCTCAGTGTCGATTCTTCCCCCATTGAAAAGAGAAGCAGGAGAATATCGGTACAATTTCTGGTATTTTAGTCAAATCACTTCCGGTTAAAACTATTTATATTAAATACAAACTTGTATTTATTTATTCATTTTGTGAGCATGCTCAATGTATCTTGAATTTGTATCGTACCCTAAGTAAGCATTTTTATTTTGATACTTTTTGTATTCTCGTGTAGTAACCGTACTTTTGAGTCTTGATGCTTATCAGTTTAGCTGGTTTCATTTCGATATGAAACAAAGCTGGTTCTTTTTTTTTTTTTTTTTTTAATAACAAGCCCCCTTCATAATATGTGTATGTTGGCTACTTGTATGCTCATATCTAAGCTTACTGTACAGTTTTGGCTAGACCTCGCTGCGATGTTTGATGTACATTTCATTTCAAGTTTCCGTTTTTACAAAATATCAATTAGTAAACCATTTCCATGACTCTGAGCAAATTGTTGTCCGTTAATAGTCGGTTTCAAAGAATTGTTGAAAAAAAACTATCCAATCTCAGGATTATTAATGTAAGAAACTCTGGGTACGTATCATTTATTTTCTGCAGACACAGAGGAAATTTTTCAATGACACTAAAAAAGCTCTGAGTAAATACTTTGAATCTTACCGCGACCTTTCCATCCAGACTATTTTTTTTTTTTCTGAATTCTTACTGGACATTATATTTCCTCTATTTTCAACAACATTCACTTTTTTACTTTGTTGCCCCCCCCCCCCCCCCATTTACACTCAAATTGGGTATTTTTAACATGGGATTCTTAAAATCGAGTTTCTCCAACATCTCCATTTTTTAATAACCTTGGCTTGTTAGTAGCAAGAAGCAATTTAAAGTAGATTGACATCTAATAAATTACAAATAAACAAAAATAGATATCCTTCAAGGTTAACTTTGTTTTAAATCTGTTTGAAAATTGTCATAATAAAAAGTCACTCCGTGTCTGCTCTTTACTTTTGGAAGACCCTGTGAGATTGAAAAGGTAAGTTTTCGATTTCAATATTCTAACTAATTATTGCCAACTTTTTCAGTATGTCTGCATTTTGTTAAATTTTATATTGTAGCAGATTCAGATTGTCTTCTAAAGCTTCAGAGAAAAATTGAATTACCTTTCCAGATTTTTTAAGTTACCCTTAACTTCCGTACTCTGTTTAGTCGGCTGAGATACTTTTTTTTTCAGTGAACAGTTTTTCACTAAATGGTATCTGCTTCTTAATTTAGCTGCAAGGGAAATAATTCATGTCTGTCTTTTTTATGTCCTCAATTGCTTATCTCTATGGTTCACGGTGGCTGGTTTGTTATTTTGTGATCAATTGTGAATGGGCGGGGCTTCTCGTGCGAGATTCCAAATTACTAAGGTTATTAGAACTGTCGTGAATGGCTGTCGACTGCAATTGTCCATGTTCTATTGATCTCATGAGTTGAGGAAACCAGCTATTTAAAGTGATTATTGATACTCTGGATTTGATTAATCCTGGTTGCTTGCAGCCCCACTACTTTGTTTGCAGAGTTAAAAATAAGTTCACTGTTGACGTTCTCAAATTCGTTGTGGACATAAAAAATTACTGCTTATATTTAGGGGAAACCTCATCCTTCCAGTTTTTGCATCCCATTTCAAGATTTCCTTTAAAATTATTTTTAAATTGTAAAAATTGTTCTTAATTTTACTGATACTGAAAGTTTCTCTGCAACAGAATTGAAGCTGGTAATCAAGTTTGTAAGGAAGTTCTGAGATAAATTATTTCAATTTTCCTCAAGAAAAGAATTCCTAAAAGAGTCGCCTGCCTAAAAAGCTGTCTTTATTTGTTAACCTTTTACCAAACTGTTTTCGAACAAAAACTTGCTTTGTTATTAATTGAACTATATTTAATTAACACTGTTTTAAAGCTCTCATTGTTTTTAAACCTGTCATTCTAATGATGAACAAAATCAAAACAACAGATTATGACCTTGTTTTGATTTTAAGGCAACGCAGCAGATTAATCTCGTAATTTTTGCTTCTAACTTTGTACGTTTTCGTTGTCTTGTTTAATTCATCAGGTTGTGAAAGCCATCTCAACTTTCCATATTATCTTTCAATGACATCTGATCTTTTGTTTAATTTTAGAGAAAATTGTTTCATCTGTTTAATCCCTCCAAACTTCTTCTTGAGATTTTACCAGCTTTGAAGAGCAAGGAACCATTTATCAAGTGTTCGTTTAGGCAGATTTTTAAAGGATATTAGGGATTGTGGTGGATAATCAATGTTGGAAAGAACTTTAACTTCAATTTTTTCGAAATTGGTTTTTCGTCTCTGATAGTTAACTTGATTGATCTAGCTCGTCCATCTGACATAACGGCGTAAGTCGATTTTTGCAAGTTTTCAGGAGAGTGAAAACAAAATTGGCTGACTCCTTGGCTTCAATGACTTCCACCGATAAAATAACTTGAAAAATATTGAGAATTTGGCAGTTTTGATATCACTTATCGAAAGAGCATAATTTTTTACATAGGAATCGATAAAAAAGTCAATTTGTCCAATTTCCGACCTACACCTGTACATTAAATGGGGGACAAAATGTCCTTTCTAATCCTCCTAAAAGTATCGCTGGATACAAAGTCACTTTTTTCGTTTCTTGTACAAAAGTATACTTAATAGAAAGTACATATACCGTATTTACCCACAGATAGTGCGCACCTAAAAATCAATTTTTTGCCGAAAAATCGGGGTTCGCACTATATGCGGGGTCTACACGAAATCTGCCCTGTAAACGGTTGGTGACGCATGAATACGAATACCAATGCTGTCCTCTGTTCAACTGAAGCGGAGTACTCCTGTTATCGCAACGTAAAACTAGTTTATCGGGAACTAGATCGCATTTCAAATGCTTGCATGCGCGTACACAACTTGTTTTGATTACTTCCGCTCCCCGTACGAAATCAGAATGTCTTCCCCTCGTCTGAGGCAGGTGGCGCATCATGAGGGTGTAGGCGTGGCTACAACAGAGATTACAGGGTGCCGTGATTTATGCACTGCAAGCGCTAGCACGCGCCACATGTCACGGGTTGCGAAAGTCAAGGTCAACTGGTTTCTTATCAAAGAAAGGGGAAGGTTACCTCTTATCTGCCATCTATTCGTATTGTCATGCACAAAAAGTGCGCGCTATACTTGGGTTATTTTTTTTTTTTTTTTTTTTTAGCTCCAAAGTTTAGGGTGCGCACTATCTATGGGCAAATGCGGTAAATGTTCAGGAGTATTTCCTCTGTAAAGTTCTTCAACTATGTGTCTGCTAGAAAATTTACTCATTTATATCACCTGTTGAAGCCCTGAAGTTTCCCAGCTGTCAATGCTCAGTGAAGGTTTATACATAAGCATTGGATAAATCCAAAATTAAATTCATCAACAAGTTTTCCCTCTTCAAAGCAGATGAAGTCTAAAGGCTATTTAGAGGTTCCTCAAAGGAACAGAGGAAAATGATCTTGCATTTTGTTCAAGTTTTTATCAGTGGCGTAGCGTGAAATTCGGCAACATTGCAGTTCGTCCATTTAAACTCTTAAAAAAGATTGAAGCGCAGGGTGTTCGGGGAACACCTTTGCATTCGACCTTTTGCAAGGGTTTAAATGGGCAACATACAACGTTGCCAAACTGCACGCTGCGCCACTGGTTTTTATTAAATTCTTTAAAAAATAAAATAAAGTAAAGATGTCAGAGTCTATTTAAATTGTACTTTTTGGTCTAAATAAAATTGAGAAACCCTGGAAATGGAGCAGTGTCATCTAGATCAACTTATAGCCATTGAAATAGGAGATATGCTTTAATAGGCTCCAAAAACTTAGCTTATAGCTTTTTTTATCTAGGAAGTCTTTTTCGCACCAAAAATGTATTATTTATTTTCGTATTGCGCTATCTATTTTTCATGAAAATCAATCTCAAATGTCTCTATTACGGGCCTGACTCAGCGATTTTTCATCTGAATTAACTTTTGGTGCTAAACAGACTTCCAAGAGTTCAGTGCTGACATATTTGGCAAAAAATATACACATTCTGCATTAAGTCTCATGGGAAATGTGTATATTTTTTGCCAATCGTGCAGCACTGCAAGGGTGGCCCTCATAGTTTCTGGAGTCACCTCCTTTTAACCCTTTTAGTACCAGTTAAATTGATCAACTTACTGCGCGCCCATTCAAATCAAGCAAGTAGATATGTACTCTTACTCCACTGTGCTTGATTTTGCCTACATTGTCAATTGAAGGAGCTTGAAGAAGCATAACGTTCGAATAGCCAATGTTCCTTCATTCTCAGAATGATGAATTGAAAACATGTTAAACAAATTGAATAAACGAATATGTTCAGGCTTGGTACTTTAAGGGTCAACTCTTTGTAGGAGCCTAATTGGACTCAAAAAAGTCACCTCATCTTACAGCCAATATTTTGATGACAAGACTGTTCTTTGCATTTACTGCTTTCAAAGACAGAGAAAAAATCGGAGAAAAATTTGAAGGTATGCCATCAAGTCGCCAAATAAATAGATCAAAAGTTGTATATTCCGTCCCTCAGATAACTGGTTCCTGAACTAATGAGTCAAATTCTTGTTAAACTGACAAAGTCAAGCAAGTTTTCTCTATTCCTCTATCTTTGAATTAGTAGAATTTTGTATCCTCAATCAGTGGTTTTCTTTGCCTTAAATCTCTCGTTTTTCAGTTTTATTCATTAGTCTTTTTATTTTAATCCAAACTGAACTAGTGACTGAAAGAATTACTGTTAAGTTGTCAACTGTAGGTAGGTATTGCTCATTAGGTTTTTTTTTTTGTATTGTAAGCACCTTTTAAAATTGGAACAGTCAGTCTTTTTGCTCACTGAAAGCTTTTTTTTCTAATTTTAAAATGCTTATAAAATTTTTTAAAGAATCAGAAACAAATCATCAATCAATCAACAATGATGATTAGAAAAGTATCAGGCTGTACATGAGTTTTTCAATTTAGCATCAAATCAAGTTCTCATGACTGATATTTTCAGTTTAAATTGCAATTTTCTAAATTTCTGTAACCTAAACCTAGAGAATTTTGCCTCAGTTTTTTGCTGATGTAAAAGCTGAGTAAAAGCTTTATAGTATGAATGTTTGAATTCTTTAAGTCAAAGGTGCGCCAAAATCAAAATTATAGTTTCAAAATCAAAGACTTTTTCTTTGTTTTAAAAAATTTGAATAGTGCCATAAGTTCATGAGTCAAATTTTTCCTTCATCTGAAAAGGAAGTTAGCCAAAAAGTTTATCTCCAGTTTTTAACATCTAACCAAATTTTTTAAGGGGCCAAGTAAGAATCAGCTCTTTATTCCTTTTTTTCAAGTTTTTAGTAGAAACAGGGATTCAAAATTCACAGTGGTAATGTTATTTATCACAAAAGATTACTTGACCTTGAGTTAATTTATTCATTTATTTATTTATAATTTTCCTCAATTCATTCATTTTTCTGCCATGATAGAACCGTTTTTTTCTCAAATTATCTATCAATTATAATTACTCCTTCAAGTCTTCTCAAGTAAAAAAAAAAAAACATTTAATCAGTTATCAAACTCAAATCTGCATCATGAGTTTTAAAGTGCGATTAAACAAAAGAGGTTCTTACTGTCTAAATTTATTTGTCAAAATTCAACTTTCATTCTTCTTGAATTCAAGATTAGGAAGCATGTGGACAGAACATTTTGTATCAATGCTCATGCATTGTTCTTGATCATTTTAATTAGAGTTACATCTCTAAATTTCTATGAAAAATGTCTAAAATTTTAATAATTTTAAGTCTTTGCAAAATTTTGAATTTTCTAAAGAAAGTTTTTTATCATTTGAACTCTGTCTCAATTAAAGTCATTACAAAGTTTAAATTCTCTATAAGAGGGATGTAGAAAGTCAATTGACCTTCAAATACTCGAAGTTTTTCTCAAAAATTTCCAAAATTGGCGTTCTGAAAGAACACGAGATTAAATCATGAAGGCATTCGTTTACAACTTTTCTTTTATTTTACATATTTCCATTTTTTTTTCTTTTTTTCTTTCGTCAACTTTTTCTCATAATTTTATGTTTCTTAACCATGCCACTTATCTTGATGCCCTCAGAGAACTTGCCAGCTCAAAATTTAACTTTGAACTATTATTTAAAGCAACTAAGCCATTTATCCTTTTGAAAGTCTTTTGAAAGTTTCATGCATGTTCCAAGGTTTTGGTGCCAAAAGCTGACTCCTTTTGGAAACCGTTCGATAAGTGCTTATAGGTTTCTAATGCCTGCCTCAAAAACTGACAAGAAATAGTGAGACTCTAGCAGTGTTGCCACTACTTATGGCAGAAATTATCCAAATTCCGTTTAACTCAATGTAAAATTCAGATAATTTCTTCCAAAAATGGCAACTCTGGACTCCAGCCAGTTATAGATGGCGGGGAAGATCTAATCAATTTTTAATGTAAAATAGCTGATGAATCAGTCTCAAGATTTTTTCATATTTTCTTATATTTATCTCTCACGGTTATTGCAGTGGCGGCTTGTACGATTTGGCAACAATGTTTTTCCTGAAAAAATCAATTTGACAGTGCAGCGCAGCTTCACCAACAATTGATTCTTGCTCATGGATTCAAATGGACAGCAAACATTGTTGCCAAATTGCACGAACCGCCTCTGATGTGAGTTATAGTAGTCGAGGGAAAATTTTTAAATTTGTTCTCTTTTTATGTACCCGTGTTCAGTCCTCCTCAAGGGGTGAATCCAGCACAACGTTATGTGACAACATTGAATGTCGCATTTTCATAACTGCTCTGCCAGGCTAATAGTGTCAGATTTTCATCGTTCTCATGAGTTCAGAAAAAATATGAAATAAACCAATTTAGCTTCAGTACCGTTCCTGTTTTTCATATTTTTTCTTCTTTGTTTCCCATGGCTCCCTCTGCATCTATGATCAGTGTGGAATACTAAGGCTACAAGTATCGAGGCAGTGGTTTAAGATTGTAATTTTTTTGTTTTTTTGTTTTTTTCCTCTCTCATTCTCTCAAATTATTATTTTCCTGCTTCATGAGCTGTGCTCATACAAAATTGTAAATTTACCAACTAGAAATCTAGAAAAAGTAAATAAGTAAATAAACGAATAAAATTATGAAAAAATATAATTATATTGAAAAAATTGGAGAAGCATTTATGATTGTACATAACTGATTTTGTTATTTATACGAATGTAGTAATTTAACCAATGAAATCTTCTAATCTAAGTTTGGTTCGTGATATATTCTTTTTGTTTTTATTATTACTGTTTATTATTTATTTTATTTTAAACAAATAAATTTTATCATTGATCAGATTTTATAACCTCTAACAAGGATTATATTTTTTTCCCTGCTTTTCATTCTACTATCAATCACAGGTGCCAACAAAAAAATTTCCAAGGTGAGGGGGCGGCGAAACCTCATAATTAAATTCTAGGGGGACTATTGATTTTTGTCGATTTTTGCTTGTTTTCTGCTGATTTGAGGAAAAGTTTATGTGAAAATTGTTATTCTACAAGGGGGGGGGGGCAACTACCTCATTTGCACCCCCCCTGTTGGCGCCCCTGCAATCAATCAGCCCCTATTTTCATCTCTGAAGTATTAAGCCTGTCATGTAAGTCGCATAATTCTTTTCCTCCTACAAGAGGAAAAAAGAAAGAAAAGAGAATAAAAAGGAATTGAAAATAAAAGGGCGACGATAAAAGAGAAACCATGTAAGTCCTCACCTCCTACAATTTTCTGAACCACTCCTTCAAACAGCTGAAACAAAATTCATCAATTCCGACCCTCCGAGCCCCCTCCCCCCACTTTTTGACCCGCTGACCGCCACTGTCCTCTTGGACAAATGATTTTATGATTATTAAAACTCTGTTCTTCTAATCAAAGCTCCTCTACCTCTTTTTAGCTAGTTATTTGATCTGACCTTGAGAGAGAAAAAGTAGATTCATTCAATCTAACCCTTTTGATTTCCATAATGTGTGTGTGGATGTTTTTTTTTTTTTTTTTTTTTTTTTTCAACACAGAGGCTCATGGATTTTGAAGAAAAATTAACATAAGTGAAAACATGATGTGTTTGAGGAAATATTATTTTGTTCCCTTGTTTTGGTCTGATGTTGGCCAAACTATTCTTTCATAAGCTGTGAATAAAAGGATTGGCTCCTGATTTCTTGGATCTATTGAGTTTCACTCTTTGAACACCCTAGAGGATCATGGATTTTCAATGAAAATTGACTCAAGTGAAAATATAATGTGTTTGAAGAAAAATCATTAACTTCACTTGTTTTGGTCTAACGTTGGTGAACCTATGCTTACATAATTTGTGAATGAAATTTTTGTGTCCTCAACTGCAAGTTCATGAGTTTTAGTCCAAGACTGAAAAGAGCAACCCAAAAAACCTTTCAACTCCAATTTTCGTCCAAATTCACTACATATTAACCGAGTTATGAATTACTCTCGTCAAACGGTGGTCTGCGGCCTACAGTGTGCACTGGTGGCGTAGTGCCTACTGCCTTTTCGAGATAAATATTCGTACAAGAGGGAAATGCTTTTGCATATAGGGTGATTTGAAGGCACTTTGGTTTTAACAAATCAAGCACGAAATAAAAGTGACCTCTATATGTACCGTGCTTACAACACCATCTACCTCATTTACGAACAGTTATCTCAAAAAGTTACCATGGCACCCTTGCTCAGACTCTCAGAGGACATTTCTGGGACATAATTTCACGAATGAAAAAACAAGATTATGATCAATAAGTAAATAATATTAAGATATTTAAAAATGTGTGAGATCATTCATGTCAGAGCTTAAAATGAATAAAGTTACATAGTTGTATGAAATAATCGATAGTGAAAATACTAGTATGTTCTTACTTTAAAGCAAGAAAATGTCAAATTGTCCCGTCTGGATGAAGCTATGTTTTGGTTTTGCATAATCATAATTTTGAAGGCACTTTTTGGGTTTCAAGCAGTGAAGCAGCATACAGCATGTTTGTTTCCATCCGACACTGTTGGAATCACAAAGGTCGCCGGGACAAATGTTGGACTCGAGGTAACTTCAGGATGTAACCTAACAATTTCTAGCACACGTTGGAGCATGAAACTTTTTCCGGAATTTCTCTACGTGGATTCAAGTGAAGTATTGTATTCGTTCATTGATGCCAAAGATAGAGGTCAAAGAATCCGTTCTCGAGCTCAAGAATAACGACCGAATACACCACATCGGCGCGTATTATGCGGTAAAACTTCCGATTTTACTGATTTATTTATCTACTTTTTTATCATGATGTGCCGATGTGTGTTTGTGTCCCTCATATAGAAATGGTACAAAATTCTGGAGGGAAAAAAGGTCATCACTTTTCGGCTATCGCCTTCCTCGGCAATTTCCTCTGGAATTAACCGCCTCTTAAAATTTGCCGCCAGGGTCTCCAACCCTTAACGCCCCTGTCTAAATCCGGCTGTGACGGAGGGGCCATGGCGATGTGTCCGAAAATCATTCTCTCCATTAAGCTAGGAAACTCCTTTCCCCCCATATATCCTCTCAATTTTGAACTGGAAGTATATACCTACATTTTTCTTCGCGTTATATATGTCGTCAAAAATTTCGGACCCATCGCATGATCAAGTTTCGAATTACCCTTCATGCAATTTTTGCGCCAAATTATTTTTTGGTGGCTTATAAAAAGTAAAGATCTTCTGACTACTTTAATGCCTGCAGAGAGTAATCGGAGCGCCTCGTATCCACGCAAGTGTTTTTTTTTTTTTTTTTTTTTTTTTTTGAGCTCCTCCCCTCCGGAAAGATCCCGAAAAACACAAAATTCCCCAATCCCTAAATTTTACCAGTAGGAATCCAGCAAATACCCCTACAGTCCGCTATTATTCCTGAAAATTAGTCGGAAACACAGATTTTGTTTTAATAGAGGACGAAATAGACAAAAATACCGGTTTTGGTGCCATAAGAAGCAATGAGAGCAAGAGAGGACCCGTTTTCGTAATATAGTCTCTCTTTCTCCTCTCTCTCTCCCCCTCTCCCTCTCGCACCCGCTGTTTCTTACGGGGGGGGGGGGGTCCCCCGGATTTGGTGCCATCAGAGATTGGTGCCATACAGTCTCTAATTCCAGTCTCTCTCGGCCCGTACATTATTATACGTATCCGCTTACCCGCATCCTCCAACTAATGATCGGTCCCGAGCGTAACGTACGCACGTATAAGCTTTCTGATTGGTCGAAACCGCAAGCAAGATGCACGCAATGGAGCTGTTGCAAACTTTTGCTACAGGCTTATTAACAGTTGCACATGGGGTAATACCCTGTAAAAACAACGATTAGCGCAATAAAAAATCACGAAATCCACTCCTACACTCACAAAATGCTTTTAAATGCGAGACCGTAATGGCGGTCGCTGGCCGCGGTTTTCTTATGGCAATTGTATGCTTCTTCTTCTTCTTGTGTGGTGTTGCGAGAACACCTCGTGTAGATGGCGCTGATTGAAGATAGGGAACCCCAATGAAAACCGCGGCCCGCGACCGCCATTACGGTCTCGCGTTTAAAAGCATTTTGTGAGTTAAGGAGTGGATTTCGTGATTTTTTAGTGCGCTAATCGTTATTTTTACAGGGTATTACCCCATGATCAACTATTAATAAGCCTGTAGCAAAAGTTTGCAACAGCTCCATTCAATGCTCGGGACCGAACATTATTTGGTCCCTGACCTCCGACCCGACCACCTTGCTACTGATATTTGGTTTTGCGCTTTGCTCCATCGATGACAGAAAATTGCACCCCCGCCGCTGACCAAACAGAAGGGAGGATACGAAACTTTCAAATGAATCGGAGCACCATTTACTTCACAAAATTTCTGTTTGAGAGGCTTTTATACAAAGTTCAATATAAAAACGTACCATGCAGCGGAATGGCAACCTCGCCCTTGTGGAATCCATGGCAGCAAAACATTTTTCATGGGTCATAGGTCCGTCTCTTTAGGTAATCAAGTAGATGGACGCGTGCGCGCCTCCCCCCCCCCCCCCCGCCACTATTCAACTTGTCGAGGAGTCACTTACCTTGTCTCGGAGCCATTGTAAGTACAATAATAGTCTTCATGCATTCTTATATGCACTCGCGTTCATGTGAGGACAGGTAACGGACCAATAGAAATGAAACACTGAAAGAATTCGCAATATCATTTTAATCATAGATACTTTAATAACATAAAATTATGACCGGCTGCTTTAAATTAGATTGTATGAAGAATGTGAACGTAGGTATATGTATGGGTATAGGGTACATGGATTAGTATACATATGTAAGTACTTACATACTTAATTAAAATACGAGTAAGTACCTACGCTTAATAGGTACTTATTCTTTCAGATTGTATCAGAAACATCTCAACGTGTCGCCATGTTATTATTATTGACTGTATTATTATGAGATCGAGTCCTGACAACGCGTAAATTCATAATCATTATTTGAAAGGAATGTGTGCGTTTGCTCATCGCCGAAACTGGACGCATAGGCATCAAAAATATCAAAATAATATACTTACAGAGCAATATGAGGGGCGGGGGGCACGAAGAAAAGAAAGAAAAACATATACTTACGATTATTAAAAAAAAAAAAAAAAAAAAAAAAAAAAAACTAGCTACATGCTCGGGATGTGACCCACAGGCCACATCCCTTAAAAAAAATCGTAAATACGTCCTTGTGAAGAATTCTCAATGGAAATTAAGAAGGTAAGTACCTGTTATTGTACTTGGGAGTTTCCCTTCAACTACTTGTTCGCTACTCATAAAATGTATGAAAATATGCCACTAATTGTAAGTATTCACTATTGCTGCTAGAAAGAGCCAGTCGAAGCCAGTCAAAGCCAGGTGGAGGCATTCGTACCCCACCTATGTCACAACGCGACGAATCTAGCGAGCGGGGTCTGAGGGGGATGTTCGCTGGTGAGTGCTACGGGTAGCGCGCTCGCGAGTCACGTGACTGTAGGGTACAGATTCGACGCGCTGTGACGTAGGTGGGGTACGAAGTCGGGGCAAATTAAGGGTTGGCCAGCAAAAAATTGCAACAAAAGGTTTTATGGCATCAAAAAACGCAGAAAAATCAGGAGAATACGATGTAATAAAGGTCACCGAAATTCTCCCAAAATTAGACCCCAAAAAACCCCGAAGAAACTAAAAAAAAAGCACGAAATTTCTCAAAAAACACGGTATAACTTCGAAACGGTTGGGTTTAGGGCAATTTCGGTAGTGGCCAAACTTGAAGATCGTCCAATTTTACATGAGATCTTAGAAACGGGTTTTCAAAAAAAACCAAAAGCATAGTTGCCAAATTGTCCCGAATTCGACTTTCGGGTCAAAATATCACTCGATTTTGAAGATGTTGTGACAAAAGATTTATTGGCATCAAAAAAAGCAGAAAAATCAGGAGGAAACGAATACGATACAATTAAAGTCACTAAAATTCTCTCAAAATTAGACCCTTAAAATTCCTTAAAAAAAAAAAAAAAAAAAAAAAAAAAAAAAAAAAAAAAAAAAAAAAAAATCACGGAATTTTTCCAAAAACACGTCGTAACTCCTGAACGGCTCATATTTGGGCCCACATGAAGAGGACCAAAGTTGTAGAACGTCAACTTTTACATTAGCGTGAGGAACGGATAGTGAATGTCTCGGACACATTAAGTATGTCGTTTTTGATGCTTACTTTCGAAAGATACCGTTGCGCAAAAATCATATCTGGTCAAATAAAAAGTCGCAGTGAGTGTGAAATGCCCTAGAATATAATGAATGTATAGTTATTATTCTATTCTTCTTATTTGCCATTTCTTCACGTGGGCTACCTCTTTTGCCTTTGGCTCGTTTTCGGGAGCCCACCGGGGGGGGGGGACTTTTCAAGAGCTGCGCTTCGCCGATTGTCACTTGTTTTGATTACTTTTCACAGAGAAATCTAAATACATGCAACGATTGCAATGATTCATCAATCATGCGATGATTTTTGCGCAACGGTATCTTTCGATATTGATATTTTTGACCACGTGAAATTTTGAGGTTTTTCTTCGATTTTCATGAAAACTGTGAAACACTCTAGTTCAAAAGCGTTCTCTCTAAATGGTTGAACAGCCATACCAGTCTTACAGCGAGCCTTTCTGATAAAAACCTCTCACTATGTTGCGAGTTTTACTTTAAGTTTCCGAATTACTTGAAAATGAATCGTGAATTTAGGGCGGCTTGGTAACTATGTTTTTGGGTTTGTAGAAAAACCGTTCCTCACGCTAATGTAAAATTTGACGTTTTATAACTTTGGTCCTCTTCATTTGAGCCCAAATATGAGTCGTTCCGGAGTTACGACGTGTTTTTGGACAAATTCCGTGATTTTTTTTAGTTTTTAGGGTTTTTTTTTTTTTTTTTTTTTTTTTTTTTAAAGGAATTTTCAGGGTCTAATTTTGGGAGAATTTTAGTGACTTTGATTGCATCGTATCCTCCTGATTTTTCTGCTGTTTTTGATGCCAATAAATAATCTTTTGTCGCAACATTTTCAAAATCGAGTGATATTTTGACCCGAAAGTCGGAATTCGGGGCAATTTGACAACTATGCTTTTGGTTTTTTCGAAAAATCGTTTCTCAAGTCTCATGTAAAATTGGACGTTCTACAATTTTGGCCACTTCCAAAATTGCCCAAAACCCAACCGTTTCGAAGTTTTTACCGTGTTTTTTGAGAAATCTCGTGCTTTTTTTTTAGCTTCTTCGGGGTTTTTTGGGTTTTTCGGGGTCTAATTTCTGGAGAATTTCGGTGACTTTCTTGACATCGTATTCTCCTGATTTTTCTGCGTTTTTTGATGCCAATAAATCTTTTGTTGCAATTTGTTGCGGGTTAAGTACTCTGGTTTTCAAAGCGGCAAAATTTCGCAGCATGATATTCAAAATTATTATTCCCATCCCAAAAAAAGTGCTAACGCGCTCCGGCGGAGAGTATTAAAACTAATTGATTCATCAGTGCTGCCACATGTCAAACAACGAACTAGAATCACGTCAAAGCTTTTTCAAAGATGGGAAAGGAAAGAATAAGTTTTAAAGATCAGATATTTGGGTTTTGAATGAGGATATCCAAATCATTGATATATATTTCTAAAAGTTCAGTTGTCATCCCATAAACGTTGGACAAAAAAGAAATATCATTTTTAAATATTTTACTAAATAAAACAATGTGGCAACAGCTTTCAGACAAGAGGAGGAGAGCCAAGAGAGCAGAATGGGGGAGTGGGGGAGTCAGTGACCAATCGGCCACTCACATTTCTTTCAGTTGCTCATTTAGCGCCTTTGCGGTATTGTTGAAATTTTTCGATCCAGGCTCGAGGTGAATGCTCGTGGCGCTGTCGGCCCCGCTTTTCGATTTTCCGTCGGTTAGATATGACGAGTTATTGATAAGAACTAAATTTAAATATTTACCCATTCTGATTAAAACTAACGTACTGTGACGAAGATCTTCATCTTTCTAGAGATCAACCAGTGCCGAACTTATACTGACTTGATTATTGTTCCTTTTTATTGAGGTAAGCTTTCACCGGACCGGATCCCACGTGTTTTAGGTTACTTTAACCCTTTTCCTTGTTTGACCGGCAACGGTAATTCTTTACTCACCTTTTTCGTTTTCGTCTACGGACGTGTTTCAATCATTTTGTGGTATATATATTAGTGAGGATCATTTGTGTGTTGTCCTTTTCACGTCTCAACGTCTATCACCATCAAAGGTATTTGTCTTCCACGGAACTGCCGTAACCTTAGGATATTTATTATCCTCATCCACGTTTTGTTTGGCCCGTCTCCAGATATTTTTTTTCCCTTCATTATTGCTATCTTCCTCTGGGTATGCTTGTGTGTACACACGCATACTGTATGTCTAATGCAGAATTTCTAGCTGCGTATGTTTGTTTTTTCGATTGGGTAACAATGTTTCAAAAAATCTTCTATTCCTAAGTTTTCCTCTTGTGGAATTCAAATGCTCTAAATTATTTTGGAGTTGATTTTAGAATGATGCAATATCACCGATTTATCTAATGAGCCACAAAGGCCAGGAGCAGGGAGAAATTCAGTTTCATTGATCAATCAGTGGTAATATTTGTTGCCAGACAAACATATTGAAGGTATAATGAAAGGCTGCACAGATCCCTGATTTATTGTTTTTCCTTATTGAGTAGCTCTAACTGTTTTAAATGACTGCTGGATCAAAGTAACAGGAAAACACACTCAAGTTGTTATAGCTTCGGCTAAATACTACTCTCAAGTATGTAGGTTTTATAAGTTCGACGGCCCAAGCTTATTTTCGGAAAGATGCTTATAATTAATGTTTTTTGGCCTTAATGAACATCTTGCCATGACTATTTTGGCAGTTGCTGTAATGTTTTATAAAGTTGTAACTTTAACAGGGTTTAGTGTGCCATTGGTTGCAAGCAATTTTGCTTAAAATTTGAAGCTTTATAATATTTTCCTAAGTTCTCTGCAAAACGCTAACTCTTCCATCAAAGATAGAGTAAGAAGAGTTTTTTTGCAAGCATATGAAGGGTGGAGGAGTTGGGAAGTTTCCACGCATCGTTCTATAAGTACCCCAAATCTATTGTCACCCATTCGGTGTATCTGTGTGCTTTGTCCTCTGAGGAATGATTGGACAGCGTGAGAATCTAGTGTAAGTAATCTCAGATGTGTAAATCTGGTGCTTTTTAATGCACTCAAAACTATGTGAAATATCCACATTTATCATTCGTTCCCGATATGAATTAGAATGTTTATCAGAAGAGAAATACTTAGCTGACTTTATTTTTCTATTTTGAGGTTGCTAGGGCTTTATGTTTAACTCTTGGTCTCAGAGAATTTGAACAGCTGTGAGAGGTTGTGTCCTTATAGGTGATTCTGGGGTCTGAAGTCCGACAGTGCTGAACTAACAAAGTTCTAGTCGCAAGTGTGGGGTTCATACATCATGGAATACCACCTACAGTGAGAGGGCTGTGCTCCCTTGAAAACGTTTGAATATTTAGTTTCTCAGAACATAGTTTGATGGCTCTTTTTGATGGAAAAATCTTGTTTCTTTTAGAAGGGTCTTGAAGAGCCATTGGAAATCTCTACGAACTAAACAGAGCAGAAGTGGTAGCGTAAAATAAGTTTGAGCAGACGCATTATAAATGCATTGTTGCATTGAGTTATCGAAAACTTATCAAAATTCATAGGTGAGTGGGTTTGCAAAGAGATTAAACTCGCTGTTATCGAAAGGTTCGCCGATGCATTTTTATGTTTTTTTTTTATGCAGTTACTGCTGCTAGTCAGGACTTCATACTCGCAATGCTTCTTTTCCGAGAGTTAATGTTTCTGGATTTTTACGAAAATGTAAATTATTAGCCTACCCATTTTCTTTATTTTTTTTTTATTTTTATTTGTTCAAATCTCCATTACTATATCTTTTCTAATCGTGAATTTAATCTTGCCCTTTTTTGTCTGTGAGTGCCAGGCATCCACCATTAACTGCCCTCAACTTTCCTTCAGCGCTTGTTTGCTCAAACCGTAGCAATAGAAACTCTAAGAGGTGAAATTCCCAACCACATGCAGGCTGATTATGAACGATCGTATCATAATGCTTATTAAGTCGATGATCAAGTGCGTATTATCTTATGGGTGGTGCCATTTCGATAGGTTTCATTCCGATAGAAACCCTCCCATCTCTGCAGAAAATATCCGATGACTCCTGAGCTGTTGGAGAATTTCCGTAGAGATGGGAGGGTTTCTATCGGAATGGCACCACCCATCAGATAACATGCACTCGATCATCGACTCGATAAGCATTATGATACCATCGTTCATAATCAGCTTGCTGGCATCAGCCTACCAGACTGTGTCATTTCTGAATCAGCTGATAGTTGAAAGGGCTGCAGAAACAGAAGTCTGGTAGTGAGCCACTCAACCACGTAACATGTGGAGGAACTACATTTTTTTTTAAAAAATTCATTAATAATACATGAATGAAATAATATGGTTATTCTTCTGTATTCAACAAATAGTTAAGCTCAAACATCGAAAAAGCGGTCGGAAAATTAATTCGGGATTCATAATAGAGTTGTAGAAAAATTCATTTTTATTCTTGAAAAATTGAAATACAAATGGCAAATCCTCTGTGAAAACTACACAGAGACGGGAAACAGTGCAATTTCCATTTTAAAATCTCCAAATAAAACAGGTAGTTTAATTGATTTGTCAAGCAGTTAAAGTGTTTTTTAAGTCCTCTTCTTGCTAATAGGTAGTAGCGTTTTTAATTTTGGTGACAAATTTTGTTTTAATGAATTTATGAAAAAAGTTATCTTCTCTCAAAATCTATGGTAAACCTGCTGCTGTCTAACTCCCTTGACAAGTAGTGCTTCAAAACTGAAACTTAAAAAGTTCTGCCCTCAGCGATTTTGAGCTCAAACCAAATTAATACTGTGTTACTGTTGTATTTGTCCCTTTGTTTCGGAAAATTGTCTCTAGCTTTTCTCCTAATGATTCCAGACTATTTCAGAATGACTTCAAGCACGGATCCAGGCATTTTATTGAGTGCCTCTGGGACTGGTGGAGAGAAAGTCTGTATGAAAAAGCAACTTGGCTTGCTTGAGGGTGTTGCAATTATCCTTGGTATCATATTTGGATCAGGTATGTGTAATTTTATGTAATTTTTTAACATGTTAGTAGTGGTGC
Organism: Trialeurodes vaporariorum; assembly: GCA_011764245.1. Lineage (NCBI taxonomy): Eukaryota > Metazoa > Arthropoda > Insecta > Hemiptera > Aleyrodidae > Trialeurodes > Trialeurodes vaporariorum. The sequence goes on from VMOF01000002.1 coordinate 64,092,044, forward strand.
AGTCAATCTCTTTGTTTCCCTGTTTTTAAGTGAAGTTTCTATTTAATACTATTGATGGAAGATTGCCACCTTTCAGGCATTCATGCTAGTTGAACCCAACCAATCAAGAAAACGCTTGAGTACAACCAAGACCTATCACCTACTTGGTTAACATTTTTACGATCTCGGATGGGTCTGTTGCATACTTTTGCTATAGCGGTGTGCGGAGGGTTGACTCTCATGTAAAATCGCATGAAAGTGACATTGAGAGGATCAAAAAGTCTCAAAATTCACTCTTAAAGTTGCAAAAGGCGTACGAAGGAAAGACCTGGTTCTGGTGCCCAACCCAGCTTATAGGGAGTGAGAAGGTATAAATCTATTGGGAAGAAGGAAAAAACGATTCAAAGCAAATGGAAAAGCAGGTATAGTCTAGTCTTCAAAAGAGGAAGGAAAAAAAGTCTGTGAATTGATAGATATTATGAATTTTCTCAAGAGGCGGAAGATGACATCCAATACCTTTCCCCTCTGATCAAAAAATTTATTCCAGTGAAGGTATGAGTTAGTAACACCCTTAATAAGTAGGAAACATTGTTAATTGTTTCCTGCCTCTTTTAGTGAGTTAACTTTTCACTATTCAAGGTGAAAACTGGTAGGAAACCATGAAGCAAGCAGATTTATCAACTAAATGTTGTGTTTTTTGTTTTTAGGTATTTTTATTTCACCAACAGCGGTTATTGAAGATGCTAAATCTGCTGGGTTAAGTTTGCTAATTTGGGTTCTCTGTGGAATTCTGTCCATGGTGGGAGCTTTGTGTTATGCTGAGCTTGGAACATCCATACCCAAATCTGGAGGTGACTATGCTTATATCTTTGAAGCATTTGGACCTTTGCCAGCTTTCCTTTACCTCTGGGATGCAATGCTTATTTTTGTGTAAGTAAAATTGTTCGTTATGCTAATCTCATTCCAGTTTGCTATTAGGAGCAAGAGTACCTTCCTTGACTTTTTTTTGTAACATTTCCACGTAGTGGTTCACCGTGCTCTTTCCCACCTTTCCTCCCTGTCTTTCCCCCAAACTCATTGAATGCTTTGACCTCATGCTAACAATTTGCCTAGTGAGTCTCTACGTGGGAGTGGAGTGCCCATCAACTAACATGCTAATGGATGATGATTACTGATTAGTGTACCAAAATTCCACTGATATCCTTGCTTGACCAAACAATTTGAACGGGTATGTTCAACATAGAAAGGGGGGTTTCCTTGGAGGCGCTGAGTCTGTCTAATTCTTTCCTCAGATATTTATTCTGAATCTTTTTATTCTCATTCTTGTAATAATCACTCTCTCATTCTTGGTTTTATAGTACCAAATATATCTTACAAAAGATAATTATTTAGTTCTTTATTTGTTACTTAAAAATCATAACAGGGTATGAAGGAGCCTCGTAGAAGTCTGTCTTTTGCGGTGAAAGACCCGCACAAAAGCTAAGACTGCAGCTGGGGCGACAGACGGACTCCATCTATCTTTTCTATTTATCTAAAATTTATTGATGGCTATAAGTTTAAAGCATGCTTCTTTTTAAAAAAAATGAGGGAGGGAGAATGAATAAAAAAAAGAATGTATATTATTGGGAGCCATCAAGACGGATATATTTAACAAAGGTCTAATTGGGTATGGAAACTAATGTTAACTCGTTTGCCCTTGCATTTTCAAATCTTAGAGACAATTTTCTCTGATCGGGATGAGTGAATTTGGTGAATAATTCTGAACGTGCAAAAACTCCGCATCACTGCCAACATTTTTTTTTACTTTATCAATTGGCAAATTTGCGTCAATTATTAATGGCTTGTAATAAAAAGAGTTATCATCATGGCTACCTTTTTTTCTTGATTCAATAGATGATAAGTTTATTGCCTACCTGAGGTAGTCATTTACATTCTTTATCAAGTCAAAGTCACTTGCTGAAACAGTGTTTTAAACGTTGCAATTTTATCACTTGACTCCTTTGAAAAACTCTCAACAATGAGCAAATTGTCCCATTGAAGAAGTGATTATTTCCACTGAATTTGTGAAGCGATGCAACATTTTGATAACTAACAATTTTGCTTTAATTGCATCTTCCTTGGATCAAAATTTGGAAGTAATCTTTTATTCCAATCAAAACTGTATCAATCAAATTTTTTTAATTTTTTAAGAATGACAATTTATGTAAAGTTTGGCGTCATCAGTGATTGATTCATTTGCATTTCATGATTAATACGTAGCTTAAGGAAACTGCCCATTAGTAAAGATTAATAATCTTTCTTGGGTGTAGTTGGTACTTACAGATCCTACACACGGTAGCTGAAGGCCTAGCCAAAAAAAGTTTTGGCTTCTAAATATCCTCCCTTCCATGTCCACTCCTTTCCTCCCCACAAGTTTTCTAGTTGCGCAACCCAGCTGATCAGTAACTGCTCTCATTGCAAGACTGGGCTCGAACGGCATCAATCATATCTTGCTGCCCCTCAGGAAAAGCAGTCATCTAGTCTGTTTTCTGTGTAAGATTTATTTTTTGTGGTTTTAATGCAAAAACCCTTCCGAAGGCTAAGTTAGGAAAATTTTTGGGGTTAACAACCCCCCTCCCCCCTCAGTCCTTCCTCAAGTTTTCTTGTTGCGCTTCTGAAACAGATTACTTGCTTCTCTGATTTCCAACGTTGTCAAACTGATTTTCTTATGCCCAGAAAACCCTGTACCAGTTATCACTGTGTCTCAGTGGTAGATCCGGAAAATTTTTCTAGGGGGGGGGGCTCGCCCTTTAAATTTGAAGTGTTGTAGGAAGAAATTTTGGGATATTTTCTGTTTGTAAAACACGGTTGGCTTCAACGAAAGTTACATAAAAAATCAGTGGACCTCTCGGATCTTTTCGGGAGTTTAAAGTAGGGTATGAATGGAGTCATTTAAGGCCAAAATGGAAGTATGTTCCTCAAGCTCCTCGAAAAATAAATTGATTTTTAAGTTTTTTAGGAAAATCCCGGCAAAAAAAAAAAAAAAAAAAAAAAAACGTAAATTTTTTCTTTTTGCAACCCCTATTTTGTGTTGCATCGTTTGAAAGGGCATAAAATTCTAAGACTTCGGCGCAAACTGGAGGTCGATTTTTTGATATATCGAAGGTCGAAGTTTGATTTGGACCCATTTTGAAAAAAAAATCATTACTCTACTTTAAGAGGATGGATTTTAAAAAAGTAACAGACTATAATACTCTAAATCGCAAGCGTTTTTCAGAAATAAATGCAATTTTAACCAAATTTTAGTCGAAATTTGGTTTCATAGCCCCCTATCATTTTCAACGTTCTTACCCGGGCCACCACCAGGGGGCTATTGGAAAGATTCCGAGGGACGACCCCCATCGAGCAATACATTGATCAAAAGGGTGTTAAAAACGGAGCATTTTGACGCAAACTGGAAGTAGATATCGTTTTTAGAATTCAAGATATCGAATGTCGAAGGTCAATTTACACTATACAGCAAGCTTGTTTCAGAAAAAAAATGCTATTTTAGCTCGATGGGGGTTGTTCCTTGGAATCTTTTAGATAACCCCCCCTGTGAGGGAGGCAGGGGGCACGAACATTGAAAATGTTAATGGGCTATAGAACCAAATTTCGACTAAGCTTTTGTTAAAATAGAATTTTTTTTTCTGAAAAAGGCTTGCTGTTTAGAGTAAATTGACCTTCACCATTCGATATCTCGAATGCGAAAAACGATATCGACTTCCAGTTTGCGCCAAAATGCTCCGTTTTTTACGCCCTTTTGATCGATGTGTCGCTCGATGGGGGTCGTCCCTCGGAATCTTGCCAATAGCCCCCACGGTGGTGGGGGCAAGAACGTTGAACATGATTGGGAACTGTAAAACCAAATCTCAACTAAAATTTGGTTAAAATTGCATTTATTTCTGAAAAATGCTTGCGATTTAGAGTATTTTAGTCTGTTATTTTTTTTAATCCGACCTCTCAAAGAGAAGTAATGATTTTTTTCAAAATGGGTCCTAATCGAACTTCGACCTTCGATGTATCGAAAATGAAAAACGATATCGACCTCCGGTTTGCGTCAAAAGTCTTAGAATTGTATGCCCTTTCAAACGATGTGTCACAAGATAGGGGTTGCAGAAAAAAAAAATTTACGTTTTTTTTTTTTTTGCTGGGATTTTCCTAAAAAACTTTAAAATCAATTTATTTTTCGAGAAGCTTGAGGAACATATTTTCATTTTGGCCTTAAATGACTCCAATCATACCCTACTTTAAGCTCCCGAAAAGATCCGAGAGGTCCACCGATTTTTTATTTAATTTTCGTTGAAGCCAACCGGGAAAAGGCTAAATTTGAGGTGGGAGGGGGGGGGATCGTCCTTAAAATTTGAAGTGTTGCAGGAAGAAATTTTGGGATTTTTTCTGTTTGTGAAAGGCAAAATTTGAGGTTGGTGGGGGGGTGGGTTGGCATGTGCCCTGTGGTCTCCCCGGATCCGCCACTGCTGTCTACAGACAAAGGTCAGTTATTGATGATTCGAACTCTAAAACCCCTCCAAAGGCTGAGTCAATAAATTTTTTGGGGCTATCTCTTCTGCCCTCCCCCCTTCCCTCTCAGATTTTTTAGCTGCGCCACTGTTCTCTTAATGGGACTGGTTTCTGATGTTTCCAACTGATTTCCTTGACTTCTAAAAAACTGATCAGTGTTTAGATATCATACTGTCTCCGTTTGGGCAAAGAAGATTTTTGCAAGACAGTGTCGTTGAATTTAACATAAAATTCAAAAAATTTACCTTGAGTTTAACGGGGAAAAATGGAGGAAACTTTGGAAAACGGTAACACTGCTCTAAGACTTACATAATTTAGTTTCCCTTTCTGTCAATTTTATTTTGATTTTATTGCATATTTTCCAGGCCAACCACTAATGCAATCATGGGTTTGACTTTTGCCAATTACATCATTAAACCTTTCTTTCCTACTTGTCAAGTACCTGATCTTGCACAACGATTAATAGCTGCCAGTGTTATATGTGAGTTATAGTTTGTTTTTTCCACGGTTTCTTTGTGTCTCTTTTTTTTTTGAAAATCCTTCTCTGACTGTTTCAACCAATCGCGAAAACTCTATGAAGTTTTGTAAAGTTTAGAATAGGTACAATCAGTATCTGAATTATTTGAATGTCCAAATATTCAAAAATATTTTATATCTCAATAGAGCAAGTAATGTGATCTTTCTTTACTATTCTCAGGGTATCCTTATCCAGCAGTAGTGAAAACTGGGGAAAATCAGGAACTTTGGTCAATCGGCAAAAAATCGGGAAATTTGGATCTCAATTAAGGATTTTTTGTTCAGTTTACTGCATAATCCTGAAAATGTTGCGTTCTCATTATTTTTGTTTTGTGAAAAAAAAAAAAATAACTCAAAAAGAACTAAGAACCAGCCCTCGCACTCGCATGATCTTCGCTGGGAAGAAAATCAGAAAATGACATTTTGCCAGTTACCCTGTTTTTCCAAGTTTCCTTTTTTAATTTGTAAAAAGACTGGTATTGTTATTTACTTGCTCTCTTACTAATCCAGTGGCGAGTAGTTACCAATGATTTCCAAGCGTATCGTCAGTGTTTTTACCAAAAGGCAAAACTCAATACAATGTTTCATAATCTTGCAATACTGTTTCATTTCTAAAGAGAAAGCAGAAGTTTTATGAATGAATATGAGTGCACCCATTGAAATCATTTAAGTGAATATGTACACTATTGATCATAGTATTCTATTGTTTATTGAAGGTTTTCTGACTTTCTTGAATTGCTACAATGTCAAAGCCACAACAAGGACGCAAAATGTTTTTATGTTTGCAAAAATTGCTGCTCTCTGCTTCATCATCTTTGCTGGACTTGCTTACATGATGTTTGGTGAGTGTTAAAATTTTTCACATCTTCCAGATTACAATAGTTCTGGTATTTATGACTTAATGAATGGAAATACACTTGTAAAATTTTGTTTACAAGCAATTTGTGACAGTTTAGATTTGCAAAATCTGCCAATGCAGGTATCATTAAGAAAAATATGTATGAAGCTTTGAATAAAACGATTCGAGGATAAGCACCCAATGATGACATCAGTGAACCTCGTTTAAAGCTTCTTTTAGAGCTTTTTATTCTCTTTTTTGTCCTTTACCTTTAAGGTTATTTGAATGTTTAGAACAGTGATGGATAAGGTCTGCAAAATTGTCTACTCTTATCTTCAATAAATTTTTAAGGACACGTAGTCGTGAGTAGGGCTCATAACAAAATTATTTTCTGAATCTATTATCGATTGGTTTGGTTCTGGTGAACCATCCCAGATCCATTATCGGTTTTTTGCAAGTATAAATTTTTAATGCTGGTTTTGGTTCAGTTTGAATTTACGAACTGGTTCTATTTTGGTCCAAATTTTTGAACTAAAGTAGGATAAAAAAAACATTGTGAGAATAGAAATTCTGTTCTGATCATAAAAACCAAGATATCACAAGTATTATAAGAGTTACAGAGCCTATTATAACAAGTGTTTTTTTACCAACTTTATCAAGTAAATTCATTTTATTTTTTTAAACGGAGTAATTACTCACCAAATAGAAGTGCATTCATGATCCTCTAAGCACTTTTGATCTTGTCATGTCTTGATTCTAAATTTGTCCTGTCAGTCATTCTGAAGATAAAATATAGGGGGAGCCAATGGAGCTCTTTAGGTATTTTATGATTTGATTCTTTATTTTAATGGCAAAAATTTATATTTGTTCTTAATGGGGCAGTTGCAAGGGTCTGAAATTGTCTGTTTTTTATAAAGAAAATAATAGTATTTGATGAGCTGAGAACAATGGTGCTTTTGGTTTTTTCCTAAGTGTCTTGGTTTTGGAGATATACCCGTGTAAAGTTAGAAAAAATGGTGGATGTAGTGACGTCACTACGCAGAATCCCCATTTAACACAATGTATTTTGGGCCAAAATTGCATCTTCGGAACAATGGGACGCAATTAGAAACCAAAGGCATCCTTGTACTCAACTCATCAAGTACTTTCATTTTCTTTATAAAAAACGCAACAATTCAGACCCTTGCAACTGCCCTATTGTTTTGCTTCGAAAAATTATTTTGACTTGATAAAGTATGAGTAAAAGAGAAGAGGCAGAGTGAGAAAAAAATGAAAATAAATAACTAAAGAAATAAATGAATAAATTGGGAATTTATGCTCCTCTGGGAAATATGCCTGGAAGCGAACTTTGTTGGTCAAAGTTTATGGTTTTCCCTAAGCTATCCTTACCAATTTTGGCACTTAGGTAACACTCTTATTGTGGTTTTAAATTTTTTGAACCTCGTTTTGATTTGCTCTCTCACCAGTTATATTCTAGCCAAGTGAAAACCAATGGTAAATCACTCTTTTAAGTTTTACACTAATATAGATAGTTTCATAATAATTTTGTTCTCTAACTCAATCTACAAACTTAACTCCAATATTTTTTGCCTTACTTCTTTTTTCATGAAGCGGACAGAGGCATGGCAAATTTTGAAGATGTTTGGGAAGGAACTACGACAGATCCTGGAAAGATTGCCGTTGCTTTTTATTCGGGCATCTTCTCTTATTCCGGCTGGTAGGTTGGTATTCGTATGGCTCCTTTCACGTAAGCCAATTCTAAACAAACAAATTAAATAAAAAAAAACATTGAAAGCATCAAAAATTTCCAAAATCCACTCATAAACTCAGTAAATACATTTCACAAAAATACAATATGGCGGTCAAATGAGGGGGTGATAATGGAGGAGTCTCATCTAGTTGCAGCTTTCTATGTTGAGAAAAATGATTCTTCATATGGTAAGCTGCAATTAGATGGGATTCCCCTATTGTCACCTGCTCATTCGAATGCCATACTGTAATTTTGTTAAAAGAATTTGCTGAGTTTGTGAGAGGGTTTTGGAACTCTCTAATGCTCTCAATGCCATTTTCAATTAATTTTACATAGGAATTGACACTTAATGACGCTGCAGCAAAAGTTTGCAACCAATTCCTGATAGAACAGCAAACCTTTTTCTCACAAAATAATTGAATCGAGCTAAAGTTATCATTTCAAGTTAACACCTTCCTTAAAATCCTCTCAGACTCAGATTATCGATGATTTGGCCAAAGGTGAGAGTCAAAAAATTCATAATTGTGCAAATTTTACCTTTGTTTTACACGGAGCAACCACCATGTTGACAAAGAATGCCTTGATTATACAAATTACTGTTTAAAAAGTAGTGAATGTTATCTTTGAAATGTAAACAATTAAGTAAAACAAAAAAGTAATCTTTTCATCTCGAAAGTGATTGAACTTGTCTCCTTTGAAATCGTAAGAAATTATTGAAAGTCACTCGATATCATTCAAAAGTTTTGTTCATCGTGAAATTTTAATAAGATTCTTCTATTCAAAGTAATTCTAATCCATAAATTTTAATCGATTACAGGAATTACCTGAATTTTATGACTGGATTCTTCTATTCAAAGTAATTCTAATCCATAAATTTTAATCGATTACAGGAATTACCTGAATTTTATGACTGAAGAACTGAAAAACCCTTACGTGTAAGTTGGCTTTATCATCATTGTTTTCAAAGTTCAATCATTTGCTAAGTTCTTTGTAGTGTTCCAAAGCTTAAGAATATTATTTTTTAATAAGGATGCTAAATTTTATTAAAATTTGAGGATTTCATTCAATACCCTATTCTCTCATTGTCTTTCATTAAAAAAAAAAAAAAAAAAAAAAAAAAAAAAGGAAATATTGATAAATCATTAATTGGCCATGATTTTGGAAATTTTCTAGTATTGGATTGATTGAAATGTTGATAGGCACCACAAGGTACTTGTTGAAACATTTTTGCCAAGTTTCAGTAAAATCTAACTATTTTTGCAACTGAAAGTCGTGTTTTGAATCAAAATTCACAATTAAAAAAAAAAAAATAATAAAAAAAAATAAAAAAAATATTAGCTGTACAAACAGAACCCAAACTGGCACGAACTTTTGATGGTTCACACAGACCCTACAAATCCTGAGCAAAAAAAGTATAACATATCCCGACAGCTGTGTCAAGGTCAATGTCTCTAGAACAAGACTAGGTAAATGCCACTCTAGGATATGAGGTAATTAACTGATCAATGGGATGTCTGTGGTAATAACTGGTAGGTATGTATGCTCTCTGCTGTTACCAATCTTGCCTGACTGCATTTAAACTTTGGCCTCTCTGTCAGTTCATTTATCATTTATGAGTCATCATTCATCATTGATGGCTCAAACATGTCATGATTGACTCATTTAACACTTCATCTTTCTCAGGTCTTGATACGGTGAGAATGTCAATCATACTTACTTGAGATGCGGAAATTAATTTTTTTTTTAACTTTTCTAAGAACACCGTTACATCCCGAAGGTTAAGTAATTTGGGAATCTCTTTTCGATTGGGTCCCTAAAAATCTTGCGATGAAAATTTTCTTCACTTCCATTCCATCTCATTCATCACCTTTGGAGAGGATATAGTTCGGTCTTGATAACGATTTCAGTCTTTAAACCAATACTGCAAATTGGAAGTTTTAGTTTCTGGTGCAATGTGTGGAAATATATCTTAAAAATACCCCGTAAAGGGGTTCATTTAAAAGCTGCATTTTTTGCCCACAGCTTGTTTTTGATAAAAAAAAAAAATGAAAAATTCCTGGATCTAAAAATAATTTTAAGAGGGGGTGTCAAAAATGAAACCTTCAAACTTAAATATCTCTCTGACGCATACACCTTTGGAGAAGTGGTTTGCACCAAAAAAAGCAAAAATTAACTTTTTTCTTTTGACTGATGCATATTCCACGAAATCTCAACCGTGAACTTGCTCTTCCGATTTTTTGATTTATGAGCCCAACTATTTCACAAATTTGGAAATTCCCAAGAAAAACATTCTTGGATCTTGATCTCTATGAAATATGTTATACTTCAAAAAATTTGCTACAATTTTGTCCTAATTGCATGTTGGGGAAACTTTCCGTTTTCGAGTTATGAATTTTTAAAGTTTCAAAATCGCTATTTCGGCTTTCTCAATGATAGCAATGAAGGCGAAAAAAATAATTGTTCTGCATCTAATCAACCAAATTTAATGAAAACTGATATCTTAGGGTTTTTAAGGTTGCAGAATTCAATTCTGCCATTACTTAAAAAGAATTTTGAAATCTAAGATGTTTGCTAACCTATCCTCTATGAACTTGTGTCAAACTGAGAAAGCTCATTATTAATCGATGAAATAGTACTATAGTGCTCCGGTTGCATTTAGAAAAGTACAGGTTTTTTTTAAAGGCTTCTCTAAAATTTAATAGCCTTTTTTCAAGGTCAATATGAAACTTTTTTCTGCTTCTGAATGTGCATCTGCAAATGCCACCCTTTCCAATCAAGGAAGTCATGAATAGTTATTTGTTTTTTCCAGATAGTATTTGCAGCCATGAGCCGTCTGTTTAGAAAATGTGTGATTTTCAGTAATTTTTTGAGTAAAATTCACAAACATGCTAAGTGAGGTGTTCTAATATTTTCAGAAATCTTCCACGAGCCATTTACATCTCTCTCCCAGTTGTGACATTTATTTATGTTCTTGCGAATGTTGCATACTTAGCAGTTTTAACTCCTGCACGTATGATGGCATCTGAAGCAGTTGCTGTGGTAAGTAACATAATTTGCATCCATAGAAGATTTATTTTACTAAATGTGACGCGTTCTGACAAAACCAACCCTAACTACACCAGGACAAAAATTGAGATATTGGTACCACGGCATGGGAGAAGTTGTGACGGACAGTTCTTGTCTGGAAATGTGCGAAAATTCCAAACAATTTATGGAATAGAGGCGTTTTGAAGTGTTAAATCGTAATGAAGTGGTTTTTGAGACAAACAGAGTTAAAATTTTGAAGAAGACTGCCAAGTCGCAACATCATTTAGACTTTGCAATGCGGCACAAAGGCGCCAGCGCTATCACCGTGCTACAGGTCACACTGCCTGAGGGTAAGCACGCATCAGCTTCTGCGGACTACAAGACTGGGAATCGCTTTTTTCTCACCAAATACCCCAGCACTCTAGCACACTCTAGCAACCTGTAATATTTAATCTCTGAATCTCTAGTAGACGATTACGGAAGTGTGTGTGAAGCGAGCCCAAGCGAACTTTTTGTACAACCTTGCAACAGAGGAGGGCATTCTTCACTGCTGATGAAGGTTCTACGATGCCAGATTTTGTTAGTCTCACAATTCCTCATCTGTCCTTTGTAAAATCAGTGATGTCTCCAGGAAAAGGTACCTTAATTAGCAGCTGTGTTTTTTCTGAAGAATTAGCATTGAAAGTGAAAGGACTTTTTGACGGGAGAGGACACCATATGTTTTACGGGCCCTTTTTCTGGAGACTTTGTCAGTTTCTTGGATTCGAAAGTTTTGCAAGTATGTCGGGAAACATCATTTTCTCTCAAGATCACTTGTCAAAACCTCAAATTCCGGTGAAAAATCCCGGTAAGAAAAGGAAGTGAAAGAGTCAGAAAATAAATAAGTTTTGGTAAAAATCCGAGATGTGGGGGATTTTTTTTGCAATGAGACTGGAGAATTCTTCCGAGATTGGCTGTTTTCCAAGAACCGCGGTTTTCGAGATATGCTGGAATTTTTTCTATTGTCCCTTTGGACGAAAAAATGGGACCGCCGTAAAAATATGCTATAATTGGTTTTACCCTTTCTATTGAATTTACTCCATACAAAATTTTTGTTTTAGACTTTCAGTGATACCGTCATGGGCCCCTTTGCTTGGACTATGTCTTTGATGGTTGCAATGTCTGCTTTTGGGGGTCTGAGTGTCCACATTATGACTTCCTCCCGAATGTGTTTTGTCGGTGCTCGATATGGTCATTTTCCTGCAATGTTATCACATATCAGTGTTGACAGATTCACTCCAACTCCCTCTCTAGTTTTTCTGGTAAGTTAACTCACTCTCATATTTTCTTTCACAAAGATAAAAAGAAAAGACTCAGCCAAGTAAAGAGAATGAAATAAAGTAAATAAAGTTTAATTAAATACTCAGCCACCATAAATTGATATCCGTCAAAGTTTGAGAACTGTCACATTCTGATGTACCACTCATCTCTTTCTTCCGTCTGCAGGGATTCCTCCCAAAGTGTGGTTCTTTGAATTATTGTTTGAGCTAATTATAGAAACTATTACAAGCGTGCCATTATCAAGTTCTCAATTTTAACAATTCTTTGACAGTTAATACAACTTTATTCCAAACCTTTGTTCAAGTTGGGAATTTTACTCGATTCCTAGATATGTCCAAACTTTTACATCAAAAATTATTAAATTAATTTAAAGTCAAAATGATTGTTCATCCAATTTTTCTAGTTCAAAAAAAGCTTTCATCCAAAATTTAATAAGTCCACTAAAGAAAAAGTCTGAATAAGAGGGGTTTTGTCCAAAAATTTGTGTTAGTAAAACAGGGTTGTCAAATTATATGGCTTTTCCCTTGAGAACGAACAGAAATAAAAGAGAAATAATGTGGCAATGCACAGGTTAATAGTGTAATATATCCATATGTTTTACGGGCGATTAGTTATAGACTGAAACAAAGAACGCCTTCAATAGTAGATGAAGATGGAAGTGACTCTTAAAACTGTTGAGGACCAAATATAAGTGAACTTCATATTACTGAACACGAAAGTTATCAGACATTATTGTTCTAGACTTCAAAAAAAGACAGGACAAAAACCCTTTTGAACATTCTTGTTTTGGATATTAAAGTTTGGACTTATTATCTGTGATTCGTATTCTCTACTTTATCAATATTACCTCCAAAGCTGTCCTGATGGTTGGTTTAAGTCCTAAGATGAGATTCCATTATCTTGGACAAGCAACTCTGAGACATCACGATTTTGTAGGATTATGCTAAGATGATTAACTTTTCCTCTCTCTCATTTTTGAAATTGAATAAATTATATTATGGCTCTATCCTTTTAATCTTTTTCTTTTCATTGCAGAACATATTATCCTTGATCATGCTTTACACAAGTAACGTACACGATCTGATCACGTATGCAACGTTTGTGGAGTCATTCTTCATAACATTATCTGTCAGCGCGCTGTTGTATCTTCGCTGGAAGCAGCCCAACAGGCCTCGTCCTATCAAGGTATGGGAAACTGATAAATCTATCAACCTTCACAGTGACACACTCAAAATATGTGCTTTAATGTACTACAGTAAATTTTATTGTGTCGAACCACGTACAAGTCGAATTTTCCGTTGAACAAAACCTCCGGTCCCGTGAATTCTCCCTTGAAAGAATGCTATAAGCTTTTGGCTAAGTCCAAATCACGTATATCTTGAACTCCCGTATTTACCCGTGTATAATACGCACCCCAGATTTTCAAGAGGCTATAAATGTAAAAAATAAACACCTATAGATAATACGCTCAGACTTTATTGAAGGAAACTTAAGAAAGTTGTTAGTAAATACAAATTCAGCCCTTCGTGGCACATTGAGAAGGTGCGTTATCACTTGTTTATTATTGTCTAAGACGAATCGGCGATCTTCCGCTTTGTCTGACTTAGCGCCTTCTTCTTCTTCATCATCATCAGAACCCGAGTCGCCGGTGCGACATTTGACACCTTATCAGACTCATCGTCTTCATTCCTCTGGCCCTCCCGCGTTGTCTTGTGGAAGCAGCCTAAGTCTCCAGTCTTATCTTATCTTGCTGATTGAAATCTGGGAGTCATTCTGTATTTCATCTTATTGCGTAAAGTCTATAATTATATCGCGAAATTATCAAATAGTCACAGTTTTTATCTTTAGATGAAAATTATCTGGGTATCGTGTAGTTACCAAATGAAAAGGACTCAAATATGAAGGAAGTTGAAAATTGACTTTTAACACCTTTAGATAATACGCACCCCGTAGATAATCTACACCCGGATTTTTGCGCCGCGAAAAGTGTGTTTTTGATACGTTTTATACATGGGTAAATACGGTAATTCTTGGTCCTGAACCTTTTTTTCTATCTTTGAGTCGAATAAAATGGAAAAAATTCGCATTCTGCTACCTAAGCATTATGGTTACCCTAGCGTTTAATATTCTTGAGGATATAAGGTGTGATTTAAGACGTTTAGTGCAAAAGAGGCCCTTTCAAGGAAGTGCCTTCCTTGCACCCATCAATTGTTACTGGAAGAAGTTCATCCAGATGAATTTTCTATTCTGCGTTTTACTATTAACTTTAACTTTCATTCAGTATTTGACAAGTTTCATTCTAAGAAAATAGGCATTAAGAATGCTCTGATCTTGATCCAACAGCCATTCAGGATTAGTGTAATTTTATGGACGGTGGGGAAAGAAGAACGAAAACGAGAAGAAAATAAAGAGAAAGGAAGTTTCAAAAAGCTGAGCATTGATGGATTATTCCGTTTATACAACACATTGACACAATAACAAAACATTGGTCGCATCTGAAAGTTATTAGTCGTATATAAGCAGAGACGATGTATATTAGAGACCACGCACTAGCCAATTGTGCGGTGGCTGACTTTTTTTTCAGGGCATTCATTAGAATAACATAGGGAGCACTATCTAACATGGATCATACGTTGACTGATGCAACTTCCGTACTTGACTCTCATTAGGCGGAAACCTCAACACCTTTGCCCATCGGTCAAAATATAGTCCAGTAAGGCGTTGTGCCCATTGGTCAAAATATGACCCAGTTGGGCGTTGTTTTGTTGAGACCCAGAAATAAAAAGTAGCTCTTATGGGCGGGATAGGTAGTGCGTGGTTTCTATTATATATTGTCTCTGGTTCTAATACACTATGGCATTATTTTTATTTCCCCTATCTCGGCCCAAGTCATGCATTGCGAATGTATTGTAACTTATTCTGACGAATTTTTCAGATTTCAATTTGGATTCCAATCTTTTTTGTCATCCTATGCTTATTCTTGGTTGTTCTCCCTCTCTATTCTAAACCATTGATTGTTGGAGCTGGGACTCTTATCACTCTAACTGGTGTGCCAGCCTACCTAATTGGTGTGAGTTGGCAAAATAAACCAAAGTGGTTCAGAAATGGACTAGGTAAGTGTTGAGTTCTCTCTTTCTGTCTCCACTTACAAAATTGGGGGGGGAGTCTGTTGTTTTTCTCTCTTTTCCTACTTCCTCAAAAGCCTCCCTCACGTTTCACGGGATCCCAGATCCCGCATTTTGCACCCCTGCACCACCCTTGGCCAGAAAATTTTGTTAAGTTGTACCTACCAAAGTTTCTTGACTTCCTGTGAGTAGACATCAGACACATCCAAAGGGATCAAAAACTAATCCTTGCAGGTTCAAAATTAATTTTGAGAATGAAGGGCTTCTAACTTGCCCTGCTTTATTCAAAGCGTGTGCATGAAGTCCTCAGAAGCATCTAAAACGACAGCAATAACATTGTGCAGAAAAAACTGAGCAAATCTACGTATTCTGGCCATAATTCCTGTGAAATGTTCGCAGAAAATACTGAGCAAATCTACATAGACTGGCCATAAATTCTGCGAATCGTTTTTTGTATCTCGTTAAATAGTTTTTAAAAAAAATTGTAGTACCCTGTACGTATATGTATTAAAACTAGATAAAATAAGCTCTGAAATAATATCAAGAAATTGAAAATCGGTTAAAACAGGTGGCCACAGGACGCAGAGAAAGACGGCAACCTTGAAACCCCGATAGATGCACATAATTTCTAGAGTGCAGCGTTGATTTCAGGAGTTTTGGGGGTCAAAATCGAACGTTTTTGGTCAATTATTTAATATATTTGTGTCCAACAGTGAGTGATAACAGTGTCAGGATATGTAAGACTCAAAAATTGATTTTCATTCGAAATGATCTTCTTTTTTCTGACTCCCGTCTGGTAAGTTGGTCCAGTGCCCTCCGGCTCCTCGTGCCGGGAGTCGGGCAACGCAGTTAGCAGTAAGTATCATTACTATCAAGAAGCTTCCCGCGGCCAAGAGAGGGTGAAAAACCAGCCGAAGAGGACAAAGAAGCCAAGGACGGAGCCAACCCAAGACTTGTGATTATCAAGGAAGAAAAAGTATCAAGGAACGAGTCGGTGATCCAGTTTAATGCCTTAATTGTGAAGTGTAGCTTATAAAGGTGAAATGCTCAGTGCTAGGAATAGATGAAATCCCTCTGTGAAAGTTAAATTATGATTTTGTGAGAAGTAATGTTCAGTCAAATGTGAATTAACATCAGAACCTAGTGAAACTCTTTCTAAATTGTATCCATTGAAAGGGCAGTTGAGTGTGAAATGACAAACAGGAGAGAAAGTTCAACTGAGAGTTCCAGGAGGTCCAGTTGATTTTTGTTAAGTTTACAGTGAACCAAATGCAGTCTCGCCATCCTATACAGCAGGAAGAATATTAGGTGTTAAAGAAGCAGGACTATTCACGTGTGGACTTCCAGATAAACTACAACCAAGATTGGTAAAGCTGAAAGAAGACAATCAGACAATTCTCTGGTCAGAATCCGCTGCCAACGGACTGAAGACACGTTGGTCCCGCCAACCACCCAATCCAACTCATCAGTTTAGGTCAGACACGGTCGGCCTACCTCCCATACATCCAGAGTGAGCTCAAACTCAGGTCAGACACAGTCGGCCTACCTTCCGTACATCCAGGGTGAGCTCAGAAGACAACTGGAGGAGATTGCCGTAGGGGTACCGTGGAAATCCTCCTCCACCAACAAGAGAGCAAAAGTGAACCAGTTAACCAGCTGATTTTTCTGGAAGGAAGTAGAGAAAGGGAAGAAAGATCCAAAAGTGAGAGTAGAAAGAGAAAAGAGACAGTAAGAATCATAAGAGACAAAGAGGAACCGAAAGAGAAATGAGAGCAAAGAGGGACCAAAAGAGAGAAGAGAACAAAGAGAAACCAAAAGAGAAATGAGACAAAGGAGGAATATTGAGAGAGTAAAATACAAAACACCAAAGCACTGCAGCCGATGCCCTCCTGTCGGTTGTAGGAAGTCCTTTCCTGCGCAGGATCTACTGCATGTAGCGGAGTCCACCGTGCTCTTTCCCATCCTTGCTCCCTGTCTTTCCCCCAAACTCGTTGAATGCTTTGACTCCGTGCGAACAATTTGCCAAGTGAGTCTTTACATGGGAGTTGAGTGCCTATCAACTAACATGACATTGGATGATGATCAGTTCCACCGACATCCTCGCTTGACCAAATGGTTTGAATGGGTATGAAGGAGCCTCGCAGAAGTGTGTCGTTCGCGGTGAAAGACCCGCATAAGAGCTAAGACTGCAGCTGGGGCGACAGACGGATTCTATCTATCTATCTATCTGAAATGATCTTCTTTTTTCTGGATACGAAGTCTCAGTCACCGAGGAAAGCCACCGATTCACTGATTTGGTTTTCTCTTATGATGAGAGTTAGACATGTCAACATTAACTGACCAAAAAATTGGTGAAAAATTGTCTTGCATTCTGTTTAGGATGTTCTGATGACAATATCATTGGTAAGGTTGCATTTTATCTTGGTATGTGACCACCCTAGGATCAGATAATGCGATCAGTGATCGCCTTCTCTTAACAAAATCAGTGCGTCCATCCGACCAAAGTATTGGAGGGATGGAATTTGAAAGAATAAATGGGGTTCCAACCAGAGTTGGGTTAGAAATTATTCGGAAATTATTTGGTGAGTCAGGCAACGCTGAGTCTATCGAATTAATCTACGAATAATTCTACAATTGACCTATACCCTCCATGTGTTTTCCTTTCCTCAGCTCAGGTAGCAAACTCAGTTTTCAGTACTGCCTGATTCATTCCATTATTTCTCATTAGTTAGTTTCCCAACTCTGGTTCCAACAAGCAATCTTGATTTTTCCTTGAAATGGGTCGCCTTGGTTGCCTTTGGAATTGCAGGCTCTCCTAGGCTCGAATTTTCTCTCTGTCATTAAAGGCAAATTTTTGTAAATACTGAACTCATTGGAACATAATGGGTCAATTTAATCCCAGTGGGAGTGGTTCCCACAGTGTTCCTGTGTTAAAAAAGCCCATTGTGTTTTGATCTTGATTATTGTATGTTTCCGAACATTGAGAAAAAATAACTGTACAGTCCACAGGAGATCAGCGTAACTTATCACGGTCTCACCATCCTGCTAAAAGTATTTTGGAGTTCAGAAAAGAATGAATTTGAAATAAATATTAACGAATTTGTGACAATTTTGATATAGGGTGGCAAGTCAAATGAACTTTGAAGAGGCTATGCACCAAGGACCTCTAGGTAACGGAGATTGGAGATCTAAAGGCAGCGCTGTTTGTGTATTCCACTGCGTTTCAGTGGAACTCTCTGACTGTAACGCAGAACTGCATTCAAAAAAGTGTAATGTTCCGTTGTAATTAGGTTAGAAATATTCGGCTCATATCCTTGCACATGCTGTAAGAAGAGCTAAAGGGTTCTTCCTAATATTTTTTTTTTTCCAAGTTACCCTACTTAGATCGTGCTAATACAAGATGCTGAAAATGTTTATTTTCCTGGGAAAGAGCTTACATTTTTTGTGTTTTATTTCAGATTCCGTGACCTATGGTGTTCAAAAATTGTTTATGTCAGCAAAAGAAGAGCGTGATTTGTGATAGTTTGCTGGATAAAAAGAACTTTCATCCTGAAGGAGTTTGCTTCCTTGAATTTTCTTTCTTTTTGGTGTCATCAATGGTGAAAGTGAATTTTTTTTTCTTCCTGGCCGTATTATCAAGCCTGTGATAGGTACAATTTTTTTAATTATGTGGGTACCTTGTTTTTCATGAAGCTGTTTGGTTTGATTGGAGCCGCAGTCTCATTACTCTTATTTCTTTGTGAGCGTTTCAACTGATAGCAATTTTTCTTTGTTTCAAAAGAATGTCGTAATGATATTTTTTTCTTTGGTAATCCAAGCAAGCATTAGATTATAAATATGAAGAAGGGATAAAATGATAACCTCTTCCTCCCCAGCTGTTGAAAGACTGGTAACAGATTATTTGGAAGAAGAGGTTCTTTGTGCTTTTGCTTCCAAGGACGTATCTTCCGTTTTCCTCCTCAAAATTGAAAGAAGAGAAAATTAATTTTCCTTTTATTTTCTTCTCAATTTTTTTTACTTCAATATCTTGAGAAATCGAAAGAATCAAACTGCAAGATTTCCTGGATTTTACTTTTTACTCCTTTCAAATTGCTTTCTTTTATTAAACTAATATATTTACGAATACATACAGCTTGTAGGCGATTATGATTATTCAATGGGTCTGTTGTTAACTTTTGTCACAGTTTTATGGAGGGTCAATTCCTTTGTAAATTCAGGTGAAAACACATTGAAAGAATTATAAAGTTTCAAAATTTACTCACAAACTCAAAAAATTTGTTTAACCAAATTCAAATGTGGCAAGTCAAACAAGAAGGTCTCGATGGGGGAGTCCTATCTAACTGCTACTTTCTGCCCTGAGAAGAGTGATGCATCGTAGAGGAAGCAACAGTTAGATGTGACTCCCATCATTGTGATCTGCTCATTCCTGCCATCTTTGAACTTTGGATAGACGCTTTCCTTAAGTATGTGAGTGGATTTTGAGACTTTTCAATGCTTTTAATGCAACTTTCACTTGATTTTACACAGAAATTGTTCCTTCATCACGCTGTAGCAAAAGTTCGCTGCTTACCCACTGTAATTATTTTGAGTAGTTGATTGAAAACATCATAACCTTATGGGCGACTTCATTCCATTATGAAAGGGCTCCAGTAGAAATCCTACGATGTCTCTGATCTGGGTCAGGATAGCTGCAACTCTGCAAGGATTATGGAATTAATCCTATTAGAATTGCGTGATCTTGATATGATTGGAATGAGCTTTTAATCCTTTGCTGTCAATTTTTTTTTTTACGCCGCTTGCGCAGTGAGCAACCTCCACACTATATGAGAATGAAACTGCTAGAAGTTCCCGAAAACACCCATGCGCGGCACGCGCAGGAGTTGTTGGGGCTGGCCCGACATGAGACTTAGCAGAGGGAAACTTTTATGTTGAGTCAGCCCCTACACGCGACCGCTGTAGGTTTTTTACGATGTCGGGCCTGATCCGACCCACGACCGCTAAAGGTTAAAGTTAGCATTGGGTGGCATTCGACTTGATGCAATGTTGTTGTGAATGTTAATAATTACCACGTTATTAAGACTTTTTCAGTTTTGTGCCTGAATGCTTTTTAATTATTCTTACAGACTGAATTAAAATTTGATGGAGTGTTTAGTCAATGGAATCTTTTTTTATTTTCAAAAATTAAGGATTGCAGTTTGATTCTTACTTTTAATTAATTTAGTCCCCTCTAGATTAATTTTTTCTGTGTTTATCTCCAAAAAAATCTGCATTTTTAGATCTGCCCTCATTTGCAAAAAAGTAGCATGACTCCTGAAATTTTCATTTTGAGTTTTTTTGAGTTGGTCATTATGTTTAAACATTGTGTTTTGTATACAGGGTGTCTGAGAAATGAGTTCACACTTTTGCTGTGAGTGCCTGGTTGATTGTAAAAATCTGAAAAATTCAGGAATAATCTAATACCCCTAAGCGACTTTAAAGAAAATGTTGGGGGGCTCGTACTCCCCTTAGAAAGGGGCGTAGGCCCCAAAATGTACCCTGTGTTGCCGATATATTGCATATCTCAAATGGCAGGGGGTATTTTTTATTTCATAATTTAAAAGGGCTTCAGAAACAGAGCAATTTTGTTTTTTCAGATTTTCGGTAACCCCCCTCGAAACAAAATGGTGGCCAACTAGCTTCCTCATACTTTAGAGGCCCATAACTTAAGTTTTAATTAATATTTTTTCAAAACCTAAGAAGTTTCTGAATCCTTAGATTGTCTTTTTTCCTACAGTGTGCCACACTTTATCATTCGGTGACAAAAAAAGGGGTGCGGAGCCCCCCCGAATGATCAAGTGTGGCACACCGTTGGAAAGAAGACAATCTGAGGATTCAGAAACTTCTTAGGTTTTGAAAGAATATTCATTAAAACCTAAGTTATGAACCTCAAAAGTATGGGGTAGCTATTTGGCCGCCATTTTGCTTTGAGGGGGGTTACCGAAAAGCTGAAAAGAACGAAATTGCTCTGTTTCTGAAGCCCTTTTAAATGATTAAGTAAAAAATACCCCCTGCCATTTGAGATATGCGTTTTATCGGCAACACAGGGTACATTTTGGGGTCTACGCCCCTTCCTAAGGGGGGTATAAGCCCCCCAACATTTTCTTTTAAGTCGCTTAGGGGTATTAGATTATTTCTGAATTTTTCAGATTTTTATAATTAACCAGGCGCTCAGCTCAGCCAAAGTGTGAACTCATTTCTGGGACACCTTGTGTGGTTTGTTAATGTACTGTAGACTTTTTTTTTTACTCCTATCCATTAAGTGTTTGCGACATTATCACTTTACTTTCCATCCCGAAATCCCTGTTGACGAAATTTCAGTTACCTAATTTGAATAATTTTAGAAGTGAATCATTTTTCAATAATGTGTGATTATTGACTCTAAGGTGCTGTTTTAATAAAAATTGACATCATTGTAAGAAATTTACTATTGAATCAAGTCAATAGTTACCTTACTTTAGTATTTATTAATTTTTGTAAGAAATTAAGTTTGAGTCATGATTTTCAGGGTGTTCCGCACTGTGGCGGTATCCCGGTGTGTCTTTCCGCATCCTTTTCCCTTCTTACATGTTCAGGCCTGTCGTTCGCTCTGAAATATGGGCATAAGAGCTACCTCCGAAAGCTAGGGCGACAGAACCTTATCTATCTATCTATCTAAATTAAGTTTGAGTCATGATTGGTTACTTCAGTCTAGGATTATATAGGCTTAGTTATTGATTTCATTGAGTTGAAATTCCTTAATAATAATAAGAACAGGGTGTCTACAAAACTGGAAAATAGTTTGGGTATTTTTCTTCCTTTTAAAATCAGGGAATTTCCTCTTTCTTGGAGAAAAACAAGGAACTTTTTAAGGCTGTGTTTTTGTGCCTCGTAAGTTAATTTTTTACGTAGCAAATGTAGTTTCTGAATTTCTATTACTTCTCGCACAAAAAATTCCAAGGTTCTAAACCTTGAAAGTCAGGGAGTTTTGGTTAGTCTGATCATGGAAATTGAATTAATAGTCAGAGAATTACGTTTTTCCAGATTTTGTCAACACCCTGTTGAATGGGATTTGTCTTTATTTATGATTGAATTGTGTATCTAAAATGAAAAGGTGCTAGTCCAGTAAATATTATCAACTTCGCAATCCTTGCATTGACTGATTTAACCTGTTCGTCAGCTCTGTTCGTCAATGTAAAATTCTGCTGGCCATTAGCTAATGCGCTGATCTATTGATTTCAAATAGCCCTGCATTAAACATCTGTGTTCTTTCCAACTAAATTCTAATTTATTTCAAAGATTTTTCTGAATAGTTCTATTTAAATTGTGCTTATCAGTGGAATTTGGGACGCTAATCTAAAAAGTTATATCATTTTCTGTTCAACTCGCCCCAATTTTACGCATTTTCTACTTTTTTGCATTTTTCGGGACAGAATTTAAATTGTGAAAAAACTAGGATATTTCGATCAAAACTAAGGCTTAATTTGAAGTTAGGCGGTATAAATATATCAGCGGTGTGCGAATCTTGCGTTCAGATTTCTGACCGTTGGAAAAAACCTAGTTTCGTGCTCGTTGGGGGCGGGCGCTGATGTCCATAGGCGTAAAAATCATTGTTTTCTCCCTCCACATCAGCTTCCTCTGTAGAAAACTTTTCAATTGTAATTAATATTTCACTCAATTATAGCGCTCTGATGTTACATTTAGAGAAAATAAGTGAAAGGACAAGGGATGCCCTGCCAAAATAGCTTCTCAACTATAGTTAATTAGTACCAAGGAACACAATAAGTTAATTGGCTCTCGTACAGCCTTATAATTGTTTTATTTACTTTTTATCTATGTTTTTGTACATCTTTGGTAAATTTCTAAACATTGAACATTTCAGTACAGAATACATCATTCAAGGGAAACTAGATTATCTTTCTTTTCGATCGGCTTTTTAATATCATCATTTTATTTGATGGTAAGGGATAAGTGAAGGACAAGCAAATGTTTCTCTTTGATTAGGTTATTTTAAAATGCTTTTAATAGTGTTAGTACTCAAACCCTATCCAAATTACTGTATGGCTCTCTGAAGGACCTTACTCAACAAATTGTATACGTATCTTATAATTCTCCACCTATTTGTCTCCTTATTTATTTATTTATTTCTTTCTTTATTTATTTTTTTATTATTTAATGTTTTATTTTATGTACTTAAACCTTATGATACTCTTATAGCTTTATTTCTGATTTAAGTTCTGTATTTTATTCTTTTGCTCTGTTATCTAGTCTCCTGTTATAAATTTTGAGGACAAACCTGTTATTGACAATTTTTCCCCCACTAGCTAAACCTAAAGTTCGTACAAATTGATTCAGATAAAAACATAAGTGACTAAACTCATTCTGTCTTAATATATTTCACGTCTATAATGATTTAGATCCACAGCTATGAAAAGAACCTAGCACTGATTTCAAACATTTGAACGCAGCCTGGTCTACAGTATCTAATTTTTGGTGAGTGTGTTGGTGCGTTTGTGTGTGTTATCAAATACATATAGTACCTCAAACCAAATACAGGGTGCTCATGCCAATTCCCTATACTTCATGGTAGGCTTTGGCCTGAAAAGAAACAAACTTTTGCAGCTGAAATTGTTATAATATCCTAGGTTTGATCAAAGTCTCTATTTTCTTATGCACAGATTTTCTATTTTTCCACCATAATCTCTGTCTCCAAGTCAAGTTGCCTTCAAAACCAAAAGAATTTATTTTGGTTCAGAAATTCTGAAACACTTCTTAAGACAAAGAAATCTTGAAACATTTTAAGTCCTCTCTAAAGTAGCCTAAAATTCACCGTCAAACTTTCTATTGGGGCTTAAAGAGTTAAGAGCTTGTATAGTTCAAAAATTGTGTATCTCTGAGAAAAGTACGTAAGATTGCATATGAAAAGCTCTCGAAGTTTTAATCAAGCTGAGATTTTGAATTTTGTCATTTATTTGAAAGCAATTTGTAAGCTCTACTTTTTTCTGGAATTCGAATATTCCTTGGGAACATTAAGGTATGTCTCTTTGAAAAGAATCAATGTAAAACTTTCATTCCAAGATCATTTTTTCACAGTATCATATCAAACATCAAAAGTTAGAAAAATCAAAGAAGTTGTTAGAAAATATCATATTTAAACATTCTAATGCCTGCAAGTTTCTTATCTAAATAGATTTAATTTTTTTTGTCGCAACTTTGACATTTTTCAACCAAATACTCATTTCAGCACAGAATAATACAATCAGAATGGAAACTCCTACAAGAGTCAATAGAAACATTTTTTTGTTCCATTTTTTTGTGACTTTTCAAGATGGAGGACGTATCTCTGTCTCTGTCTTTTGCATTGCATTGCATGAGGAATGTTTTGAACTTTGCAAGATGGCGGACCAGAAAATACTGCTTCAAAATGAACCAAATTTTTCATTCTGATTGTAGTATTCTGTGATTTCAGGTTGCTTTTGATTTTTTTTCCCTGAAGCTTGAAAAACTAATTTGTGATGTCATTGATCTTACATATAAAATGGATATTCCGTGAAGGAAGCATTTACTAATTTATGTAGAATCTCAAGTTTCTTTTTAGTGATAACTAAAAATCTGGCTATTTTTAAAGGCTGGTAGATGATTTGAAAGTTCAGGCAAAATGAATCATGAACTTATGCTACTTGAATTTTATATTATCTAAAGCTGTCTGTTTTTTATTGTTCAACGTTAAAAAAAAGAAAAAAAAAGGTAGGTCAAAACAAATCTGCTTACTCAGAGAGGATAACTCTGGTTACCCCTTTTTTCACTTTTCAATTGGACGTGTTTCTACAGAAAGGAACCAACTACATCGAAAATCAATAGCAGTTAGTGCTTTTATGCAGAAAAGCATCCGCCTATGTTAATCATGTATTAGTTTAAGTTCTCATTTGCATTTTTAAAGAGGTCGACTGTTATTTCCTCGTCTTTGAAAGTTAGAATCTCTTTCTTATCTTCTTTGAATAATTATATTTTTTTACACAAACAAATTTTGTATTCGGTAATGCTATAATTTTTTTTAGCTCAGACTCAATTGTATGTAGGGAACTCTCTCTTGATTGTTTATACTTGTTAAATGTATTGTAAATATTATTCTTTAAGAATGCCTTTGTTATTTTTTCAGTGATAAGATAGTTGGACGGCTGTATGCGGAAAAGAACCGATTACATAAGAAATCTGTAGTAATGGACTCCTCTCTGCAAAAAGCCATCCAATTGTTATCATATTTTGGACTTTTCTGAGTCGAATTCTGGCCTTGAGTGGAAGAAGTAGGTAGTACATGGTTGAAACTTGTTATATAACGTAGGAAAATCAATGAACAGACGTTAGAACTCAAGCAAGCAACTGGAAATAAATTTTACTCCCTTTTTTCCACCTGACAGATGGATATGATGGATATAGCAACCATTCAAGTTCCATCTGATTAAGATTTCTGGTAATTTCTGCTGTTGGCTCTTTAACAAGTTTCGGGAAATATGTGACTAACTCCAAATCACAATGTTCAAACCATTTTTAAATGATGGTAGGAATGAAGAAAATTGTAGAAAATGTAATGCTCATCATGTGCACCTTTATGCTAATAATTTGGGGCTGTAAAAATCATTCAATGCTTATTCAACTTGTTTGAAAATGAACTTGTTTTACTTGTTATTTTCTGCTCTTTCTTGTAATTCTTGGCAATTGCCAATGTGAAGCATTAGTTTCCTATTACGTTGTCCATTGATGCAGAATAATTTAAACGAAAGTTGTGGTAAAAATGAGGCAAAACAGTTAAATGTTTTGTACACAAAAATTGCTTATTCACTCTTGATAGTCACCAGTCTCAAGTTAGTTAAACTGTACCATTAACTTCCGCAAGGCTCTTATTTATGAAACAATAAATATATTAATAAGTAAATGGATAGATGAATTAATTATTGGTTCAAATTTGATGTTATAAAGTGCTTGGCAATCGGCTCAGAATCATTCCAGAGTAATTTTAGGTTTGCAGGGTTCAGAGCTCCAAGGAGAGCTGTAAAATAAATCCTAACTGTGGCTCAGATCTTTGAAAAAAAAAAAAAAAAAAAATAAGAAATCTTCCGCAGTATTTTTTTCAAATGATAAACATGTTTCCAATATATTTGCATATTATTGGTTTCCTTCTTTTTTCTCTTGGTGAGAAGTTTCCTTTTCCTTTATGATTCATAAAATCCCATCTGCTGAAGAATATTGCTGTAGATATTGTGAAATGTGTTCGTCAAAGTATTGACTTTTTGTTCTTCGTTTTTCTGAAATCGCTTTTGTACCCCTACTAATGCCATTCAGAATTTTGCCTCTTTAAGGAGAACAATGTATGTTATATTGGCTGGTACATGCAAATTTCTTCAAAGTGTTTTTCAAGGCTTATAAAGGGATAAAATTAAGTCCTTTTTTGCCCTTCTGAAAATTTGATTTTGACTCATACTTTTTTGCTGTTCCCATAATTAAATGCCCAAAAAAAGTAATACATCATCCCACATGAATTTGTTAAACAAGTCAATTTGATCATAATTCTAATTCTAATCAGTCAAGTTATTCAAAAGCCTTTTTTTTCATCATAAACTGAATTTGTAATCTCATCTAATCTAATTTTGAATAAAAATGTATTTTTCACTCAAATTTTTTCTTTATATTTACTCCTGATTTTATCTTAGTGACAGCAAACATTTGCTAAAAATGAGTTTCTGGAGAGTCTTCTCAAAACCTCCATTAATATCTCTCCATTTTCCTCTTCATTTGTGAAGACTGATGAACGTACGAATCCAAAATGGATGTGGAGTCCTAATGTAAATTTTATTTAGTAACCAAGTTACTTTTAAAGTGACCAGGTTTCGAAATCACGGTAACTTATGAGAGCCAATCACAAACAAGGGGTTTCAAAATTCAATTGTTCTCTCTGGTTGCTTACTCCTCCGGTCCCTTTTCAGATGACCCCACCTCGGGAGGCAGGTCTCGAAGATCAGAAGCAAGCGGTTCCTGTGGGTTGATTCCGCTCTTTTGGACAAGATGAGATGAGATAGCGGGTATTGATTAATCCCAGCAGTTTAAATGGCATCACAAGACAGATTTGAAGTCGTTCTTTGAGTGCTCGGAGTCATTCATCTGAAATGAATGGCTCAAACGACTTCAAATCTGTCACGTGACACTGTTTAAACCAATGGGATTGATCGATACCTGAAATTTCGTCTCGTCTCATCCTATAGAGCGGAATCAGCCCACTGGTCACTTTTTGTCATGGTACTGTGCATTACCGTAAGTTTTTCACTTTCGCCTGGCTCGGCCCTTTTTTTAAGTGACCGGAGAAATAAAATTTTAGTAACCTCAAAATTTTCGATAACTGGTCACGTAAAAAGTGATCTAATTACTGAATGAAATATGCTTTTAGGCAGAAAAAAACAGAGGAATGGGGTGTCAGTCAATCACTTGACTTTCAAGAATCAATCAAGAATAAGACCCATGAATCAAATATTTTCCAATACTTGTCCAATAGTTTTAGAATTAGTGGATCCCTCTGGCTTTTATTTTGGTTGTCTAAAAATTGTTCATAAATTTTATTCAAGTGATCTAATTTCGGATCCTTGGATTTAGTTAGAGCCAGCTAGGTAGCTATATAGTAAACAAGAAAGACCAAGAAAAAACAGGTGTGAATTCCGTCATTGTAAGCTGAAAACACTGAATAATAATGAACAGTAAATAATTTAATATTTTACTTTTTAGAATCTATTTCAAAATTTAATTTTTCAGTACTATAAACAAAAAATAAAAAATAAATCAATATAAAAAATCATAATGGGGCTTTTGCTAACATTTGCTACAAGCAATTGAATAGTTGACTCTTGAGTAGAATGCGGTGAAACGTGTTGGTGCCCTTTAAAAAAATACAAAATTTACTCACAGACTCAGAAAATGACTTCAGAGTTTAAGGCGTAATTTGCGAGCAAAAATGGCGGAGCTAAGCAGGTATCATAGGAAATGCCTTTCTAATGTGTATCTCGCTCCATAGGAGCACAAAAGAAAGTCTCAAATTAGATAGGAGTTTGCCATTACACCTTAAACTTGAAAGTCATTTTGTAAATTTATGAGTGAATATCGTGCGTGAATATCAGTATACTCGTCGTCATTTTTGCTTGTTTTAACGCAAGAATTAACTATTGATTTAATCGCATATAGCAAGAGCCCGGTTCATATCCATCAAAAACCATCTATGACTATTTGTTTGATTATCAGCTACTAATATATAAACAGAGATTGGAATAGGCTCCGTTAACCCATTTCCTGGTGTCACGTGGCTTTCTTAGAGTGTAAACATTAGACGACCATCAACCTTGCTTTTCCATGATAATGAGTAACACGAGCATATAAGCTAGGGATATATATATTCACTGACAGAGTACACTAACAATCAACTTTGAACATTTGCAGTAAGTTGTTAATTTTAGAAAGCGTAATAGTCAGGTCATTAAAATCTTGTTCAAACAGTGGGAAGCAGGTTAATGTGTCACACAAAAACATTACCTGTCACTCCATAACCAGGAAATGAATGTAGTGATCTAAAATATAGATTCTCGAAGAAAAAAAAATTGAGTAACTTCTTTTCATTTCTGTTTAAGTTTATTCCAACTAGAGATTGAGCTTAGCAAACTTTAGCGTCCACGAAAAGTATCTAAAGCTTGACAGATCCGTTTTCATGTAAGGAAAATGTCAGTCTCAAATAGTGATTTATTAACACAAATTGAATTTATCATTTAATTAATTAATACTTATCCATTAATGCATAATTATACAATCACTAACTGTTTCACACATGCAATTTTTTGTATCACTGTTATTTTATCTTCTCTGTATCTAAATTGGAAATTTCAAAAAATTTGTCTTCTCTGAATCAAAATTGAAATATGAACGATGACAAAAATTGTTCCGCTCAGTAGAAGGTGTTCGCTAAGCAAAATCACCATGATGGAATAAAAACAACAGGTAGAAAGAAGCAATTTAAAGTAATTACAGAGATAAGAGTGTCAAAAGTGGGCAAAAAAAAATAATCTGACAAAGCGATCTAAACAGCTTTTTCTCAATTCTCATTCTGATAGAAATTTTTGAGCCTTTTATTTTGGGTAAATTTTTGATGCCAAAATATGGCTCTTTGAATGAATCCCTTCAGACAAAATCATTCAACAAATTCAAGACAATTTTAAATAATTGTGAAAGAGCATAATATAATAAACTGATTTTACACAATGCAGTAAAATGTAATTCTCAATGCAGTATTGAAGGTTTCACTACGCACTTATTTCTCTCACTTATTTAATCATTCAACTGAGCATGGAAAACAATAAATTAAGAGAATTGATAGCTGAGCAAAAAATTTATTTTATCTGAAATGATGAGCGAAAACAAATTGATGATGAATAGGAATTGCTGGAAAAACCTAGCTAATAAAAATCAACTACAATGTCTATCAATTAGCTATAATGTTTTGGGTCAAAGGTGAATTGTTATTTCTTGATGTGTGTCATCTAATATTTGGCTTAGGCTTGACCCATTTTAGAGCTTGGGGGCTCGAGTCACTATCTGATATTGCCAAAAAGCGTAATAATGATCGTGATAACAATACCAGTAAACTCGATGATAATCAGAATAATGAAGCAGTTAGTTTATGAATGGGAGGAGTGGAACAAAAAAGGTGTTGAAGGTCATTGTTTATTTTTGACTGCTCCTTACTCTCAATGGTTAGTTTGCTGTGAAGAGGTGAGCTACAATGATTCCAGTCAACTTCTTCCTCTCTCCTCAACCAATTTTCAGTGCCGATTCCTTGTGAGTTGTCCAGTCCTCATGTTCCTCCGCCCTCGGGAAGTGTTTGGAGTGAATTCGCAGCATGCCTCTCCTCCTGGATTTCTGCGCCAGCCTTTTTCTAGTATTGATTTTAATTCAAGGTAGGGATCGCTTACATTAATTAAAGTCTTTCAGGTAAAGAATTTCATTCGATATTATTCATTTAAAGTTTTAAATGAGTTAAAATTTAAATCACAGTTGTTGGAAAACCTTAAAGAATAAAATAATAAATAAAAAAAACCAATAATTAAGTAAATAGGTAAATAAATAAATAAATAAATAAATAAATAAATAAATAAATAAATAAATAAATAAATAAATAAATAAATAAATAAATAAATAAATAAAGAATGGATTAAACCCACAACAAAGAGAGCACAACTCTAAGGCCCTGAGTCAAATATTTTTTTTCAAAATTCATTCGACTGAGACGGCAATATTTTCATTAAAATTGTCAAGAATATTCGAAAAAACCAAAAGGTAGAAGCAGTAACTTACCTCAATTCAGGAAAAAGGGGGAAGGAAAAACAGGGATATGCAGATTTATTTTTGAATTTTTTCTTAATAGTATTCCTAAAATATTTCTACTGTTACAATTTGTTTGCTCAAAAATTGAGTAATTGAGTTTTAAATTCCATGATCTGACCAAAAAATAGCACTTTCCAAAGTACCTAATTCCTCTCTTTGAGCACAAAATATCAACTTTCTGCCCAAATGTACAGGAAACGGGCCAAACACTTCTGAAACTTACCCACGAAAATTTACTTTATTTCAAGAGAGCAACTTTCAACAATAAAATTGTCACAATCTCCTTAGAAGGTTCAAGAAATTGCATCTTAGAAGAGCCAGGGTAGAATCTAATAATTTTCTAGGAGAGATCAGGTCTTCCATACATTTGTCTAAACCTTGTCATTTTAATTTTTTTTTCATCTTTGAGTGCCTAAGGGAAACTGTTACATGAAATTGTAAAGCGATGGCATCATTGATGGAATTTTGCTCCATTTAATTTAAAACTTACTAGTCGAAAAACTTACTGGTTTCTAAACGCACAGCATAAGTCTCAGCCGAAATGAATTTTGAAAAAAAGATTTGATCTAGGGCCTGTACTATCTTTGTTGTGGGTTGAATCCACGATCATTATACTTTGTCCTTTCTTGATTTATTTATTTATTTATTTATCTACTTATCTATCTATCTACTTATGTATTTATTTGATTTTTTCATTTATTCATTTATCTATCTATTTACTTACCTATTAATTTATTTATTAATGTATGATTTTTTTCTTTCTTTCTTTCTTTCTTTCTTTCTTTCTTTCTTTCTTTCTTTCTTTCTTTCTTTCTTTCTTTCTTTCTTTCTTCAGATTCGAAGGGCTAACAACCTTTCACAGCAAAAGTAGAAAAAATAACAACCAATGGTACACAAATAATGAAGCTATTATTTAAGAAAGATTTGAAGGAAAATTAAAAATATACATTAAGAATGAGAAAATAAAATAAAAATGAGTAAATTAAGCTTAGAGGAAACTACAAAAAAATAATAGTGTATATAATAACACAGGAGAAAGCTGCGGGGGAGGGGGGGGGGTTAAGCACATAGACCTTGTCTCACAACATTTTCTCCTCAGTAGCGTATTAAAATGACTCCAAAAATTCACTCCTGATTTTAAGTCTCCAAAATCCCAATCCTTTAATATTCATGAGTTCTATTTTATCAATAATTTATTCATAAATTATCTTGCTAAGTGCCAACAATTCTAAAGTCTCATTCACAGAGAGATAACATTTCCTTGTAAGCATTATTACTAAGCTATTTGTGAATGGAATGAATGAAGGACAAACAATTTTTTAAAAGTGACTGATTGTGAGAATTTAACCATTGCTTAACGTATGTTTTAGAGAGTCGGTCAAGGATGGGAATGGACGATGATTTGGATTACATGGAAGATGTCATTGAAGAGTGGTATCCAGATCCTACTTTAATTCCCTCGCTCAAAGAACAATCACCCATAAATTTAGTGGCGTCAGAGGCCCAAAAGGAGTTCGACACCGATCCTCTTGTTTTTGACGGCCACTGGCATTTAAATCCTAAAATTGCCATGATCCGGAATTCTGGATCCACAGGTACACATCTGCAAGAAATTTTTTTGAGAAATTCAAAAAGAGATTTTTACCAGATAACTGAAATGTTAGTACATTTTCAGTTTTATTTAAATAGTTTCTCAATTTCTGTAAACTAGCTTGATAATTCAACAGGCTCATTCGTAAACGTCCGAAGTCCATTTTTTTTATAGGTACTTGACTTTGTGAGCGTACATCACTCCTAAGAAGAAGCTGCATCTATTTTAGTACTGATCAGACTTTTTCCGCAGCTTTTTGCTCCTGTTTTTATTTTTTTTTTTATTTTTGTATATGTGTCCTCTCAATAAAAATGTTATGGACAGTGGATGTTTTAGCATGAGCTGATTCAATAATAATTCAATGTATTGTGAATAACAATCAGGATTTAAAAGTTTTGGAAAACATAACAAAAATTTCAGACTCACTAAATTAAAGAATAAAATGCTTAGTTCACAATGGGAGTAATTCTGAGTAACAATTTCAGTCTCTTTGAAGCCCAAGCGTACCATTGTGAGCGGCAGTCAAGGTTGATTTTTTTTGCAGAAAGGGGACATGATCTTCACTGGATTTTAATGTAGTTGAAGAGAGTATTTGTTGTTGAGTGCCTACAATTTTAAACCAGTTGGAAGTGCCATCGCAGCAGATTGCTCAGTCATCCGTGATGTCCTCCTCGAATGTAGTAAGAGAGTCTTACGGTTCATCGGTTCTGAGCTTGAGCTGGGTCTTTGATCTTGATGGTCTACCTGAGTGAACGATTTAATCACTCTAGCATCACTCCATGGTCATTACCAGCAGTGTTGCCAACTTGCATCTATTTTTTCTCAATTTTATTTATATATCTATTTTTCTATTTTATCTCAATATTACCAAACAATGCTTGTCAAATTCTTGTGATTCAAGAGGGGTTTTTCTTTTTTTTTTTTTCTAACTGTTTAAACAGTCAACGTTTTTACTATATTTACCCTTTTCTCGGGCAGTAGAGAAATTATTTTTATACTATTGATTTTGAGAGGAAATGGAAGGAAAAATTCTTCAAAGGAAATTGTCACCCTCCAACTCATTGTTTCGTAAAATTTGAGATTAATAAACAATGATGTTTCGCATAAATTTTTCTAAAACCAGTGGCACTACCAGGATCTTGCCTGTTTCTCTCACTGTCCCTATCAATGTTTATTTATTTAATTATTTATTTCTTTATTTCATTTCTGATACATTTATTTAATTTCTGGTACATTTATTTAATTTCTGGTACATTATGCCTAGAGGCTGCGGTACTTACAAGCCAAGAAAGAATAATTAACTTACTAAACTAACTAAAAAACTAATTAACACTAGGAGGCACAAGATCATCTAATTTGTAAAAGGCCTTAGCAATAACAAAAATTTCCAATTCATACATAAACATATTGACCTGCTGGTTTTTGAAAAGAGTCTTTAAGTTTAAAGGTAAGCTGAATTGCGGAATACTCAAGATTAGTTTTTGACAGATTTATGCTGCGAGGTTTGTCAATAAATGACCAACTTTTACAGTGCGTCAAATGTGAAAAATTGGATAATTAACTGAAAATGGCAAAACTGATTCCTGCGAATGTAAGAACAAGATCAAAAATGATGAAAGAAGGGTATTTTGTGTCCATATTTATTATTGCCTAACCTGTTGGTTTTTAATAGAAGCCGCCTTTTTTATCTGTCCACGATTCGCAAAATTTTAGATGGAGTCTTATGGACGACTGTTGACCGTTGTGGGTGAGGTTAAAAAGAAATGTTTTTTGGCTTTTTGGGTTTCTTTTGGGGATTGTTAATCAAGATTGATTCCAGGCAAAGTTTGACGAAAAAAAAAATTTTGATAAAAATCGGCCACAAAGGACCACAAGCCTCAACGATAATCGCTTACAATCGCTGACAGTGGTTTGCACTATCCGCAACACTCCATAAGATTCTATGAAAATGACTGCAAACATAAAAAAAGACAGCTTGAGAGATGTGAGATTTGTAGGTAACAGATAGATAACTTCTCATTGTGCTACAGGTGGAACAGTATCTATTCATTGATACAAGAGTTGTAAATTTCTTGAATTTTGCTTCAGCTGAAATTGGGGAGCCTTCAAACAAAGTCAAGCATCCTGTTTTGCATGGAGGATTCCTCAAAGGTAATTTTGTTTTCT
The DNA here is from genome assembly GCA_011764245.1 of Trialeurodes vaporariorum. Classification (NCBI taxonomy): domain Eukaryota; kingdom Metazoa; phylum Arthropoda; class Insecta; order Hemiptera; family Aleyrodidae; genus Trialeurodes; species Trialeurodes vaporariorum. The sequence goes on from VMOF01000002.1 coordinate 64,126,321, forward strand.
CACAAGCTCATTTCCATTGGGGAGAAACCAGTGATGTCGGCAGTGAACACACTATCAACGGTATAAGGTATGCTTCCTCCTTTGAATTTCCTGTAAATAGACATTTTTTCCATGCCTCTGACTTTGAGTCGCTGCACATTTTTCACAAAATATCGGTTTGATAAATTACTTCTTTACCAACCACCAGCATACCATTTTAGGTGCATTTTGTTTTTCAAAGTTGTGCCAATTTTTAATGTTACCATGGAAACTTGAAACTATAGGACTTTTCATCATTCATACATGAGAGACTCATGAGTCTTATATGAGACTTCACTTCAGAAATTTATTTGCTGACTTTCAAAAAGCAAACTCTAACAACGCCCACCTCCTTCCTCCAAAAACGTCATTAATTGAGGAGTTCTTTGGTAAAAGAGTGGATAGAACAGAGAATGCGCTCTCGAGCTCAAAAGTTCTGATTTCAAACTGTTTTAGCATGAAATTCAGATAAGAAAACTAGGTTTCCTTAAATATTTAATAATCAGAGCGTGTAGTCGAACTGTCACATAAAAGAGAACCCAATCCAACACTTCATGCTCATGTAATAACCTTTTGAAATCAGGTTTTTTGAAAACGAGCACACCGACTATTTTAACCGCCCTTTTACCGAAGAATTCCTCAATTAATGGAAAGAACATTTGCTCTGGAGAGAGAATCTAATTAATACTGCCTCCAGAGGGCTGATCCTGCTCTTTCGGACGACGACCAGATGAGATAGCAGGAATTGACCAATCCCATTGGTTTAAACGGAGTCATGTGACAGAGTTTGAGCCATTCAATGGACGGAGGAGTCATTTTTCTGAAATAGATGACTCAAACGACTTCAAATCTGTCACGTGACGCCGTTTAAAATAATGAGAATGGTCCATTCTTGCTATCTCGTCTCATCTCGTCTCGTCCAAAGGAGCAGAATTAGCCCTCAGGTCACAAGTTTTGACAAGGTTTGAAGGTAGAAGTCCCTTGTCAGTTCATTTTTTTGTATGTCTACGCATTTGAGAGGTCATCAACCAGATGCCTGCTAACCGCCAGTATACTGACGACAGAGACTCAAAACACTCCTGAGTCTGCGCTTGTAGGGTTAACACGAGTCCTTTCACTGGTATAAAGGCTAATTAAAGTCATTATACTACTAAGTACGTAAAAGCAGGACATCGCAACAAGGTTCCCCCTGGTAAAAGTTTTTCATTGGCGACCATTAAAACGGTTCCAATTTTCCATGAAAACATTGGTGACCAATGAATTGATGACCAATGTAATATTCATTGGTCGCCAATGATTTCATGGAGAATTGGAACCGTTTCATTGGTCGCCAATGAAAAACTTTTACTAGGGACTAAAACGCTTGCCATGTCTGCTGAAAGAACTGCAGTAAATAGTTTTGGCCAGATGGTCAATGAGAGATTTTGCATTGGAGATACTGAGACTTATGGTGGCAATGTATGTTGAATAAAACCGCCCAAAAAAGTCTGCATAATTCATCGGGTTTCTAAATTTTCAGGTGAACAGAAGTGGGTACGATAAGATTAAAACACTTGATACATCCTCAACTCAGGAACATTAGTAGGGTGTGACTTTTTTCAACAGTTGAAACCAAATTTTTTGTTTGATCTTCTAGTGTACATTTTCTTTCATCCCCACTTCCAGGTATTCTCTTGAAGTGCACCTAGTTCATCACCATTCCAAATATAAAACAATCAAAGAGGCAAGAGGACATGAAAATGGAATTCTCGTTGTTGCATTCCTCTTCAAAGTGAGTTTATCTTCAAAATTATTTCAGAAAAAAACTTAACCATTAACAAGGCCGGAGGAACATTAAATGAACTTATCCTGCATGATTTAAGGAAGAAGCACGACCCAGTTTTTTTCAGAAAAACGGCGATGGCTCAGTTCTAAGACTCATTTCAGGAGCCCTAATTCACCTAGAATTTCTTCTCAACAGACTTTCATTACTTTGTGTCAACAAGCTTTGATTTTTGAAAGTAATTTGTCACACATTCCAGACTACGACAGACTACGACCAAAATAAAAAATAAATATTTTTTGCATCTAATAAAGTCATGAATTTGTCCTACTTGAATGCAGAAATAGGCAAAATCATGATTAATTTGAATTGTAGCAGTGTCGCATGATAACCCAATCTTGCAAAATCTTTAATATCGATAAATGCAGTACCCTGGTTTCCTTTTGCCCAAGATTACTCCACATATGTAACACGTTCTGACAAAACCTACCTAGTATCTACCTTATCTTCACAGACCAAAATTTTCAGAAGAGTAAAAATGAGATGCTGGGATCAAAATCATGGGTTCATATGTTTTAATGCCGAACGCTCTTTAGTAGCAGTAAGTGTAACCAATTAAAGTTCAAGTTCATACTTTAGCTGATAAGGGCACGCTGGCAACAATTTTACTAACGCCCACAGAGGGCAATTTTATCCTCGCCCACAGGTGGCAAGAGGGTAAATGTAGGCCTGGCGGCATATTAATAGAATCAACTTGACTCCCTTATAAGGCGCCATGATTCTGTCTAGACATGTCTGTTAGGAATCCAAAAACTAGGTCTAAAGAACTCTTGGTCCTTCAAAAGGTGATGAAATTAAGTGAAGTATCGTGCATCTGATTCATAATTTTTTTTTTTTTATCAGGTGGTGCCAAGAGTGAGGAGACATAATCTTCGTTTGATTCATTTGATAACACATCATTTGGAACAAATTGAAGAAAACTATGAGCCACACCATGCAGAACCGAATATTTTAATGGTCTTAGAGGAAATTGCAGCCATTGGGGAATATTTTTACTACATCGGATCCCTCACTACAGAACCTTTCAGTGAAAATGTTCAGTGGCTAGTCTTTAGTCCATGGTACCCCATCACTGAATCAGAGGTTAGTGTAATTTAGTAGCACGTTTAAACAGAAACCCTCAGATACATTCATTCTTTGCACAATCCTAAAGCAATGGGAAAGAAAGGAAAAGTTATATTTTATGATCAAGAAATACAGGGGTTTACAAAAAGAGTTAAGTCTAATTAGTCTTCATTCCATTACATTGGTCATCAAATTTAAAAAAAATTTTAATTGCTAGAAATTGTTTAACCCCAGTTTTTTTACTGCATAGTGGTCAAGGGACCATCTGTTGACATCATTATAAAGGAAGTTTCTAATAAATCTTTACTTCATGAAGCTATGGGTGTCTTCATTGTTGAAAAAAAATACAGCAGCTTTGAAGGAGCGAAAAGAAGAAACCAAAATTATTAGATTCTGCAAGACGAAGCAATAAAAATTGAAAAAATAATTGCGAAACTTTTTCGTTCACTGGATTCAAAGGAATCAGATTGCCGATTTCTTCTAATAGTGGCTTTTGTTCTGTACTTGGGTTTAGAAAGCACTGTAAAAAGTATTTGTTATTGATGTTGTAAAATGCTTTCCTTTTCCTTTTCTAGATGGATAAGTTTAGAAATTTGAGAGCTAAAAATGGGAGCAGAATTACATCTAACTGGCGGCGGCTTCAGCCATTGAATCACAGAAAAGTTCGGTACGTCCGATCATCGGATGACCGACGATTAAAAGGAATCAGATTGCCGATTCCTTTCACTAATGGCTTTTGTTCTGCACTTGGATTTTGAAAGTACTTTAAAAAGTATTTGTTATTGTTGTTGTAAAATGCTTTCCTTTTCCTTTTCTAGATGGAAAAGTTTAGAAATTTGAGAGCTAAAAATGGAAGCAGAATTACTTCTAACTGGCGGAGACTTCAGCCATTGAATCACAGAAAAGTTCGGTACGTCCGATCGTCAGATGACTATGAATATTCGTGGAAATAAAGTACTTTTTTTCACCTTCTTCTACTAATTTTGAACTTTGTAATATAACTGAGGTTAAAAGCTTGAGTCATCAAAGTAAGTCAAATTGTTTTCAAGAGGGAGGCTGCCTTTGAGCTCTGCATGTTTCCTTTTCAAACGATGAACTTGAATTTAAGTTTGTCCTTTTTTAGGGTTTTCAATTGTTAGCTAACTCATGTATCAGAATTTTCTCTTCAGATTACCCACTTTGACTGAATTACTATCCCAGATTACCAATCTTATGGGTCTGTATGACTTTTGCTGCAATGAATTTGAGTATTGATTCTGAAGTCAAATGATGCAAATATTACAATGCGCACACTTAGAGTGCAATTTAGAAATTGTCCTTGATCGCCTTGGCTTGGCGTGAACTTGAACCAACCTCAAGATTCAATTTGAAAAAATCTTGAGAATTCTCGAACAAGTTTCAAGTAATTTTCAAGTGATATTTGAGACACGAATTCAGAGACGCTTCAGAAATGCGCAGTAGTGTACTCGAGGCTAATCTCGAGAAGAAATTTCAAGGTAGCTCGTCAGATACCTTGAGCTAAACTCAGGATGCATTGAGAAATGTCACTTTATGGTGTGCATCTTTGAATTGTAATTTTTCTCTCTTGACTCTCAAGTAATGCTCAAAATTGAAGCAGCAAAATTTTGCCATAGACCCATGAGTTTTCAAGTGGACTGAATGTGACTAAATGTGATGATCCTTTTAACAAATGACTGACATACAGTGATTATTTCTGGTGTAACTCCTCACTCCAGAGCTGCCGTTTAGCGTTTATTTAATGGCATTTTTCAACTCGACAATGATTCCACCAGTTGAGAAAAGATTACTCAGTTCAGTTTCGCTTATGACTATTAAAGCACAAAAATAATCTGATTTGTAATCTTTTCTCAACCAGTAGAGTCTTCACTTACTTTAAAAAACTTGAGGATATTTTTATTATTTAACAGCAATTCAACCGATTGAGAAATGATTTTAGATCAGAGTATTTTCGAGCATTACAGTCATAAACTGAACTGAACTGTGTAATCTTTTCTCAACCGGTGGAATCATTGGTGAATTGAGAAATGACATTTAAGGTGATTCCAGGCAAAACTTTTCCAGATTTCAATCCGATGGATAGCGTCACTAGTCGCTTTTTGGAAAAGTCTTGTTTTTGGCGTTTTAAACTGGAATCATAGATAAAACGCAAAATCCAATAACGTCAGCACCTGCAAAATTTTTTTATGGATTTTTTGAGCCGAAAATGAGCTAAATTGGTTTAAAATTAAAGCCGTAAATTATGAAATTCGTTTCGCCATAAGTTTAGTGAGTGAGAGTGAGCGCGAGTGATGATACGTCTATCTGCCTCACTCCCACTCATTGCGGCTTACGGGAAGTTTCGTACATCATCATTTCCGGCTTCATTTTTGAGTGTTTCAGCGTGAAACTTTCAGGGTATCTTTTTGAAGTATGCTCGCAGGTGCTGACGTTCCTCAAATTAGTGTTTTTAGCGTGAATTCGTCAAATTTAGCAAAAACTGTTGACTTTTTGAGCAGCGCGACGTGGTATCCACAGTTAGAACTAATCGACCCTGGAATCATCTTAATACACTCAGAACGGCAGGTCTACCTCACTCCTCAGTCCTCCCGCTTGTTGTGTTCCTATGATCTAACTAGTCATTACTTTCTCAGGTTGACTTTAACGTCACTTAGAAATAATAATTTATTTAACCTTCAATGTTACATTAGTCTATTTCTTTTTTTTCATGAACGAGATGGAACGAGTAACTACCTATTGGTGTGTTTCGTTCAGCAAACCGATGTTATAAAACGGAATGTTCCAAGTTTCGTTTGTTCATAACGAAACACCGATAGAAAAGTAATGGCAAAAGGTTATGTTAGCAAACCACAAGTAACTGCAAAAGGTGGAATAGCTCGCCAGCTGGGCATTCCACTGGAATAAAATGCAATGCTCGTAATTTGCAGGCAAACCACAGTAAAAGTGCCTTGTCCCATCTCATTCCATTGTATTCCTTTTAAAAAAGTTAGAATAAGTTTTGAGGCTGCATTCTCTGTTATTTCTCAATTGTCCTTCAAGTTGAGGAGGCGAAAAAAGTTCTGAAATCCACGTGTTAACTCACTAAAAGTTTTCAAACAGTGGCGCCATAATAGCAACATAACAAAGGTACCACAGAGCAGATAGTCCTATCTAATTTTTTGCTCTTCTCCACTCTGGCAAAGAGATTCTGCAATTATTATTGATCACTACTCTAGTTGTGCCATTTCTATATTTCAACAGCAAGGAGGAAGTAAAAAATTTGATAGGACTACCCCCATGGTGCTTTCATCAGGGCATTGGACCAAACTGTAAACCGAAATTCGTTCCAAACCGTTAATTTTCTGAACCACACTGAACCTTTTACCTGCTAATACAATGAACCATGGCTGAAATCAAATGAACTAACTAAACAGGGTTCAAACTGGTTCAACTGCTTTTAAAAAATGGTTTTGACGGAAAGTGCAAAGGTAAAAGCACTGAAAGATTCAGTATGTATTCTCTGCCCAATTGATGTATTGCACATTTGCAAACTAACCGCGTATAAAAATAAATTGAATAATTCCAAGATATTTTATCAATTTTTAACTCACATTGCTTCTTTTTCACTACTTCTATCTTTTGTCAAGGCAATTTTTTTTATTTAATCACTGCTCCAACCTTGATGGCGCGTGAACCCGAACTGACTTTTTAAAAAAGTTTGAATCGCAAACCTAACCTGAACCATAATTGCTGCAGTTGGATGCCTTGGCTTGTATTAGGTTGCTATCATCACTTCAAATTTAAAATTTTTTATCAAGTTAAACGGTGGATTTCAAAATTTTTGTGTCCGTCACCAATCTTGTTTTTCCCTGGTTCTTCCAAAAAAACCGACGCTATTTTCATTTGCGGCAAAAGTTTGTAGCAGCCACATTCTTAAGTTACTAATGCAGTAAATCAGCTACTTGTGGAACTGCTTTACGAAAAAGTTTGAATAAGGTCCTAGATCTTTAGATTACCTCCTTAATTGTAATAGAGACAATTATGAATGGGTGCAACAACAACTCTCCAATGTATTTTAAATGTATTTTTTAAAATGAGAATGTATTATAATGTATTTAATGTATTTTTTTTTGCCTTCATTTTCTATGTTCTCACTCTTTACACCTCTCGTTTTTCACTTTCAATAATCAAATTGAGTGTGAAAGAATGAGGGCAAATACTGATTATTTCGCTAGTTATGATGCTGGTTGCAGGGTCTTTTCTGAAAATAATTTGATCAATCCCGGGATTTGTTTACAACTTGAGAAACACTTGGCTCAAAAATCCTGCATCAAACTCTTATAATGACTTTTGCTCTTGGCTAAATGGGTCTGTTGTGAATTTTAGATACCGCAAATTAAATCATCGATCTCTACACAAAATTATGCAAAAATTTTAATGGGCCCTCTCTAAATTTTCCAAATTCACTCCTGAATTTTCAAAAAAAAAACAGCAAATTAAAATTGCATGTTAACGCTGACATGGGATACTATTCAACCCTCCACTTTTCCACCATGGATATTGTTTACACAGTAAATGTATAACAGCCAAATTAGCTGCTGGCATGAATAAACAGGAACATTTTGAGTAAATTGCTTTCATAACTCTAGCTTGTTTCCAGGAAAATGTTGGGGATCTTTCAATCCACTACCAACAAGGCGCTACCAGTCACTTTCTGAAATTTCATCTCATTTGGGTGATTTTAATGGGATTATGCTAATTAGAAAAATATCACAGTGTTCTCCAATTTTGCATGGATTTTTGAACCATCAGTCATCAAAATCACTTCAGTAATCAATTCATAATTTTGAGAACAGATTTTGACTATCTCTTTATAGGGATCAAGTAAAACATACTTTGTCTCATTCTGAAAATTACAACTTCATTACTAATACATTCTTGATGATTGATGGCCGGAGAAATCTGTTCTTTAAAATCATACCACACTCATTTTGTTATTGACCGTTTGCTTAAAAATAAGTACACTTTTTTGTTCACACAGCGCTAATGCATATCTCGTATTTCCCGCACAAATGGTACTCTCAGTCAGTGATGGGCAAAAATCATTTTTTGAAAAACCATGAATAATTAACTAAAATTATTCGCATTTTTCTCCTCTTATTCCATTTAGAAAATTGAAGTTTTGACACTACCAGCATATTTACCTATTGTAAGATGAATTACTGGTACTGTTAAAACTTTGATTTACTAATCAGAATAACATGAGAACAATGCGAATAATTTTAGTTAATTATTCATGGTTATTCAAAAAATGAATTTTGCCCATCACTGCCCTCGATGCATAAATGCAAGGTTGGATAGTATCAAATGACAAGAACAACAGGCAATTCTTCAGAGTTATTTTTGAGTTTAAGAGTGGAATTTGGAGTTATTTTGGTAAAAAAAAATTTCTTGAGATTTAATGCTCAGAACCGCAGCAGGAAAGGTCCGCAACAGCCCCATTTGACAACGACACATCTCTGGTCTTTTTGCCTTCAACTTAAATAATGTAAGAATGATAAAGATGTTTCATTAAAGGCAATATTAATTAAACTGTACATCATTTTTATTTCCTTTCCTTTATACTAATTGATCTAATTTCTATTCTTTCCCTCTGTCTGCACCTTTCATTCAACCAAACGAAATATTTCTATGTTGAACAGAACCAACAGTTTTTAATGAGCGATAAAAAAGTGCTTGAAACCCCTGCTCTTTCGTAAGTTCTGGGCCCTAAAAACCACTCAATTAGTTCTAAAAGCATCTTAGACCTTTCTTAACACAAGCATGTATGCACCAATGAGCTATAACTTTAGAGTGGCACATCAAGGAACGTTCCCGCTGGTTCATTGTCACCTAGGGCGCCGCCATCTTGCCGTAAAAATCGAGTTTGAGGTTAAATTTTGTAGGTCGTTTCCGGTCGTTTTGTAAACAAACTCGGGCATCGCCGGGAACGACCTACAAAATTTAACCTCAAACCTTGGAATCTGCCGACCAAATTCTGCTTTTTCCCTGGATTCCTTCTACCCTGGGTGACACAAAGTGGACCAGCCCGCTGCCCCTCTGAAGTTATAGCTCATTGGTATGCACACACATCTTTGAGTAGTCTGAATGATGATGCTTTATTTTAAAACATTGTGGAAAACTAAAGCTCAAATTATTTTGTAATCACATACTTTGAATCAATTGAGACCATTTCCAGAAAAAGGGTCCATAAAATGACGGGTGTGCTTTTTTTGAAAATATTCAACATAGTGAGTGAATGGAGACTTTTGTCCTGTGGGCCCTTTTCCCGGAAATGGCTTCAATTTAAGATCAAGTCACATTCCTGAAAACGCTATCATTTTAAGAAAATGACTCTGACAATACAAATAATTAGTTCATGAAATTTCACTTGCAAAAAAATTTTGATAAAGCTGTATGCATTATGAAATTAGAATCTTCTCTTCAGTGGCTAAATATGAGATCCCTAGTTACCTTAAAAGTCACGATGCATCCGACTTTGCAAAAATTTTGTGCAAGTGAGTTCAGCACGAATTAATTGTTTTAGTTATTGTGTACGGGGTTTTTTCATTTTTAATTTTATGGTTTTGACTGCATTGAACCTTTATAGTTCAACATTTTTTTGATCCAGAAAAATATGTAAAGGCTGTTGTCCAATTAATCACAGTCATCTTTCAATTTGGTGTGATTTTCATGGAATTCCTAGATTCTCCGTTGAATCCACCTGTGGCTAAGACGATTAAATAGTTCAGTTAAGCAGTTTGACTATATTGCATGAAAAAACTCTTATCTGTAATCTTTCTGGCTCCCTGTGGATTCACCATTGAATCTAGGACTTTAATGAAAATTACGGCAGTCCTGTTTTTTATGGGTACAATTAACCAAAAACTTGGAGTGAAAAGAGAAGTCAAGCAAAAAAGTTTAACTAAAATATTTTTTTTCTTTTTTTTTTCTTTTTTGGAGGTATTATAAAAGTATCAGGGGGAGACAACATGTTGAATGTTCCTTGTATCAAACAAGACTTTAAAAAATAATGAGCATAAAACAGTGAAAAACTCACTGGAAAAGATGACAGATGATAGAGCTTGCTACGTATATTCTGTGAAGTCATCCATTTGGACGCGACGCAAATACCTATTATCACTTGAGTTAGAACTGTGACTTTCAATGTTATTTTCTTGCAGGGCTTTTTGACCAATGCTTTTAATCTTCCTCAAGCGTTCAAGCCAGTTTGAAGCGTATGGGTTTCGTGAATTAATTTGTAAACTCTGCAAGACCATGGAAGCAAGCTGTAAGCAAGAAAAATTAAGGTCATCAAAAAAATCAAGAAAATAATAGAACAGCAACTGATAGAAATTCATTTTTTTCACGACTTACCAATATCAGTATGGACTAATAGCTTTTTCGTCATAAACTCAAAAATCCAGATGAAATGATTTGAAAAGTTCAATAATTTAATTAATGGTAAATGTTCTCAACACCAAGAAAACCCTTGGACCATCAAAATACGCTCGCAAGCTATAGACAAGGGCTCAACATTCATAAATGCGGAAGTTTTGAGAAAATAGGTTGAAATTAGATATGGAAAATGAGACAAAAATTTAACTGCAACGCGAAGTTGTCATTTTTATTTTAGTTTCCGAATACATTTCATGAACGTTCAATCATCAGCATAAAAAGCAAAAAAAGCCTTAAAGCATAGCAGTAGAAAGGTTTTTCCGATTCTATTTCATCCACTGTTTCTTTTGGTCCTAACCTTTGGTCCTTAAAAATTCATTTAATTAAGTTTATTTCTTGTGACTAATATCGCTAATATTTTTTTTGTCTTTGACTATGACTTCCATGATTTTGTAGTCTTGTATCTTATTTGGTTCAGTCTGCTTCAATATTAAAATCAATACTCTATCACGGCTACAGTATTGCCAAAATACATATTGGCTTTGTTTTACTATTTCCTGCAGCTGTTTTCAATATGAATCGATGTCTCGATTCATAAAAACAGTTTTATTTACAGTCTTTGGTCAAAGTAACTTGAACCGCTTTTTAGAACTGGTTCAGCATCGGTTCAGTTCAAAGCCCTGACTCGCAGAACCTCTAGAATAACAAAAAAGCTTTACAGCTACTGAATGATATGATTTTTTGTTCTGAAGTTATTGAGCTGCCAATAATTTGGGCAATTCTGTTGAGATTTGTTGAGATGTATTTAAAAATAATGAAATTGGGTGGCTGAAAAAAAAAAAAAAAATTCCAAGGGGATTAACTTGAACCTGAATTAAATTTTAAAACAAACAATTTAGATAGGAATAAAGGCTTGAACTTACATTAGCATGTAAAGCTAACTGCCGTGCAAGCATGGCAACATTTTGATCAGAGACAATCTTGGGTTCAGAGTTACCAACAGCTTCAACAAGTTCTTCCCGGACTTTGACAGTTAGTTGATTGCTCCCATGATCAAGTGGCTCAATTATGACACAAGCGTAGTTGTATTGACCCTGAAAGAAGAAAAAAACAAGCTTTAAGAGCCCTTATTTTGCTTGGCACGCACCAGGTACACTTCTCTACATCAAGCACAAATTGAAAGTTTAAGGAAAAAGTGGACAAAATAAAGAATGGATCAGTAGAATAGATCTGAGTTGAATTACTTGATCCCCTAAGGATGAGGATATCTTTGGTTTTTTTTCTAATACATATAATGCGATAAAAGTTTTACAATGCTGAAGATAAAATTGTGGACAAAAATATATTGTTTTGCATGGAAATTCCAGTTAGGTCAGCATTACAACTAGACATTTTTTCTGCAAATTGGCACTAGAGTATCTCTGGAGCCGTGAAGCTGAGAAAAAAACCAAGCATCTTTGGTCTCTGCTCACCGAGTGCTTTCACTTTTTCAAACAAAAACAAACTAGCTTCAGACACTCGCAACTACCCTATTGCATAATCATTGAGTCAAGATAGAGATTATGACAAAACAGTAAGTGACTAGAATCATCTTACTTGTCAAAAAACAATGGATTCAAAATTTTGGGATGGTATTGATTAAGGAGATTTGTCACTACAAATACCTCTTACCTTTTTCATTTCATTAACTTTTTTTATGATAGACAGATTCAAAAATAGAAAAATGATAATTCATATTGAAAAAAAAAAAAAAAAATTAAATTGAAAATATTGGTAGAAACGTAAAGAATGAGTATGAAACCAAGGATATTAAAATGAAGAAGCATCTAAGATAGATAGATAGATAAATAAAAACGCTGTTGCTCTAGCTTATAAAAATAGCTTTTATGGCTCTGATTTTCAGTCAAACGGCAGGCTGAAACACAGATAGAAAAAATAATGCGGAAAACTCGAACCAGAATCACCACCAGAGTACAGAAAACCACCAATAAGGGAAAGGTCTACCCACAGAAGATGAGGAGATTGGGATTCACTGCTCCATTAAAATGATCAAGTTGAAAATTTTGCAACAGACCCATCAATGAAACTCATCAGGCAGCACTGCGGCAATAAGATGATAAGTTGAAAATATTGCAACAGACCCATGGATGAAACTCATCAGGCAACACTGCAGCAATAAGATCATGAGTTGACAATTTAGACCAATTGATAAAACTTATCAGGCAACACTGCAGCAATAAGATGATAAGTTGAAAATTTTGCGACAGACAAATTGATGAAACACATTAGGCAAACAATTTTTGACTTACTTTTACAGTCCTAATATTGTAGTCACAGCCACTTTCATTGTAGACGATGGTTACAAAATCATTTCCAATATTTTTTTTTTTATTGTTGCAATTAGGATCAGTTTCTAAAGTTGGCATGAGGGTTGCTGTGTGAAATATGACTTGCATTACATCATCCTGCCATACAAATGCAAACTGACCATCGGTTCCGTTCTTCTCAAGACCTCCGAGAAACACATTTGTCGCATCAGCCAGTTTTACCAGCGTTCCCAATCGCTAGAAAACAAAATGAGCACATAAGTAATGTGGCAATGAGGACAAATAATAAAACTAACGATTTCTTAAAGAAATGGACTACAGACGTTTTCGTAAGAGCCCATTCAATGGGTCTGTTGCGTACTTTTGCTACATCAATATAACTCATTTTTTCTAACGTAAAATTTGACGAAAATAACGATGCGCACATTAAAAACTTTCAAAATCCACTCATTAACTCAGAAAATAAATTCCATTCCTAACAACCTGCGCTACACTAGACACTACATCACCGACTTAAAACTACATAGATAGAACCATCTCATTTATGTAAACATGAACAGAACTTACAAACATTGGAATGTTTCGTTTAGATGCGTACATTTCTTACATTATTTTGTAATCTTTGATAAACCGAAAAGACCAGACAGCAAATGCAGCCACAATAGCTCATGTATTTAGAAGGGAATTCCATCATTTTGTAGTTACGATGTTGTTTACTAATGCAAGGTGGTTCCGTCAATGCAGTAGTATTCCGGTGCAAATAGTGTCTAGTGTAGCGCGGGCTGTTTGACATTGAAGAGATTTCCTGCATTAATGAGTGGATGAACGTTTTTAATGTGCGCATCGTTATTTTCGCCGAATTTTACGTAAGAATCAAGGTTCTATATTGTTGTAGCAAAAGTATGCAACAGACCCATTGAGGAATGCAGGAAAGCAGGTGTTACAACCTAAGAATCAAGGTTCTATATTGTTGTAGCAAAAGTATGCAACAGACCCATTGAGGAATGCAGGAAAGCAGGTGTTACGAACGTGACTGCAAAAGGTTGATGTCCGTTCTCCATAACGTCTGCTTTTCCTCAATTGTTCCCGATTAAAGGTAGATTTACTGGCTAATATTTTAGAGACTTGAAATTGCTACTGAGTACTCACTTTCAAGGTATTTAGGAAGATTTTTTTTTTCAAAATATTGAAGTGGTTTTAATGTGTATTATACGGAAAGATGGTGATATTCATAGCAAAAAGAATGGCTGATCCTAGGAAACAGCATTAGTAAATATAATTTCCTGTTCAGAGAAACCAAAGTTAGGAAGAGTAACCAATCATGAATAGAACTAGTTTTAAGTACCGGAGGTACTTAAAGACACCAATTTAGTAAAACAAAGAAATGATGTTGGCAAGAGGGGAAGGGGAATTTAAGATGATTCCTAGGTCCATTACTTCCAACCCTACGAGCCACGATGCGCTGCCCAAAAAGTCAACCGTTTTTGGCTAAAATTGACAAATTTACGCTAAAAACACAAATTTAAGAAACGTCAGCACCTGCGAGCATACTTCAGGAAGACACCCTGAAAGTTTCAAGCTGGAACAATCAAAAATAAAGCCGGAAATTATGAAATACAAAAATTCCCACAGGCCTCAATGAGTGCAAGTGAGACGAATAGACATATTTTCACTCGAACTCACTATCAATCACTAAGCTTATGGCGAAATGAATTTCATAATTTACCGCTTTAGTTCTAAACCAATTTTGCTTGTTTTAGGCTTTTTTTAGTAAGAGGTAATAAAATGGGAAAAGACACACCAAGATACCACTAAAGAGTGGAAGACCTTACATAATTTTTCCAGTAGACTAAGTGAGAGTAAATATAGCTTTTGGAATACCTGTAAAAATTCAGCATATCTAACAGAACCAAACTGATTGCGCAAAATATCTATTTCAGAATTTGCTTGACCAGGACCAACATACAGCACACCAATCTGAAATAGAGATAGAAGAAATAAAGCTCAAAAGAGGGTTCTAAATATTTTCCTAGTTCTACAGTCTAAAAGAGGGTGGCTTCTTAATGATGTTAGGTAGCAATCATTTACTAGTTAGAAATGACTCTTGAACACATTTAATACACAAAGACTACTTATTACACATGGCTTTGGGCCACACTCAGTTTTCCCTGAAATTATTGCAAAATTCATGCATTAAAGTGACATTGTATTGCTTGAGAGAATGGAAACTGAAATTTCGACCTCGGCAATTTATACAGAAATTTAGAAATGTAATGGGTAATCACCCAGGCAGCACTTGTTATGCTTTTGTTTCAAAGGGTACATCAGTACAGATGAGAAAGAAGGTAAATCACAGAAAAACAGCAGTATGCGTGAGCTCCCCGCAAGATGAATATAGTCATACAGTGAATACTTTTATAACACCCCCCCCCCCCCCCCCCAAGAGAAATGAAAACTCAGAAAATTGAAGGCAAAATTTTACCTTGTGAGTTTCGTACGGTGGGATATAATCCAGGACATTGACTGTTCTTTGGTGAGATTGCGATAATAGAAGAGGTTTTTCAGTAGAATGACCAAACAGAGCAGAATGATACAGTTGTAAGAAGACAAAACTGGAGGGGAGAAAAAAAAAAAACAAAACAAACATCAAAATCAGTTTACAGTAGCCACAAAAACAGGTTTCGTTAGGAGCCAGCTCCCTCCCCCCTCCCAATCATATTTAGTGCAACAGCCCATGACCATCACTTGCTTCCACATCTTAACCTTTGCAAGCAAACTTGGGCGTGTTTTTGCTTAAAAGCGACCCCTAATTTTTTCTAAGGAAATTGGTGGGTGCATTGTACTGAATGTATGATGACCTACAAAAGAAAGTCCTCTCATCAAAACGGTCCTTGATTATGTTGTTCGTGATTTTTCAAAGAGTTTTAGATTTTTTAAGGCATGCTTTCAAGTGGCAATGCGTTCGACGGATTAATTTCAAATTGTTTATTATTTGTTTTGTTATTGGCTAGTGAAGAGCAATAGAGATAAATTTTACCTCGGATTAACTCCTGATTTAATAGTAGATTCTTTCGGACGAGAGGATGAACTATTTTTTGCCTTAGAGGAAGATTCCCATTCCATTTTAGGTTTGCGAGCAGGGCTCATGACTGAAATGGTGTGACCTCGATCTCTTTTGAATGCCAAGGGTGGTAAGGTCGATGGATCTTTCCGACGGTCCACTTCAGGAGGTATTATTTCCTACAAACAATAATAAATAAGTTGAAAATGTAGACAATTTTACTTTAAAACTGTAGTAGTAGTAGTAGATGAAGCAGTCGTAAAGTCCAGCTATCCAAGCACTATAGTTTCTTGTGCTGGTGTTTCACAGCGGTAAACGAATGGACTGAGTTAAAAAAAAGGGTGCAGAATAGAATGAAAGTACTTAGGTACTCTTAAATAATAGGATAGGTTGGAGAGGAATATGGAGGAATGTCAGGCATTCTTAAAAAAGAGAGGTACATAAAGAACTCAAGGAAAAATAATGCTGTACATTTTTGTTTTCTTTGGTTCTTCAACTTTCTGTGGGATTATCTCATGAACATTTAGTTTTCCAAGGGAAAAATCAATTTTTTTCCCCATCTTCATCTCTCCCCCCCCTTCCCTTCCCCGTCTCTCAAAAATATTAAAATTATAACAATATTCAACAAAATAACGCTCATTTCCCTGCTGTAGTAATGTTATGATAGGTCTCAGCGTTTAGTCTTCTCTTCCCTTGATTGCAAATATCATTAATAACTCACAGATTCACACTTTATAAAGTTCTAGCAACATTGTCTTGGAAAGTTTTGAACCGTGGGAGTAGTTATCGCCTCCTCCTTATCAGCTCTTGGGTCCTCTGGAACTTGCAACTCCGCTATTTAAGACTTAAACTATGTTAACAAATTAGCTCAACTAGGTAACGGCATCAAAGGGAATCAAACTATTTCAAGTTCCGTCTTAATGAAATTCACAATGAGAGACATCCATTTGCCTTTCAAATTCAAACAAGCCAAACAAAACTGTAGTAGAGCTCATGGATTTTGAATATCGCATTCTGACAAGTGGCGTTGCATGCTTTCGAAATTAATCAGAACGTACCGGTGAGGGGTTGGTTAGCAACAGATCTAAACTCTGTGCTAACCAACCGCTCACCAATGCATTCTGATGCATTTCTAAAGCAAGCATCGCTACTTGTTAGAACCTGATACTCAAAATACGTGAGCTCTAACCCCACAGATGTTGAAAGCGTGACATGCCTGAGTGCAAATGGTGTGCTATGTTCTTAATGGTAGTCCTTGAGTGCCATCACACTTTCATCAAACAAGCTGTCATCTCATTTGTTTAATGTACCCACATCATAATGAAGTTGAATAAAGTATGTACAGATAGCACAAATGGACACTATAGTATTTAGCTTTGCCAGAATATATCTGAATAAAAAAGGAATGGAAGAAAAAGAAAAGTAGGTCGGCAAATCTAATTTCCACACCTTCCCATATTTGTACGGTAATCTAGGAGACACAGGTGCTGGCGTAGCGGAAAATTTGAAAGGAGGTTGTGCTGCTACTTGAGTGTTTGCATGTGCTGTAATTCCTGAGTTTTCGGAGAAAAAAGTCTTTTCCACCCCATTTGGCGATGACTCCGAGCGAAGAAAGACCCCTTTCCCATTTTCAGTCCCTCTGGCATCCCAATGGGTAGTAAGCGTATTTGATTCCAGCGATTTCTTCCGGTTGGGGTCTGATGAATTTGTCCAAGGATCTGTGCTGTTAGTGGTGACTAAGGAAGGCTGAGAGGCAGATAAACTATTCTCCGGCAGAGTCGCTAGAGTTACTTGATGATGCGTACTCTCCATGATCGACGAGTTTGCAGTCGGCGGAGTTGAACCTTGGCTCGAAATTTCTTCTGGAATGGCTTCGCAATTTGTTCTGTGAAAGAGGAAAATTTTGAAAAATATGAGATGCAATAATTTACTTTAGAGTTTGCTGAATTTCTCCAAATAAGTTCTTGGAAGTAATTAGTTTCGTTCATTGTGCAAGTACAAAATTTTTTACTCAGCGATTTCTTTTAAAACTAAAAGAAAAAAAGTGATCCATTGTAGAATTTATTTTGCAAAACTAAACAATTAGTGTATCAGTGACTTCTTCAAATAACCGTTTGATATATAGTGAAAAATGAAGGGTGGAAAACGAAGGGCAAGAAAAATAAGGAAGTTTGTACCTTAGGTCTTTGTTAAACATTTGTTTCGTCATTTTTTTGGACTCTAAAACAATGGAATCTTTATCTTGATCTTGCTTGCATTCTTTCTGAAGGAACGGATTTTTCCAGTTGGAGCTCATTTCTGGGCTTGAGTTGGAACGTCTGACCGGATTCCGATTCTTCGAATTAGCTAAAAATAAGAAAATTTAAAAAAACGTTAATGAGAAGCGTATGGGTGGTAATAAATTCGTAGTTTTCAAGAACTATGAAATGATAGGTTAAGATATTTCTTTAATAAATTCACGTCACACTAAGACTTCAAAAACTTCCAATGCTCTTGCAGATTTTACATAGATTTTACATAATTTTTTTCTTGGGCAATGGTAAACAAGGTAATCAGAGAGTAAACTTTGATGGAAGCTGGAAATGATTTCTTGTATTGAACTGGCAATAAATGAAATCTACTAAACCTGCGCTGACGACTAAAACATTTGTCAATTGAAGTCGTTTCTAAAAAAAGGGCCCATAAAACAAAATGTGAGCTATACAGACAAGAGTCTCTATTCAATCACAGTACTGATTTTTTGGAAAGAGCAAACCTGTTGTTTTACGGGCTCTTTACCAGAAATGACCTCAATTAAGGATTCAGCATGGGGCTCCAATAAATTTGTTTTAGAAATCTCAAAGACTTAACTTGACTTTGGTCGATTCAATGTGAGATAAATAGAGAACGATCATGTTTTCAGAGAAACAGGCATGGAACAAGAAGCAATTTAAAGAAAAACATTGTCATTTCATTTCTCTGAAACGGTTCATGAACCTAAAATTCTGCTGAACCGGTTCAAAAATCTAAAATTTTGCCGAACCTAACCGAACCACGAACTGAAACTCCACACCAAACCAAACCAAGCCACAAACCAAAAGTTAGGAAACTGTCTGAACCTTAACCGAACCTGAATCCTTCTTTCGGCGAGTTCAGCTCTCAGACTTGATGGAAAATTACTGGAAATCTTAAAAGTTTCCAAAATAAAATGTAAACAGTAAAGTGTAAACAAGAGTCGCAATTGAATGGACAGTCTTCGTGTTTTTTTTTTTGAAACATGAAATAATTGAAATGGAATGCATGCTACCAGGAATATGAACAAGCATGCAACCTTTGACTTACTTTCAAAGTCTTCAGAATCATCATCTTCCTCATGGACGCTGTCTATGGAGGAGTGCCTTGATGGAGAGAAAGGAATGCTGACAGGATCAGAAACAATTCGTTCACAGCTTCCAGTGGTGGAAGAGGTATTTGAGTTGTCTTTCAGAGATTCAATTGAGCTCCTATGATTTTCGAGGCCATTCTGTTGTAAGAATTTAAAAGTAATAATAAAATTTACAATGTATAGACAAAACTAGTGGTAGTAGTCAAAGTTCTGCTTACAAAAACAAAATGACAAACAAAAAACTTGCATACGAAACGAAAAACAAGAAATGGAAAAATGAAAATGAGAGAGAGAAAAGCGTAGTTCTAGAATGATTTTTGCTAGTTGCCTGCAACCACGTGCCTTTGTAGGCGGAGCCAACAATACATCCGCAGTTCGCGTACGCAAAATTGTTGTGGACACAGAAAAAAACAGATTTTATGCAATTTAATGCCAAATAAAGACTTTAATGGTCAGTTGGTGCAGTATTACGTGTGGTTACAAATTACGCAAAAAATTCCTTAAATTAATTAAAAGTTTTCCATGAATGCATTCATGAGAGGATTATATGTAGAGGTACCCTGATTACTACACAGAAATGAAACAGAAAGAAACAAAAAAAAAAAAAACATTCAAAGTCTAAAATCAAGCAAAAAAAGACCTTGCTCAAAATGGGAAATTCATAGCCCTGAAACTTTTATTCTATGCTCTGAAATCCAACAAAATACTCCCATTTTGGATACGATCCTTTGCAGAAAAAGCAAAGATAGGTAAAAGAATATACTATAACCTGTAGTAGTTTTGGAGCTACATTATCTTTGAATTCTTCATGAGGGGGCCGGAATATTTCTTCTAATCTTTTGGATATGGTTGGGTAGAACAAGGTAGAGATGTCCGTAAAAGGGAAATCAGGCAGGTAGTGTGATGTCATCTCATTTTGAAGACGCATCATCCAAGAAATATCACCTAATTCGACACAAAACATCATTATTGCAATACATGAATGAATAATGGTAGATCATTTAAAAAACGGAAACAGGCAAAAGGGGTGATGTGATGTACGTGCAAGCTTGAGGGGGGGGGGGGGCGACTGCAAACCTTCAAATAAGTAATCTACATCAAACTGTTCAATCTCTGTTAGATATACTCTTCCAACCAGGGGTTTTAAGCTCATTTTTGTTTCAGTTGCTTGATCTTGATCAAATAAGAATGATCCCTTATTCCCTTACTGGGGGTTGATATTAATAGCCATTGCCTCAGTCTGATTACACTGATTGTTCACAATTACCTTTTACACAAAAGCTCTGTTCCTTTTTCTCCCTCATTCAAGCAGTTTCCATCAAGTGATGTGCAGATGCCCAAGAGCTAGGGGTCCATTAAGGGGTCGACAAGGAAAAATGCTGCTGCATGGAAAGTGACAGTGATTTTCTGACTTTCTGAGACCGTTTCAAGGAATAACTCAAAACAGTGATTTTTGAAGTTGTCACTTGATATCTTTGCAGCAGCAACTAGAGTCCCTATATGTAGAGAGTTAAGACAAGAGGGTTGTCAACTTCTGATTGGTCAATGAGTTTTAGGCCCTACGGATGCCGCCATTGGATGCGATTTTGCACTTTTGTTTACAATCGCAATTATTTACCAATGGTATTTTGCAGATAAAGAGTTAATTTTAGACAAATCTGTTAATTATAATCATGATACGCCTCAAGAATGTCTATAAATCCCAAAAGAACCTTGCGAAGCGTGAATAGATGTCGATCCACAAAAGCAGTAAAAGATTACATCGTTAGAAACTCAGCGGCACTGCAATCTTTGCCGTGGACAAAAACAACAACGGCCCTTAGAATGTAAACAAATGTGCAAAATTGCATCCAATGGCGGCGCCCATGGTTTAACTTGTCTTAACTCTCTACATATAGGGACTCTAGCAGCAAGAAAAGCAATATGCATTAAATAATAAAAAAAGGAGTGGTAGTCAATGTTAACCATTTAAAATTATTCATTTCTTGTATTCGTACTTCAAAGCAATGCGGGAATGAATAAAAACAGAGAACAGGAATAAATGAGCCAAGGTTCAAAACAAAAGAAAAAAGCATGCACTGTATCTTATCTTACCAGTTGGCCTCCGAATATATACTTCAGCCCAATTCTGGCACCAGCAAATACAAAATTGCTTTTCTTTCTCATTAGAACCTGCAAAAAAAATAAAACAAGCAAACTTGAATAATAAAAGGCATAAAAAAGTTGAAACACAAGATTAGCATCAAAACAATTTAAAGTGATTCCAGGTAAAACTTTTCTATATTTCAATCCGATGGATAGCAGGTGTCATCGTGTTTCTGACCTTCTAAATTGTAAGCAAAGAAAAACCACCAAATCCAAGAACGTCAGCACCTTCGTAATTTTCTCATGGATTTTTTGAGTCCAAAACGAGTAAAATTGGTTGAAGATTCAAGTTGAATTATTGGAAATTCATTTTGCCATTAGCTTAGAGAAAGCAAGTGAAACTAAGTCTATCTGCCTCACTGGCATTCATTGAGGCTTATAGGAGTTTCCGTATTTCCAATGTTCCGGTTTTCTTTTGGAATTTTTCAGCTTGAAACTTTCAGAGTATCTTCCTAAAGTATGCTCGCAGGTACCGATGTTCCTCAAACTTGCGCTTTTTGCGTAAATTCATCAATTGTAGCCAAAAAGTGTTGACTATTTGAGCAGCCCAGTATGGTAAGATGTGGTGCCTACAGTTCAAAGTAATCCACCCGGGAATCACCTTAACCCTTTCTGTCAGGTTATGCAGAGTCATGGAAATAATGCAGTACGGAAAATATTAATAAACAACAATTCAACGAATCAAGCCGTGTACAATCCAATTGAACAAATATGAAAAAAATGTAAGAAAAACTTAAACACCAACCTTGCGCAACAAATTGGTCCAATGTGTTTGGCTCAGATTGTTCAAAGTCATAATATTTCTTATCATCTACTGGTGACCCTAGATTGTTAACGGATAACACATTCTTAGAGTTAGTCTGAAAAAGAGAAAAAAAAGATCAGGTGAAAAAATCATCAGAAAATTGAGGGGCTCTGCAATATACTCTCCTTGGTAGTTGCAGATTCATTTGTCGATATTTTCATCATGGGGTGGATCCAGCGATTTGGCAACCATGAATTCATCCCATTTAAACGTATGAGAAACAATCGATTCTTAAGGGGGCCATGGCCCTTTTACTAATCGATTGTTTTTCATGCATTCAAATGAGAATAATACACAGTTGCCACATTGCTGGATTCGCCTTTGATTTCCATTAAGTTTTGCTAAGGAATTACTTTATCAGTTTACAAAGGGTGTACTGAGAAACCCAGCAGTTTTGACTGTTAAGAATGCACACAGAGCACAGAACATCGCTTTGATAAGACGAGGATTCACTTTATTTATCTTGAATCCTTGACTGTCAAAACTTTTCCATTTGATAGTAAAATGATAAATTTTCAAAAAATGAAACCCTTACATCATAGAAAGAACTATTTATCCACCCAGCAGACACATTGGACTCAGTTAGCTGAGAATTTGTGTTTATCTCATTCCTCAATCTTCTTTGATACAGAAAGAATTTTTAAGCGAAGTAATCTCAAAATTAGATGCGCTAAAGTTTTCATAAAAAAAAAGTAATTCCTATTATTTTATTAGAAAGTGTTTCCTTCGCGAATATAACTCTTTTCCCAGTAACTTCTTAAAAATTTAAAAAGAAGACAGATTTGAACAATTGAACCCAAGGCATTGCACAAATTTACAAGCAGACATACTTACATCAATAGCAGAGTTGGAGGGTTTTGCTGAAGACATACGGCTTTTCACTTCGTTTTCAGCTGTAGTGGGTGAACCCGGCTTTGTTTCTGAAACGTAGGACATAAATTTCTCAAAATCAACAACATTAAATAACTTAGGGTGGATGACAAAAGTTGAAAGTTGAGTCAGTGCATTTCAGTCGAAAATAATAATTGGTAACTCTTTTAATGACAAATTTTTACTGTTCGAACTTTTACTGATTGTACCATCAGAACTATTAGCAGTATCGGTTATTCAAGGGAAGACGATCAAGACTGTTGATAGCTTTTATTATCCTTACTTTCAGCCTATTGGCTAAATACAATAAAAAAAAACTGATCAATGTGTTAAATTAAAATAGGGAAAAAAACCCACAACAATTTTGAAAGAATTCATTTCCAAATTTAAAATTTGCATTCTATACACTCCAACAAGTGCTTTGTTCGTTTTGACACAAAAAAATTATATTTAAAGAACTTAAAAAATCTTGGTAACCCTTACGGTGCCTAGCAATCAGCTGATGCCTACAAAAAACACAACTGATAATTACCTTTATCCAGACGACACAACTGATTGCACCTATCGCAGAGATCATTTCGAATAGGTTTTTGAGAGCATCCACTCGTAGTGACTGTGATTAATTTGTTTCCAAGAAGCCAAGTCATCGACTGACCTCCTTGAAGTAAAAATTCAGCACTTGGTTGTCTGAAACAAGAAAATTTCAAGAGCATTTTAAGAGTTTTGAAGAAAGCACTAAATACAAAAATGTTAGTTTACATTAATTAAATATACTTGGTGCAAAGGAGCGCCAGGCCTACAGCACTGGCCAAAGCATACATGAGGAATACAGCAATCGCACTTGAATAAATAATTATGAGCTTCATAATTTGCCTACCTGAACGGTACAGCAGCACAGGTTGAGAACGTGTATCTGGCCATGAGATCTATACAGGTTTCAGTCAATTCACGATGGAATGTCATTAGACCTTCATCAATTGGAGGTTTCAAGTCAGTTACAACCCCGCGTGCATCTAGCCTAGAGGCTCCGCTGATGGGCCTCTCTCGCCTTCTGCTACCCTGCACAAGTTAAAAATAACAATTGGAATGGTGTTACAATATAAAACGTTGAGTGTTTACTTTATAGGATTTGTAAATATTTTAGCCTCCAAGCCAATCGGAAACAACAGAAACTCAAATCAAAATCGAAAGCATTATACATACTTGCAAGACAAATAAGGTTGTTGAAAACATTTCTTGTTGCCAAAGAAATGACATTTGCTACTATTCATTCACTAAATTTGCTACTATCTAGATGATAAGTTAATACTCATGTAAATACTTATAAGAAATTGGAAAATATGCCATCTCTGTATTAATCGAAAATAAAGATATAACATGGAATTATTAAACAGTTAAAACAAACAAAAAAACAAAAACAAAAAACAAAACAAAACAAAAGAAATAAAAAAACAAAAAAGAGAGAAATGACAGAAAAAAAATGTTCACATTTTTTTTGCATAAAAATTTTACCAGAATTATTTTTGTTAAAAAAAGAGCCAGAGGGCTTCTTTAAATAATTGGGAGAGGACTGAGGACAACCCGCAACTGATTCCGCTCTTTCAGACATGACAAGAGGAGATAGCGGGAATGGATCAATCCCATTGGCTTAAATAGCGCCACATTTTAGATTTGAAGTCATTAAAGTCATTCCTTTCAAATGAATGACTCCGACAACCAACATCAAATAAGTCATAAGACGCTATTTAAGACAGTGGGATTGATAGATTCTGCCTATCTTATCTCATCCAAAAGAGCGGAATTGGCCCCCAGGGCTTGTGTGTGGTTGTAACTGATTAAATACTTTGGACTTTCTTTTGTTTCTTTCCCTATCCACAGAAACATAGTTTCTAATTCTCTCTCCATGGTATCACTACCCTTGTCCTCTTCAAAAGAAAGTTATGAAATTGATAAATACCTGTTCCGTGAGACTGGAACTTCTTTTCCTGTTGGACGAATCTTCATTTGTGACATCCAAATTTTTTAAGGTTTGACCCTCTTCGAAAGGCACCAAAACATTTGCTTTCAAGCCCTAGAAAAAAGAAGCCGAGAAAAAGGGTAGTTTAAAATCGCATAGCAGCTCTTTTAGTGGGCCGTAGAAGGGCCCATAACACAAGAAGCATGCCCTTCAGGCAAGAGCCTCTATTCAATCACAGTGCTAATTTATCAGGGAAGGCACATTTGTTGTTTCATTTGCCCTTTTCCCAGAAATGGCCTTATTTGTTCCAACTATCAATTTATCATTCTATCAATCTGTTTACCAGTTTATTTATTTATTTCCGCATCAATGGGAAGAAAGCCATTTTGATACAGAAAAAACAGGATATGAATCAGGCAACAAAAAAGGAATGAAAAGAAAATGGAAATAAAAAGAAAAAAGCATTTTCCAAATAAGTAGCGCCACGTACTTTACTCTACTTCCCCGCTTTTATCGATAGGTCGCACTAAACATCTAGAACTGGGACCAAATTAAGTTAGGTCCCGAGCGTTGACTTGCGTGCATCTTGCGTGCGCTTTTGACCAATCAGAGAGCTTACACACGGCCACGTGACCGTGCGTAAGTTACGCTCGGGACCTAACAAAATTTGGTCCAAGGCACATAACCACTGTATCACCAAGTTACCCTTATAAAATTTAATAAACAGTGCACAAGTTAAAATATCAGTTCAACCTGCCCAGCATCTGGTGTCAAAAAAATGAATGCTACATACTTTGATGATGAATTTGACAAAATCACGCCTGAAAGTGCGACGACATTTCAGAAACCAGACAGCTATTACATGATGAGCGAGGGAGACCGTGTAGTGATTGTACTTGAAAGGATTTGTGTAAGGCAAAGCAATAGCAAATACAGACATGTACTGATCTCCGACAAAATTTGCAAATACTTTTGGTAATCGAGTGAGCACTGTAACAGAAAGATTAGATGCAGCCATTTGGTGATAACCATTATATATGTACATAAAAAAACTAACCACAATCAAAGCTTTTGATGAGTCAGTTACAAACTTTTGCTACAGCATTGTAGCAGATCAAAATTTAAACATTTTTTCCACAAAAAATTTAAGATTTTACTTTATTCTACAACATATTGTTGAAAAATTTGTTTCAAATGCTTTCAAACGAGACCACAATAGCTGTTCCTCAAGGGACTAGTCTGGAGCTACATCATCCTCAAGCTGACAGCCTCAGCAGAAATTTTGGAATTTTTGGAAACTTTAAAATTTGATAAAAAAAAAAAAAAAAAAAAAAAAATTCAACGGATGGCTAGAAAAATGTAAAAAAAGTCTGTTTATAACATATCTCAATGGGCAGAATGAGTGTACCAAATTTCATGCAATCCTGAAGGGTCAGGTCAAAAATCACCTTTTTTATGGTATGACTTGGAACCCCTAAAAAATCACTTACAAATCCTGATATTTTTCTTTATTTTTAAAAAAGACCAGTGACACAATTTTTATCAAGGTTTTGGTGAAAGTATCTGAGAAAGTCAAGTTCCTAGGTGCAGCTCAACCAGCTCAAAAAAGCAAGCCTCTGGTCAATTTGACCCATGTTGGTAATCTAAGGGTTAAGAATAAGAAGAAATAAATACAGTATGTAAAAAGAAGCTTGCGGCTTCAAGACTTTGGGAAAACTTACTTGATAAAAACTCCAAAATAGGAACAGCTATGTGAACAGTGGCAGATATTTTGGATAGATTCAAAAGTACACCAGGTAGCAATTTCACCATAACATCTCTCATTTCAAGCGTACAAGTCGTCAATGCCATAACACACTGCCTAGCACACCTAGAGGCCAAACCTGCATGAAAAAAGAGGAAATTAGATCAGAGTTTCATTATTTAAATCTTCAGAGTGGATTACGCTTCTGCGAACTGTTTGTGCTAGAGCCAATTCGACCAGCCTCTGAGCGCAGCCAATTTGGACGTACCCTGTTTGTCCAGATCAGTGGCACAGTAAGTAAATTGTCTCTCTCTCTCTCTCTCTCTCTCTCTCTCTCTCTCTCTCTCTCTCTCTCTCTCTCTCTCTCTCTCTCTCTCTCTCTCTCTCTCTCTCTCTCTCTCTCTCTCTCTCTCTCTCTCTCTCTCTCTCTCTCTCTCTCTCTCTCTCTCTCTCTCTCTCTCTCTCTCTCTCTCTCTCTCTTCATGCCAAGTCTTTTACTATTCAGATTTCCAACTGTTGCTCCTGTCAACATATGCCTCGCATTAAGTAGAATACCTAAGAAAATTCAGTATGATCTACAGTCGAACGGCAACTTTTCTTCAAGATTTCACTTATAATAGATTTCAAAAATTTCTGTTTCATGCTTTACCTTAATACTAACAGTGAAGCCAACTCACCGACTTCAAGGCACTTGATCAGTTTTTGCTGCAAAGCAAAATCAAGGGATGAATGATAAGAAGCCAGCGCAGCCAGAACAGGGTAAACATAACCATGAAAATCTGTACGGGTGAATTTAGGCGGTGCGTTGCGTAAAACTTCAGGCAATCCCCTGGTTTTATCGTTGATCTGAGGAACAATTTTAAAAGGAGACTTTCAGTGAACGTATAGAACGATAATTCAATAAAAACTGGCTCACTAGAACTTGTTGAAAAAAAAAAAATAAATAAAAAAAAACCAAGCAAATTGTTTTGTAAACACATTTCAGGGTGTACTGTAGTGCTGTGCTAGGCAAGAACACAGTAAGCGACATATGATACTTAGACTGTTTCTGTAGTGTGACTCGGGTCTCAATTCTTAAACTGAGTTCATCTTCAGGAGTTTACTAATGTTGTACCCGGTCACTCAACTCCTTTTAACAAAGGCTCTCTGCCCATCCAAGCATTTAGGAAAGGCCTACCATCTTTTGTTCAATGCCGGAATCCTTGGAAAGACGAATCATTCGAGGCATTGAAGGTTTCAGATCAAGATTGATGAATGGGGACCCTGAACTACATTGCAAAAACAGTCTAAGTAACACATGTCACTCACAAAGTTACTACTTAGCACGTCAGTGTAGAGGTCAAAATAAGACTTTTGATTTAAATGAACAAGAGTCGGACATAAATGTTCCACATCTAAGGTAGAGCCTCCAATAAAACATGAATAAGATCTAAAGAATTTTAAGATTTTACCAATTAATCTTAAGACAATGAAAGTATTTGGAAAGAAATGGACATTAACTTTTGAACAGTTAATATTTAAGTTTACGTGATGAAGCTTTTCTACTAACAAGGGGACCTTACGGTGACGCCGCCTCCGATTTTGATCAGATATTCAGGGACAGTAGTTCATGACGAAATATTAGAACTTCACTTTTTGTATATAGGCCTTAGTTTCGTCGCAAAATATTTTCTAAGTTTCGGAAAAATTACGACGAAATCGTTGCCGAGACAGCGTGCAGCGTCAAGTTGGGCAATTGCAACCCTTCCGCTCACCAGCCGTAGTGGCGCGGTTGGTACCGTCTTGGACCATCAGGCTAGAGGTCGCCGGTTCAAATTCTTTGGATCCACTCCAGTTATTAACTTTTCGAAACACACTTTATTGATGCAATAACTTTCACTTCTACTAATCACTGTTTAATCGAAGCTCCAGCCTGCACATCACTTTAACTCCCAAAGTTACAGAAGGGTTGGTGTGTGTTTTATAAAGTTAAAAGAATAGAGTGCTAGCATAGGATTTGAACCGGCGGCCTCTAGCCTAATGGCCACAGACGCTACCGACCGCGCCACTACGGCTGGTGAGCAAACCTAAGGCTTGTTCACAAAAAGTGAAAAACACGGGTCTAATATTTTGTCAAGAACTACCATCTCTGAAAATTTGATCAAAATCGGAGGCGGCGTCACTGTAAGGTCCCCTTGTAAGATATTAAATACAAATCTGCTCCTCAAAAGAAGTCAGCGATGATTAGAGGGTACAATCCCTGCAATCAAAATTTTGGAAACCTCTACGGTCAACATTACATTGAAGATTTTTTTCTGCAACTATCCTTTGCTGAGGTTGCTTAAAAAATTGAGTTACCATTAGACAAAGGGCTGAGGCCAACTGGTCAACATCATTTCCATGCCGAGCCAACACGAGAGCTTTATTCCTTAGAGCTTGCGGTACTTCTTTCAGGACCAATAACAAAACTTTCCAATCTGTAACAGAAACCACCCATTAGATGTAAGACGTATTCACAGAATCTGCAGAGTAATCCATATGAAAAGAAAGTTAATTGTTTAGGAGACTTTTAATGTCAAGTTAAAGTTTCGTAACCTTTACAGAAGTTTAGATATTCAAAAACTGAGTTACACATTATATTAAATATTAAATTGACACTCATTTTGGTCATCATAGAGCCACATACAAAATTATTTCCTGGTATTCTCTTTCCATAGCAATGTATTAGAATGTATTAGAATGTATCAAGTTTGCATTGAATAACTGCCTAATTACACCGGATGAGATGTTACCTAAACATAGTTACGCTAGCAGACACCATAATATAGACAATGTAAGAATTATTCTGAATATTTCTGAGAACGAAGTAAGATTCTCCGCTGTACATCTGTTTAATGCCCTTCCTCTCTCGATCAAGGAATGCTTCAGAAGGTCTAAGTTTGCTGTATTCTTTAGAGTCCTGGGGCATTTCCTGATTGATAAAGCTTTTTATAAGGTGAATGACCTATTAATCCCCTCAATAACAAATACCTAATAACTGCCTATTCTATGTATTCTATGTATTCTATGTCTAATTATGTAGACTTTATTGTTGTTGTTTTTGCTGTGTTGACTTGTACATACAGGGTGTTGAAAAACTGTTCCCGAATATTTCAGGGGCGGATTCTACAGGTCAAAGTAAGACTTTTTATCCTATAAACATGGGTCCGAAATTGCAGTCTTTTCGAGTTACAGTGTTGCAAAGTTTCCGAAAAACCAATTGAAAAATTGTCATAACTCCCTCGTGAATTTTTTTTAATGCTCGTAAATAGGTACTCTGGTGTAATTTTAGGCGTTCTTGCCGATTTTGGCCGTGAAAATGCTGTATGCAAAAATTTGAGGGGGGTTAAGGGAGTTTTTCTTAATTTTTCTCACTTTTTTTGGCCAAATTATGTGAAAACATACTTTCGGATTCATTGAACCCAAAACCGATTAGCATTGCTCAAAAGTTCGTAAAAAAATATGCATTTTTAGTCCTTACAAGTTTTTCCAACTCGTAAACCATTTCCGAGAAAATCGTCCCTGAAGTTGGAGAAGTCGGTCAAGAATTGACAGAATCAAAGAAAAGGCGATTATTGACCGACCTCTGCAACTTAAGGGACAATTTTCTCGGAAATGGTTTACGAATTGGAAAAACTTGTAAGGACTAATAATGCATACTTTTTTACGGGACAATTTTCTCGGAAATGGTTTACGAATTGGAAAAACTTGTAAGGACTAATAATGCATACTTTTTTACGAACTTTTGAGCAATGCTAATCGTTTTTGGGTTCAATGAATATCCGAAAGCATGTGTTCACAGAATTTGGCCAAAAAAAGTGAGAAAAATCAAGAAAAACCCCCATAACCCCCCTCAAATTTTTGCATACAGCATTTTCACGGCCAAAATCGGCAAGAACGCCTAAAACTACACCAGAGTACCTACTTACGAGCATTAAAAAAAATTCACGAAGGAGTTATGACAATTTTTCAATTGGTTTTTCGGAAACTTTGCAACACTGTAACTCAAAAAGACTGCAATTTCAGACCCATGTTTATCGGAAAAAAAAAGTCTTACTTTGACCTGTAGAATCCACCCCTGAAATATTCGGGAACAGTTTTTCAACAACCTGTATAGCTCCTCATTGGCTGCTCCTTTTCTATGAATCGTGAAAAAAACAAAAACAATAACAAAAAAAAAAAAAAAAACAAAAAACAAAACAAAACAAAACTAACTTAACAGTATTGAAGGATTGAAAGCTGGGTCTCTATTTGTGATGCATTCTGACAAAACCGACCTTATCTTCATTGGCACAAAAATTGAGATACTAGTACCACTGAACAGGAAAAGTTATGATGGACAGTTCAAGACCAAAAACATGTTAAAATTCAAAAATTGACGAAATGGAGGCATTTTGCAGTTTTAAATAGAAATAATGTGATTTTGAGAAAACCGAAGTTAGTTTTGGAAAGTCAAAAGTCAACAGGTAACTACATCCATTCGCATGCACTTAAACAGTCTCTATCGGCTAAACTATGAACTAAAACTTTGTGTAGTTTTTCTGAAGGCCACTAGAGAGCGTTTGGCATCGAAACATGACAAGAGTTTTGCAATCGGGCGACAAGATGAGACCGGGCTATATTCGGCGGTTATATCTGACTTTTCACTAATCGGTGGCTATTGTTGCTCAGCACCAGAACGGTATGCTTACATACGTAAAGATTGACCCGTTTCAACATCTGCTTTGGATGGCCCAGTGGTGCGGCACTCGCTTGTCACTCGTCAGTCCAGAGGACCTAGGTTCAATTCCCACCAGCTTCAATTTTGTAGTTCAATTTTTTCCAATTTACATCAATTTTTAAACGACTGAATGTACATTTCTTCCAATATCTAGGTGTGATTCAAGTTTTTTGCTAAAAATTGAGGTTCAGCAAGGTTAACGAAAAATTGTGAGGCGGCCTCGCCGCCTCTCACATGATTTGCTAACCTCGCCGAACCTCAATTTTTAGCAAAAAACTTGGGTTACTTGTCCCTTTGGCTCTGTTCCCTACTCAACCAATAATCCTGATATGTTAGGTTAGAATAGGTTAGATTATGATAGGTAAGACAAGTTCAAAATAAAAATAGAATGCTTAGTAGAAGTTATGAAAACGCTTCAATAAATAAAATGTAAAGTATATGAAGTGCCTGCCGTAACCTAACTTCAATGAACTTATACTCCTTGCATCAATGCATCATTTTGTTTGTGCTGCAGAAAAATTAACAAGTCAAAATAAATTATTCAGCAGCTATCCAAAACGGCAGCCACGTGCATTTCAAATAGAAATGATTTCCGCGGCTTTTTCAACCAGCATCGGTTCAACGGACGGTTATCCCAAAAGAGCACCCGTGGGTGCAAAGTATAAGATAACCGCCTAATAAAACCGGTGTCACCTTGCCGCCCAATGGAAAGACTCACATGAAAACCCATAATTTCGACCCCAGCATCTTATTTTTGCAGTCCTGAAAATTTTGGTCAGTGAAGTTAAGGAGTTAAGGTTGGTTTTGACAAAACGCGTCTCATTTGTCTCTGACTAATACCAGGATTGGATTACCTAATTCTTGTTTCAGACAGGTAACAATTGCTTTGCAAGCTGTTGCTAACGATAAATAGGTGACTTCACAAGCTGGGTATACAATTTTGGTCCCAGAAACAGAACTAAGAGAGTTTGAATGAACCAAGGAAGATGGACTCGTTGGAGGGCTGACTGGTTTTTCTTGGGTCAAAGGCAGGCCAATGTTAGTGTGATGATCTACAAGCAAGTATGGCGAAAATCTAAATTCCTCCTGAGGTTGTAGAGGATATCCTAGATGGTAGGTTGAATCAGCTCGTAGACGCAGAAAACATTCAAAAATCTGAACACGAAAAACAAAAATAAGATATTAGTTGAATTGTCCCATTAGAGGCTGACATTGCTTTAGTTTAAACTCCATCCTTCCATAGTGGATCATCAGCTTTTTTGTAACGTGGATTCAAAGAACCTAGGTCAATACACAACGCAGAGTTTCACTGCCTCCCTTGAAAAGAAATCTATGAGAATCTTGTATTAACCCTTACCGCTTGAGTGTCCAGTTCTAGTCGACAAAACCATTTTACAGGTGGCGCTCATGTGTCAAGCTGTGCTTGACAAAATCTACTCATCCTCCCTTATCTATCCATTGAGTGCCGTATAATATTTGACAAATGTATGTGTACAGAACTTTGACACCTTAGTGGCAGTATGTTGCCTAGTGCATGCCTAGCTCACACATTTGTCAGTAGAGCGCAAAATGCACACTACAATTCTAATTTTAAACCAGCTTTCCCGATTAAAATACAAGTAGAGCAAAATGAGCTTTCAAAACAATTTGAGCGGTAAGGGTTGAAAACAGTTTTTAATGATAGCACAGCTGACCCATTAAAAGTGACGAGAGCTATTAACCAAAGAATGAATAAGAGGTGCAAACAAGATCTCCCATTACAACCTAGAACAGTGATTTGGCATCAGTTTCTAGGATGTTGAAGAACTATGCTCTAAATTCAAGGAAACCAATTCTTAGAGCCATTATTAAATAGTAATCCATATAGTTTACCTTATTACATCTGGCACTAAGAAACATCTCAGAGGGCTCGAATTTGACATAGATTATTTTTTCTACAGTGTTAACAATATTCCAAGTAAGTATGATGTCATTTCCATTTTTTTTTTTTCTTTTTTTTTTTGGGACACCATATGTACTTGCAAGTTAACACATACTTAAGCCTACACGGAAAAAAAACTACGGTGAAAATAACCATACGGATACCTGATTTTGGCACCTGCTAGATGTTATGGTAATGTTAACCAGAAGTATACTATGTTTTGACTAGGTACTAGGTGATGTTACCTGATTGCATGTCGAATTTACTCAAAGTATCGGTAAATGTACCATACTTCTGGTCAAGTTTACCATAACATCTAGCAGGTGCTTAAATCAGGTATCTGTATGGTTATTTTCACTAATTTTTTTTTTCGTGTAGGGACGCAAGTATTAGTCCAGCGAATTCGAAGAGTAGAAAGAAGAAATGTGAAGTACTTCAATGAGAGCAATAATGCTGATGTATTTCACTGCTGAAAGGGCTTAGAACCCTCTGCCTGCATCACATTTTATTGAATTCAGACTAGACCAAAAGTTACTTGCTCAGGTGACAAAGATGATTAATCCTTTTTCAATGGAAAAAGGATAATTGATGATATCCATTCTGAGAATGCAAAATATTGATGTGATTCTTGGTGTTTTTTAAACAAATCAAAATTCGGGTAAATACACTAACAGTGGCTGATTTCCAATCATTCAGATAGAATTAGATTGTAGTTTTACAGACAATCAGAGAAACTTAGAGAGAAAAATAAAAAGCAGAATACTCACCATATATCGAATGGATGTGACTTTTTCAAGAACGATTGGATTTTTGTAGTGCATATCTAAATGCGAAACTAATAGACGGTATGATGCCAAGGCAACAGATGAGGGGAGCTGATAAATATTTCGGGTGAAAACAGAAATTAACCCGAACAGAACGGTTTTGATGTCAGCAGCTTCTGTCTCACTAAGACTTGGATGATTTGACTGCTCATAAGGTCGATTTAAAATCTGCAATGAAGAAGAAAATATTCAAAGAACACATTATTAGAGACTCACTTGGCAAGACAAATTAGTTTTGATGTTTACGACCAAAACTCCTTAATTTGCGTAAAAATTTGGTTTTTCTTTATGTCACAATTACTTCAGAATTTCTCTTCAAGTTTTAACAATGTTCAGAATTTTTTAAGCAGTTAATACACAAGGAACTGTTTCAGAACTGCGTGAGTTAACAGTTTGGATTACTTTTTACTGTTTACGAGAGATTGAGATAAAAAATCAAATAGTTCCGGCGTGATATTGAAGGAGTTAAAACATGAAGACATATAATTTTGACCCTAGCATCTTATTTTTCCTCTCCTGAAAATTTTTGTCAGTGAAAATAAGGTTGGTTTTGTCAGAACGCGTCACATACATACTTACTTATTCTCTTGCGTTCTTCTGTTGTCTTAATTATGCTTCTTTCTTAATTTTTGCTTATAATTTATTTTAGTTTAAAATCTTTCCCATTATTTTATCTTTAATTTATTTTTTTTAAAGTTTAACTCCATCTTGTTTTTCTTTACTACCTTCCATTTTCTGGTTACCTTTATTGTAAACTTACAAATAAGTAGTAGTAGTAAAGTCCAGCCGCCCAAACACAGTGATTTGTTATGCTGATATTTCACAGCGAACAACTGGACTGCATAAAAAAAGAAGGGGTAGGAAAGACAAACAAAGTATTCTAAATAAGCAGGAAATAAATAGATAAGTAAGAAGTAAAAGTAGTAGTAGTAGTAAATTCCAGCTGCCCAAAAAAGGTAGTATAAATAAGCAGTAGTAGTAGTAAAGTCCAGCCGCCCAAACTCGTGGTTCGTTATACTAATATTTCACAGCGAACGACTGGACTGCCCAAACACAGCGGTATAAATAAATTTTTTTTTTCATTACCTGCACATACTTACACGGGCTACATATTGAAACTAATGCTTACGCACTATCTGACAATTTTTTCCCCATTATAAATAATTTCAACTATTGCAAACTGCTTTCGGCAGTTAATTTCTATTTGACTAATTGTAAGTCCTAAATATTTACATAATATAGTACATTTATTTGGTTTGAGGTTAAAGGTCTCATCCTTTAAGAAAGCGACCTGAAACCACTTCAAGCGTCTTCCTTCGTTTGAAAAATAAATAAATGATGACTTTTTTTGGTGAGTTCTACTTATTTAAAAAAATACTCCTAACAACAAACCTTTTCAACAATTTCCATCAATTCGAGAGCTCGCTTTGCATTGCACTCTAGACAAAGTTTTACGAGTAATTCAGCAGCTGCATTCCGAACTACAGTCTCCGATTCCAATGCAACAGTTTCCAGTCGAGGAATGACTATTTTATCTACAAGCTCCTCTTCATAACAGGATCTAAAATATAAACTTTGTATGAATATAACTGGTGTATAAAGGAGAGAAAGATTAAAACCTGGTCCATCATTTTGTTTATACAACTCATTATTTATTAATTTTTTTGGCACAGCACAAAATTCAGAAAGTAATGACCAAGGGAATTTCTGACACCAATACTTCCACCCTTTAACAAAGTAGCTGCATTTGTAAGAATGAAATAAGCATATTTTATTACAGAATTTGGAAACTTTGATCCATTTTTATAGAATCCATGATAACTAGTTACAAGCAATAGTAGGGAGAGGGAGAGGCTTAAAATGAAACTTGGAAATGAAATGAGTAATAAAATGGAAAATTTTACTTTTAACTTCTCTGCCTCTCAACACGTCTTTTGCACAAGAGCAAAAAGCTGGATGCAGCTTAAAAACAGTTTGGTTATCGCTCTGACCAATTTTTGATTTTCTGTGTTTGGCTCCCACTCGTGTAATCAACAGTTATATCACAGAGTAGATGCAGATTAGCAGATATGTGTAATGAAAAAAAAGTTTCCTCATTCATCCAGAACAACACTGGAGCTGGAAATGTTTTAAGTCATAAGATATGCAATAATGGTTTAATTATATTTTAAAAACAGAACATCGTATTTTACTCGCCTGTTCACCATAATTATTGTTTGAAGGACTCCCAAAGTTTTAATGCGAATGGGAGTGCGTGTTTCTTTATTATAATAAATATCAATAAGAGAATCAAGGATATCCAGCCATTTTGGTTGAGTTGGTTCTATGGATTTCGCCAGATAGTTGACAAGGCGGAGAATGGAACTTTCCTGGGGACAAAAAGAAGAAAAAAATTAGAAGCTGATTCATTTTGATGATAACGGTGGAAGAGCTGAGACTGCTTTTTTTAATTCAAATGCTTTACAGTTTACCTTAAAGCAAATCAAGGAACACAGCATTTCCAAGCCATGAAGATTTTTAAAAAGTTATACTATGAAAACATACTGGGAGCAAAAAAAAAAAAAAAAAAAAAAAAAAAAGGAGCAGCTTCATATAACTCTAGGACAAGTTCAAATTTTGATAAACACAAAAATACATGTTCCCTTATATTTAGGAGGACACCTTTTTCAAGGGGGGGGGGGGTTCAACTCTTTAGCTTCCCAGCCAAGGGGAGCGGAAGCAGAGGCAGGGCAGGGGTACACACCTAAAATCAAATTTCTCTCAAGGTACCCCCTTTTTTTATTTTTTCATATGAAAGTACACTAAAAATTAAGAATTTTAGCGCAAACTACATGTCAATCGATTGATTTGACACTGAATGGCAAGCAGTTAAAGTTTGAGTTGGACCAATTTCCGAAAAATCAAATCTTTTAGTAGGAGCAGCGGCAGCGCATGTGGCCCAACTTTGCAGCAAAATGTGCCGAAACGAGTCTACCTCCTAGTGAAATTCATCAATTAGACAAACACAAAAATAAAGCATCAAATTCAAAAACTTGCAAAACACCCACTCTTGAATAATAAAGGATTACATTTTATTATGAGAAATCGAGTCAAAATAGTAATAAAAACAAACGGAACAGTGCAGAAAATAAGAAATGTCAAAGAAATATATTAAGAGAGGCACTTTTGGGATAAAAAACCTGATGTCTAATTAGGATGTTGCATAGTTTTCGGATTTTCAAACTATTGAAAAGTACTTGCATAAAATTTCTTAAAGTAAAGGATGGTCACATTAAATGAGAATCGATGTGTAAAAAAATAATAATAAAAAAACAAAACAAAAAGCATTAATTTAGAGAGTAAATAGGTCTATAGGTAAATATACTAACTGGTCTAGATGAGGCACATTTTTCAATCATTTCATAGACTTGATGCTTGTTGCCTTTGAATTTATCAGTGTCCATCAGAAGTTCAATTTCAGTTAAAGTCTCATGTAAATAAGAGTGAACTTGTTCAACGGCAGGTACTGGGGGTTGTTGTACTAGAAAATGAAAAATACAAAAATCATTCACAATAATTTTCTGAATCCCAGAATTTTTGAATTGTTTCGGAATATTTTGGCTTTTTTTGTTTTTTTTGTTTTTTTTTTTGTTTTTTTTTTTTTACAAAATATAGTTCCATATAAAATATAATTTAAAGGCAATGATTCAACCAAAATTTTACATACATATTTCTCTCAAGACTAGTTGAAAATTCATCAAAAACTTGCGATAATACTTAAGCGGCATCTTTTCAGAAGTATGTACCAACCTCTAAAGGCGCAAAAGTTAAAAATCAATAAAAAATCCTTTTAAAAATTTCAAGCGAGCACAAGGATTAAAATTGATGATTATCTTTAATATCGTTCAAGGGCTTTATTTTCTTTTCCTTCTAAATTTCCAATTCATCCTTGAAAATTACCTCAAAGATGGGTTTGAGAAGATGATAATTGGTTAAACTTTGTCATTATCAATTAAATATTAATGTACGTAAATACATAATCAATAAAATGTTTTCTCAGATCCATTATGGATTAATCCTATGGGGTCATGGTTCTGGTTTACAGACTGTATTCATACAACAAAAAAAGATTATACGGATCATTTTCAGTAGACCCTACAATGCTTCCTGTAAAGAATTATTTGTTAATTACTCCTAGCTCACCCTACCATCACTTTATATTCTGGAGTTTTTGAAATTTGCTATTCTTATTTGCCTACTTACACCAACCAATCTCACTCCCAAGCATGGTTATTCATCGAGACATATAAATGTCAAAATCCCCGATACCAGGCTAGCCATCACCGACCATAACACCAAACTGGCGGCTTTGACATTTTTTAATGCCCTTCCCGTAGAGTTAAAACAGGCTTTTAAGGACTCTGCAATTAATCCCTTCTACACCCAATTAAAAAAGATTCTCATCTTAGGGACTTTCTATTCAATGGAGCTGTTGCAAACTTTTGCTACAGGCTTATTAATAGTTGATTATGGGGTAACCCTGTAAAAATAACGATTAGCGCACAAAAAAATCCTGAAATCCACTCCTAAACTCACAAAATGCTTTTAAATGCGAGACCGTAATGGCGGTCGAGGCCGCGGTTTTCTTATGGTAATTGTATGCTTCTTCTTCTTCTTGCGTGGTGTTGCGAGAACACTTCATGTAGATGTCGCTGATTGAAGATAGGGAACCCCAAAGAAAAGCGCGGCTCCAGCCGCCATCACGGTCTCGCGTTTAAAGCATTTTGTAAGTTTAGGAGTGGATTTCGTGATTTTTTAGTGCGCTAATCATTATTTTTACTGGGTATTACCCCACAATCAACTAATAGTAAGCCTGTAGCAAAAGTTTGCAACAGCTCCATTGATGAGTTTATTAACCGCTCTGTTTAAATATAAAGCTTACTAAGAGACTACTAAAAGACCTAACTTAAACCTAATTTAGTACTTGTTCTAATTATACTATATTTCTTTATGCATTATGTATCATGTCCCAACTTTTTGAACAAAAATCTAACTTGACTTGTATTTTAGCCTTGACTTGAGGCTCCTTGTACCAATTTATAAAATAAAAATAAATAAATAAAGAAAATGCTAAAACTCTCCGCTCAAAAACTATCACTGATCCCACAATCTGACCTATTTCATAATCTTTTAAAGATATCTTACCAATATGATTGATGATATCATCAAGAATAAGGAGTATCAGGTCCCATGATGATTCATAAAGTTCACTTCCAAAACGAAAGATCAATGTATGAATGCCCAGCATCACTTCAAATATAACAATGGTGTGATCACATTTCAATGCCTGGGTAGGGAGAAAAAAGTCTCAATAAGTTGTTATGTGATCCTTGACTTAAAAATGAACAGCATTAGATAGGAATCTTCCATGGTGCCTGCACAGTTCTGCCAGTACGCCTTCAACTTTGAAGTCATTTTGTGAGTCTCTGGGTGAATTTTGTAATTTTGTAATGAGCTCATCAAAATTTTTGCTGGATTTCACTCAAAAATTAACTACTCAATCGCTAATAGAAAAAGTTAGAAAGAGCCCCATTAACACAAGATTACTGAATGCATAATGAAAGAGATGGGGTATGCTGTCGTGACAAACTAATACGTCATAAAACAGTGTAGTTATTTCAAACGAGTATACCTCAATTGATACTTAATGGATATCAATATAATTTTGACCATAGTAATTTTCGCTGCATTTTACATGAAAATAATTGATCAAATATGAAAGCTGTTGGCAGGACATTGTGCAACTGGCCAGTTACTGTCGTCATCAATAATGATAGTTGTGGAAGCTAGAATACGTAATTGATGACAGAAAATGTTATCATACACTGCCCCGCAAAAAAACCGGCGCACCTGGCGCGCTGGATCTTTCCGTTCGAAAATGCGAAAAAATTACAAAATTTAAAATCGTCATAACTTTTGAACTAAGAAAGCTAAAAATATTTCAAGGCCAGTGTCGGATTTCTCATACTCTCTAGTTTTTTATACATAAGCTTAAATTTTCTTTTGGTCATTTTTCCGCCCGTATGAAGAGTTTTTCCAAACCCTCGCGAAAACTGTTTTTTTGGAGCACATCTGTAAAAAGTTACTTAAACTTCTCACATCTCTTTGGGATAAAGTAGCATAGATAGACAAAATCTGAGACATGCATCAGATTTCTCAGAGTCAGGGCTATCGACCTGGTTACCTCAATTTTGTCTACAAAATTTTTTTAAGGTCGGAAAATGCACTTTTCCGAGACCATGTAAAAACCGCTTCTGAACACACAGTTTGCACAGGCGAAAAGATGTTAAAAGTTTAAATCGTCATAACTTTTGAACTAAAAAAGCTAAGAATAATTCAAGGCCAGGGTCGGATTTCTCATACTCTCTATTTTTTTATGCATAAGCTCAAATTTTCTTTCGGTCATTTTTACGCCCGGATGAAGAGTTTTTCCAAACCCTCGCGAAAACTGTTTTTTTGGAGCACATCTCTGAAAAGTACTCAAAATTTCCACATCTCTTCGGGCAAAAGTAGCATAGATAGACAAAATCTGAGACATGCACCAGATTCCTCAGAGTCAGGGCTATCGACTTAGTTACCTCAATTTTGTCTACAAATTTTTTTTAAGGTCGGAAAATGCACTTTTCCGAGACCATGTAAAAACCGCTTCTGAACACACAACTTACACACCCGCTCAAACATGCGAAAAGATGATAAAAGTTTAAACCGTCATAACTTTTGAACTAAAAGAGTTAAAAATATTCCAGAGCCAAGGTCGGATTTCTCATACTCTCTGGTTTTTTAAACTTAAGCTAAAATTTTCTTTCGTTCATTTTTACGCCCGTATGAACAATTTTTCCAAACCCTCGCGAAAACTGTTTTTTTGGAGAACATTTCTAAAAAGTTACTCATATTTCTCACATCTCTTTGGGCAAAAATAGCATAGATAGACTAAATCTGAAACCTGCATCAGATTCCTCAGAGTCAGAGCTATCGACTTGATTACCTCAATTTTGTCTTTAAAAATTTTTTACGGTCGGAAAATGAACTTTTCCGAGACCATGTAAAGACCGCTTCTGAACATTATTAGAAATTTGGCGAGCGTTTAGAAAAACTCTTTGCACGGGCGTAAAAATGACCGAAAAAAAATTTGAGCTACTGAATAAAAAACCAGAGAGTATGAGAAATCCGACCTTGGCTCTGGAATATTTTTAACTCTTTTAGTTCAAAAGTTATGACGGTTTAAACTTTTATCATCTTTTCGCATGTTCGAGCGGGTGTGTAAGTTGTGTGTTCAGAAGCGGTTTTTACATGGTCTCGGAAAAGTGCATTTTCCGACCTTAAAAAAAATTTGTAGACAAAATTGAGGTAACTAAGTCGATAGCCCTGACTCTGAGGAATCTGGTGCATGTCTCAGATTTTGTCTATCTATGCTACTTTTGCCCGAAGAGATGTGGAAATTTTGAGTACTTTTCAGAGATGTGCTCCAAAAAAACAGTTTTCGCGAGGGTTTGGAAAAACTCTTCATCCGGGCGTAAAAATGACCGAAAGAAAATTTGAGCTTATGCATAAAAAAATAGAGAGTATGAGAAATCCGACCCTGGCCTTGAAATATTCTTAGCTTTTTTAGTTCAAAAGTTATGACGATTTAAACTTTTAACATCTTTTCGCCTGTGCAAACTGTGTGTTCAGAAGCGGTTTTTACATGGTCTCGGAAAAGTGCATTTTCCGACCTTAAAAAAATTTTGTAGACAAAATTGAGGTAACCAGGTCGATAGCCCTGACTCTGAGAAATCTGATGCATGTCTCAGATTTTGTCTATCTATGCTACTTTATCCCAAAGAGATGTGAGAAGTTTAAGTAACTTTTTACAGATGTGCTCCAAAAAAACAGTTTTCGCGAGGGTTTGGAAAAACTCTTCATACGGGCGGAAAAATGACCAAAAGAAAATTTAAGCTTATGGATAAAAAACTAGAGAGTATGAGAAATCCGACACTGGCCTTGAAATATTTTTAGCTTTCTTAGTTCAAAAGTTATGACGATTTTAAATTTTGTAATTTTTTCGCATTTTCGAACGGAAAGATCCAGCGCGCCAGGTGCGCCGGTTTTTTTGCGGGGCAGTGTATAAGAGTATTTGGTCATGATCTTAATCGGTCTTAGGTTTTGTTAACCTGATCTTATTTTGTATTAATGAGAAGTCGTTTCAGCCTGCTTTTTTGGATGAATGAACAAATAAATAAATGAATCTAAACCTAGAAGAAAAAAAAAAAATCTTCATAAAACAGTCCTAAACATAATTTGAATAAAACTCACAGCTTTCACAGATGGAAGGACTGAGGTGGGAGTGCACTTTAGAGTTGTAACACGATTTTTACCCCAAAGAGCGGCGGTGATATAAAAGACGGCACCGCGAACTAAACCGATGTCCAAAGTAGCGTTTGTATCTTGTAAAATACGACACATGATATACATTGAGGCATGTCCCATGTGAGTGCCAATCAAATTCCTCATGACCTGCAAGGTGAGTTTACAACAAAAAAAATTAGTGCACAGGCCTCACTACAGTAACCAAGAAGAAGCGTGTATTGCAGATATAACATTATCTTGGAGTCTCAAAATGTATAGCGCCATTTGAAATCACACAAATATCTTACTATGGCTAGTCCAGTTTAGAAATCTGTTTTCAACGAAAACATTTGTGAAACCAATCATATTAGCTTGCAACTACTCAGAGACAACAGA
Source organism: Trialeurodes vaporariorum (assembly GCA_011764245.1). Classification (NCBI taxonomy): domain Eukaryota; kingdom Metazoa; phylum Arthropoda; class Insecta; order Hemiptera; family Aleyrodidae; genus Trialeurodes; species Trialeurodes vaporariorum. The sequence continues at coordinate 64,169,176 of VMOF01000002.1, forward strand.
GACCATGCACTAGCCAATCCTGCAGTGGAAGATTTTATTTTCGAGGACTCAACAAATTAACATAGAAAACAACATCCAAAGGCTCCTATGTGGATTGTTGAGCATCGACCAAAACATCGATGCTGCTTGCTGATTGGGTACTGACATCAACATCTTTGCTCAACATTCTACATAGGAGCCGTTGGACGTTACTTTGTTGCGACCCAAAAAAAAAAAAAAAAAAAAAAAATTGCCACTATGGGCGAGACAGGTGATGCATGTTCTCTGTTGTCTCTGCAACCACCAGTGTACCTGCATCGCATTTCTGACCACTTTTCTGAACGTAGAGAACAGAATTTGTTTTAAATAAGAATTTAAGAGACACTAGATGGTAGGTGGGGTAGACGGTAGATTCTGTCATCTCAATTGCTCTCTAGGCTCTTTCAGACTATTAAATTACACACTAATTTGAGAACAAAAAGTAATCTTTACCATTTAAGAGCCAACAATAGAGAAAAATAAGGATGATGAGAGCAATTCAATCGAATCAAATCTCTTAGGTTGCATTTGAGGCTGTTGTTTGTGAACTGACTTTTAAAAGTCAACTCAACTAAAAGGAAGCCTCAAGGAATGTGTTCACCTTAGTTAGCGAAACTCAAAAATGAATAATGATTCAAACTTACCTTCCAACTAAGTTGACAGTAAACCTCAAGATTCACAGTACGACAAAGAGCAGAGATGAAGGGAGGCAGGGAATTAGAGGCAAGATTGCTATAACAAATGATTATGTCCAAAACTTGGAGACCAGCAAGAACAACTTGATCAGAATTACTATTGCAGCAAAGTTCACAGGTATTCCTGAAAATACAAGAAGAAAATTCATCAAGTGAAGGAAAATGTAAACGCTGCTGAAGACTCAGAGTTCATTCTGGTTTCAAAAGCAGAAAAACAAAGAAGCCGAAAAAACTACAATTAGAGTTGGAAATACTTGTTTGCAAAGCCCCCGGTTTTGTCAAGGTCTAAGTGAATAAAAAATAAGTCTGATAAATATTACAGATAAATATTTGAGCACACAATTTTGGCTTGAGGCTCTGATATTAAATCTGATTGCAATACCAATTAGTGACAAATTGTAATTGTTGAAATCTACATATTGAACAGATATGAAAACCTTGAAAAACAGTGGTAGCACTTAAAAATGATGGTAGCGTTTAAAACTCATGAGATTCACTCCTATACTTATAAAATGCTATCAAATGCCAGAGCATAATGGCAGCATAGGGCAGTAATAATGGGAGACTCCCATCTAATGATACTGTAACTTCATCAAGAAGTGACCAATAAGAGACGACTTTCCTTTTACATCGGTGTCACCATGCCATGAAACAGATGTGGATCACTACTCTGGTGCCTAACTACTCTGTGAATCTGCCTTGACGGCGTAGAGAGAGTGACAAAATTAAGATAGGAATCTCCCATTATTACTGCCCTATGCCATCATTACGCTCCCACATTTGAAAGCACTTTAAGAGTTTAGGACTGGATCTCGAGTTTTTAGTTCAACCCTTGTTATTTTGCAAGGAATCAATCCTTAAATCGCTTACAGCAAAAGTGTTCAACAGCCCCATTCTATACTCTACATATCTCCTATTCTCCATATAATTTTTCTTTGTTTACACTACTAACCTGTCTTGAACAGCTTGGGTGCAGATTGTATAATTTGTCACTTGAAGGAGTTTTTTTTAGCGCAGGAGCATGATTTTGCATCGAAAAATGATTTGCGACTAAAAGTCAGTTGATCGAACCCCCAATTTAGTAAACCGATTATCTGGTAAGAACTGGTTCATTAGACTGGGTGATCACTGTACCTCAACTGCTGATTTAAGCTCACCTCTTACAGAGGAAATTGTTAAACAAAAAAAAGCTAAATGAACAACAAATTTTAGCACACGCCTCTAAATCTAAAACTAATACTCACTGAACAATCCCTGAGATGATATAGTCATCAATGTAAGCTGCATTGTATTTTATGCAGTTTGCAAGTATTATCAAGAATTCCTGAGCATAGTTGGCTTCAACAACCGAGTGCATCCATTCCAAAAGAAATGGTCCGACTTTTTCTTCAAAATATAAAATGTCCATCCCATTTTTGGTTAAACTTTGAAACAATTCTAATCTGAAAATAAGAGGGTAAAACTTTGTGACAAAAGAAGATGCATTCTTTATCTGTGAATTGTGATACTTTTGATGATTAGTTGGATGGTAAAAAGAAGCATTTACGAGTGGCCACTGACCAGGGTTGAGAAAATTTGCCAAGACTTTACAAACACCATCAAAAATCAAAATTCAAACTTTCAGCAAACAAAAATCGTTTAAGATGTTCACTGACTTGAGATTGTTTTTTTCTCAACTATACAGCATTTTGGAGCTTTCTTGATCTACGTGATTTGTCCTGGTCAATTTTTGTAAGGGTCAGCATCATTATATCAGAAATTCAGTGATCATGCAAGATCTCTATTCTAGCAAATAAATCAATACTGACCAAAATAACTTTAAAAATGAGAGAGTTCAGAGGGCAAGGATGTACTGCAGTTAAATACTATTGCCAACGTAAAGTTTTCAGCGCAGTTCAACTATATACTAAAAAATTTGTTGGCAGGGGTAGAGGAAAAAGTTTACCTTGGCTTGATATCCTCAGGTACAGAATGGCGAACAATAAAATTGAAAAATTGTTCACGCATTAGCCGAAGTCCACCATACTGTCCTTGAATTAGGCATCGAAGAAAACCAAATGCAAGGTGCCTATGCTCTCGAGGCACTTCATCTTGAAATAAATCTTGTAAGCAACTCCACAATCTTTCCGAAGCATTCTGGAACAAAAATTTTTTCATGCTCAATTTATTGCAAGATTACATTCAAACAGAATTATTGCAGGTTTACAATATTGTTGATGTTTTTTACTGGTACTGTTTGGTAGAGATGATAAATTACAGACTTTTTTTTCTCTTAAAATCATTGATACACCATTTTCCGAAATCACAAGATCTTCAGTTTTTAAATACACAGCAAAGTAGGAATATAGTATAGAGTTTGTTTTTCAACTTTTCCGATTACTGCCAAATCATCAGCAAATCTATCACAATGTAATGACCTCCACTAAAAGTCTTATAATTATTGACAGTGAGCAAGTTGAGGAGCAAACAAATTGAAATTAATAGTTTGAATATAAAAAGATAAAGACAGGTAAAAGTAGAATGTGTCCATCCAAGATAAAAAAACATAAGGGAAACAATAAGTAAATTTCACAGTTTTCTGCAATTAAACGAATCTTACTTCTTCCAATCGATGATTCAAAACAATGTCATTCAGTCCATTAATGGCTTTAAGCCTTTGCGAGGTTGGGGTTTCTTCACTCAGCTCCTTCAAAATTTCAGGTGTAAGAACGTACTCTTTTTCAATTCTCACAGAACCTAAATAACAATCAGAAACGAATGTGAGAATTTTGAAAACTCTGAACAATACAATCCTCTCAAAACAGCAAAGAGAAAAAAAACTTTACCATTTCAAATGCTTTTTCTATTAGTAAGTATAGGTTGTCCCAAGAATGATTGGACTTGACAACTGTAGCTTTAAATGAAAACATCAGCTTCCATCCTCAGATAGAGCAACCTGATTGGTTAGGAGCCGTAAGAAGCTGATGTTTTCATGAAAACCATAGAAGTGTCAAATCCAATCTTTTCTGGGACAAGCTATATCACAGTGATTCAACATAGACTTGAAGAAAATAAAAATTGCGTTCTTCTTAGATGCTGTTTTAGATGAACTGGCCCATGTAATGTTTATGCACAGTTAACTTGTTTGCAATTTCTGTGCAACATCAGGTCTTAGCCAATTGGATATGTTTTACAGGTGATCACTGGACTATTCTCATCGGCCGACTCATGTAACACTACCTTCGAGATGTAGGTGGAACTCGTTTTAAAAGTGTAGGCGGAACTAAATCATAATCTTTGGCCAATTTTCAAATTTAATTCCTTTAAAATAAAACCAAACTTGCCTCTGACTTTGTTCTTTTGCGTTTAAAGTGTTCCTCGTTGAAAAGTGAACACTTAATTTCATTTTCATTCATTTTCATCGGATAGTATTAGGAATAATGTTGACAAACTCCAAAGATTATAGGTCTAGGTCCGCCTACACTTCTGAAACTACCTCTAGAATAGAGAAACTAGCCATAACAGGCAATCGGTACTTTCTACTTTAATATTGATATTTTTCGGAGGATGTTCCATACGAAAGAGCGTGCCAAACTAATGACGAGGGAGGGAAAAGAAAGTCACTAAATCAAGAATGGTCTTACTTTTGGAGTGAACAGTATGGAAATATGTCAACAGAACGAGAGATAAATTCATTTCACAGTACCCACACACTAAGCATATACATGATACCTAATTGTAATTGCTACGACAGTTTGTCTCCTTGGTAATTAATGAAGGTAAAACAGTTTCAAAACAGCGGTGGTTCATGTGCTGACACAATACTTGGCAGAAGAAGAGAGGTGAACTTAAAAGCTAAGAGTAAGTAATCCAATTTTGAGTCAAGCAAGTCGATAGACAGCCATCAATCACAATGCAAGATATCCAAACAATTTAAAGTAAACATCAAAAACTAATAATAGGTGAGCAAATATGAATGATGAATAATGTAACCACGAAAGCAAAAGTAAGGAAGCCGACTCAACTTGCGTTGCTTAACTGAAGAAGACTGAGTGTATTATGTAGAATTTTCTTCACAATGGACGGAACAATACAAGCTTGTCATTACGTAAAAATCAACCCAAACCTTTCATATGAGGTTGCTCAGGATAGAAATAGTACCCCGAAAAAAAGGATTACTTGGAGAAGAGGTATTTCTGTTCGAGCAAAGTGGATAATATGCGGGAAAGGATTCAACTTATGGCGTTAGATTGTTTTCGCTGAGTGGACAATCAGAAGGTACAAAGGTAAGGATCAATTATTTTCTGTAGCTGCTTATGAATAATAGGTGGACCACCATGATTTCCAGCGCCGGCTGAGATGAGCAGATACCTGTCAAAATACGAAATTATGCTTTCGTAACTAGATTTCTAAATGGTAGACGAAAATCATAACCTCAAAATCAGTAAACCAGGATCCTGACAACTTACCAACTCCACCTTTATTCGAGCGAAAGAACTGTTTCAGTCTTTCCAAGGGCTTAATATCCTTCGATGACATGGTAAGTTGTTAATTGAATGACATTTTAAATAATCAACAAATCACTTAAACTTGATGACAGCACGACCTGCGAGCTTCTCGGACGAGCAACTACAACTTTTTTGGGTAGGTAGAGGATCAACTTCGCTGTGATTGGAGCGTATCACCTCTCTTATCAGTTCTTCTGACAGGAGGAGCATTGCTGCCGAGTCTCCAAAAACAATTAGTCTTTGTCTAAAATGAATGGCAATTTTTGATTTTATTCAAGAACAGGATTAGGCCAGGTATCGGCAGATTTCTTTAAATTTTATTTTGACGGTTGTTCCTCAAATTCCGATGTAAGTTGGAGCCGAATGTCAAATGAAACTCTGGCAGATAACTCTGTTCTATTGAAAATTTGGCAACTCTGCTGACTGATTACGTCACTAGTGGCGCAAGATTTAAATTTGCGCTCATGATCTCGGCGAGCAGTGATGATCCTCAGGGCTTGTATGAAAGTTTTTTAAGCCCCTGACATGCAGAAAAATATCATGGATCAGTCTGCCCATCAGCAGAAATTCCTTACTAGCAGTTACCGAGAGTTAAACTTAAATCCAGTAATTGGATGGTTATTTAATGGTTAGAATGAAGATTTCTGGAAATTTCTTGTTCCCAAGAAATCTAAAACTATACTTGGTTAGAAAACAAGAAAATTGATTGGTTCACCTTCTTAAGAGAGGGAGGAAAGTTTCATTTAATAATGTGCAGGAATTTGTAACAGTTATGATAATAATGTATCTGTTCTGATAATAATGTATCTGTTATAGCTCTCTTTCAGACATTAAAACTTAAGCCAGGGCCGGATTAAGCTCTATTACGCCCCTGGGTTAATTTTTTTTGCCCCCCCCCAACAGTTTTTTTGGCGTACCCACGTTCATTACGAAAATCGCCGCCGCGCCCCCCCCCCCCCCCCAAGATCATTTCCGGTAGTGATATTACTATTTTAGAACAAACAACTGCAGAGTGTGTAGAAGCAAAATCTACCATGCCCACTAACCCCTTGGATTGGGAATTGGATTGCATAAAAATTGAAATTAAGAATGATGAAAACCATTATTACAACCTTTCTGTGTCACTGATGGCGATACAATTTAATTTTGAGGAAAAAAAGCAACGGAAATAATTCGAAAATGAATTTTGATGTGCAGAACAGAGAACGGGAAAATCATAACAAAACTTAAGATTGTGCATTTGTCAGATTGCACCTTGATCCTATCAATCATTCAAAGCGCAGCTAATCCCGTTAGGCAATCAGATCACTTCGCTACACGTCGCCCGCACTGCACCGCCCCCTTTTCCGAATGGTCGTGCCTTAGAGCCGATATACAGTGAATACAACATTTTGCCTTTGCCAACTTCTTTTTTATCCTCCTCCCTACTTCTTTTTCTCTTTTCTTTTCATTCCCCTTTATTTCTTTCGCCCGATTTCTTCCTCCCAAAATTTGCCGCCCTGAAGGCTGATTCTCCCTGTCTATCTTGTACGAGACGACACGAGATAGACGACCTTATCTCCTGCAAAGAGATGGGACAAGACGAGACGACTTGGAGTCATCTCGTCTCGTCTCATGAAATGAGCAGAATCAACCCTCTGGGCTGCAGCCCCGGTAGCCTGCCCGATAATCTGGCCTTGACCCAAGCTCTTGGAGCCTATTGTACTCATGATGGGGAAAATTTCTGAGAATTTCCCATTTTCTGGAAATCCACATCATCTCTGCCCTCTGGTTAGTAGGGATACTCATGATGAGTTGTATACTTAATAAAAATAATTAAAAGCATCAGCTAAAACAGGATATTTTCCTTCTTTTGACTGCTATGAATTTAAACAAGTAAGTAAATCATAACAAAACCCATCTGCTATTGATGTTAAAGTTTACTGCCAAAGAGATTGCTGATCAATAGTTTGAAACAGCCATCATAACACCACCAAGCAGAAAGGAATGAGTAACAAAAATAAAAACAACCACTTTCAGTCCTGATGTTGACAATCAAAACTTTTGATGATTTCGTAAAATAATCCTCCACATACAGAGTAACAAAGTACTTACAAAGTCAAAATTTTTATGGATTGAAGGAAAACCAATTTATGGTATCTTTCTTGTCTTAATACCTCCAGCAAATACAAAAATCAGGTATTTGATACTCGTGACTAAGGAAAATAAAAATGAAATAGATAAGATAGCTATGAATAAAACAATTTATTGACATAATCCAGAAATAAAACTGGCAAGGTTGGGATTAAAATAAAATTACACATTTACAAAAACAGGGAAACAATTTTTTTTTTAGAACCGTATAAATGTTTAAAATTAATTTTTTTTAAAATTAATAGAAAAATATTCAACTTCTAATCTTTACAGTTAAAAATGACTATCTACACCAACTTAAGGACTGGATAAATCCCTAATTACTAATTAAATAATAAGTAATAATGATAAAATAAAATAAAAATAAAAATTCAATGAGTATAAATGAAAAGAAAAAAACTAATAAAATTATGAAACAATATGTTTGCGAAACATTTCAGGAATAATAAAAAGAGTGATGAGAAAAATTGATAAAAAATTTTGACTATTTGAATAATAGGACTCTTGCTAACTTTTGCTAAAAGCGATTGAATAGATTAGCCTAGGATAAAATCCAGCTAAAATTACGATGAGCACATTAAAAAATTACGAAATTCACTCACAGACTAAAAACATGACTTTAAAGTTTAAGGTGTAATGGTGGAGCTACGCAGGTACCATGGGAGATGCCTATCTAATTTGAGGCTTTCTTCTCTGTGTGTTTCTAGAGAGAGAGTGACAAATTAGACAGGAATCCCCCATGACACCTGAGTAGCTCCACCATTTAAGAGCATAGATGACGGAGCTATGCAGGCATCATAATGGATTCTTATCTACTTCGACTCTTTCTATAGAAATACACAGAGGAAAGTCTCAAATTAGATAGGAATCTCCCATGGTACCTGCGTAGCGCCGCCAAAATGCATTTAACTTCGGTCATTTTGTGAGTCAATGAGTGAATTTGGTGATTTTCGAGATTTTTGTTAGCATACTCTTCGTCATTTTTGCTAGTTTTTATGCAAGAATAAACTACTCAAACAAATAAAGCGAAAGTTAGCAAAAACCCCCTTAAAGACTAAAGACATTTCATTCATGCTTCATGGTATGAAGCATGCTTCATGCTTCATGCTTCAGTAAATAATATGCAGGGCTGATTTAAAGTTCATTAAAGTTTGTGTAGAAACTAGGTCAGAATCAGGTGTTGGTCGGGCGCCAAGGCACTGAAACTTGTGTCAGATAGCTGATCACATGTTGACACACAGATTAATAGAAGATAAAATCGGCCCTCCATGATTTCTACAGTTTCTAACTTCTACCTTATTAGTCCCATGCTGTAGACAAAGCTTAAAAAAAGGTAGAAATCAAAGTTGACTCAGTTTATCATTTTAAATAATAGTAAGAGTAATGATGAGGAAAAAATAAAAATGAATATGCTATAAACCAATGAATTAAAGACACTTTTTTCAAAGTTGAGAGACAGGCAGTCACAAAGAAACTAAGTAAAAGTTGGAGTAATGCTGAAGAGCCGAGGAAATAAATCTACGAATGATAAAAAAAAAGACGATTTGTCTTTTTCCTGGGAATCCCTGATATAACAAAATTTCAATGATAGAGTTCTTTGGTACTTTAGCTCATAAGTCAAAGGTTTGTGCCCAAATTTACAAACAACTTTGAAGTAAAATCCACCGGCAATTTTGCTAACCAAAGAACTCAGTTCATTTACGAGATTCTAGTTGTATTAATACAAAATACATAAGAAAGTAGGAGTTTGCAAGAGGAAAAAAAAGGTATTCGTAATTCATACTAGTTACAAACATGAAATGATGCAATACTGAGAGGGTATTCTTGTACCGTAAAAAGAGAAGAGAAACTTTAAGTTTACTTTTTATTTCTTATGATAAAAACAAGCTTTTTTTCCTAAAAGGATCGACCTAGGTAGACAGTATCAGCACAAAATCCTTGACACAGCTCTGAAAATCCCGTTTTGGTATAGAAGTCTACTGTATTTCTGTCTTTGGAGTCAACGGATACATTCACACCGAAAGAACCTGGAGAAAAGAAAACGGTGTTTAAGTTATGAGAAGAAAACAATAGAATACAGTAAAGCCAACAATAAGGATTAGCTATAATAGCCAGCTATAATACCTAATAATCATTTCATTATTTTTCTAAAAAGTTTACTTTTGACATACAAATTAAACTCCTTGCTTTATTAGAAAACAAATCCAATAAAAAAAATTTGAAAAATAATTAAAATAATTAATTGGTGAGACCATAGAGAGAAGGGGGGATACTAACCATTTGCTCGGAGAGCTGCTAATAAGCAGATGATGAGTCTTTTAGTGACGGATGAATCAGAGACATTTGGTAATAAGCTACAACACATGATTGACGGATGATTTGCATATGCTGCAGTTGGTAAGGACTCACTTTTGAAAGTATGAAACCACTGGATCATTTCCTACACACACAAAGAAAAATGAAATTAATACAACAATATCAAGAAACTAAAAGCATAAAATATCATCAATGTCGAAGATGATCCACAACTAGCTGATGTGAATGTGAATCTAGGATAAAACTGGGCACCATGGGTCAATTTTCTAAAAACATTTCTAAAATACCTGAATTTTCAAACTAGTTGCTGAAAATGAAAAGGAAAGGATTCCATAACTTAAGGTGATTCCAGGTGCCCTGGCTGCTTTAACACAGGAACCGCTGGTTGTTTACACAATTAGTTCTTCTTGACGAGAAGTTAAAAGTTTTTACAACCCTCAACTTACGTGTAAATAATTCAGTAATGGGTGATAAATGAAGATTAGTTACCTCAACATTTTTGTTAGGGGCCACTTTTTCTGGATCATTCAGTGGATATTTTGTGCGCATAACTGGAAGCCAGGATGATTCTAGCTGAGAATAGAATTGTTTTGCATTCAGGGCAGCACAAGCGTAGCCTACAATGCCACATTCATCTTCTACAACCATACATAACTCTGGAGACAAAATGAGAAATCCTGCTACCAACCTACAGGACAAACAATTAAAAAACTGACTTAGTAAAGAGAGCCATGTCAAACAAAGAAAACAAAGCTTCTTAGATTACAAGTAGGCATTATAGCCTTAATCTAAGTAACCAGTGGAACCTGCAGGCATATCATAGGACGTATTTTATTTCGCCTTACAGTCTTTGTTACTGTTAACGGTTGTTTAGTCGTTAGCTCCTCTCGCTTTTTTACCAACCAACGAGAAAAATCTGCAATCAAGTTGGAGGGGTTTGGTGAGTTTCTACCTATACCCCCAGAGTCCACTACACATTGTCCACTTTTTCCAAATCGTATAATATGAATGGGGCTGTTGCACCCTTTTGCTACAGGCGATTTAAGGGACACAAAAAATGTAAAAAGCTGTAAAAACCTCTAAAAATGGTTCTACTCCTCTATCTAATGGTACTACTAAAAACTTACAAAATCCACTTCTAGACTCATAAAATGCTTTTAAAAATGCAACAGTTATGGCAGCATTGGGCACTAGGAAAGAGAGATTCCCATCTAATAATACTGTCACTCTATCAGGAAAGGGCCAATAAGAGACAACTTTTCATTCGCACCGTTGTCACCAGGAGTCATAGTACTATTAATCAGCTGTTAATCACTCTTCTGGTGCCTAGTTACTCTGCGAATCTCCCTTCCCAGTGTAGAAAGAGTAACGAAATTAAGATGGGAATCTCTCATTAATGGTGCCCAATACCGCTAATACAATTGCAGGTTTAAAAGCATTTTAGGAGTTTGGGATTGGATTTTATAAGTTTTTAGTAGTACCATTGTTATTTTTGCAGGTTTTTACTTCTGAAATGATTCTTATATTGCCAGTAGCAAAAGTGTGCAACAGCCTCATTATAACAGCGAAATGAAAATGTGTCTTACGATTTCACTCTCTCGCAATCACAAGTCTTTACAACCAGCGTTTACACACGAATGCACTAAGTACAGAGACTTTACGGAATTTGAGATTATTCCATGACAATACCCACAATACCACTCAACATCATCGAATGTTGTTAACGCTCCAGAATGTGGCATAATTTTCTGTACCATCAACTGATTATTCGTTTACTACAAAATGTAATACCCCACCAATTTTGTTCCGTGATATTGATTGTTTGCCAGACCAAAATGAAATTGTGAATATTAGGCACTGTTATAGGTTGTACCAAGAAAGATTGGACTTGACAGCTGTACAATTTGAATGAAAACGTCAGGCTGCTTCCTACTACCAACCAATCAAGTTGCGCGATTGGTGGCTTGAAGCTGATATTTTGTTTTCACGCAAGCCGTAGAGCTATCAAGTCTAATCATTTCTGGGACAAGCTATGACATTGACTTCAATCAAAAAGGGAAATAAATAACAAATGGTTATAACCAGTCTTGCATTTCCTTTAGGCATAGAATAAGAAGGGGAACAGAAGCGAAACTGCGACCCGGTTTGGGTCGTGCTATCATGGCCGACAGGCTGGTTAGTACACTAGTCCTCCAGCCTATAATTGGTTAGAGTCATTCCCTTGATTGCAAAATGACAAATCAAATGACTTAGCGTGAGCGTGCGCATGCTAAAATGGTTCCCTTGTACCAACCAGCTAAGCAAAGCTAAGCCTATCTGAGCGACCCATTGTCTCTTATGGGAGTTCCACTTCTTATTCTATACTTCAGGGTTGTATTTTTGTAAGAGCTTTTAACCTATGCTATTCAGTAAGATATGTTCCAAAATTTGTTTGGTTTTGTTTTTATTGCAGTTGAAGAAGAAAACTGGTTTCGGTTCATGAAGGTAAAGCAGAAAAACAAAAGTGGTAAAGGCTTTTGGATAATACCTGTCAGCAGGAAGATCAATGAGTTGGGAGAACACTTGAGAACCATCATTTCCATCTAAACATGTTCGTCGGCAAACACTGTATACACCTTGTTCATCCTCCAACAGATACGGGCGAATAGAGTAAATTTTGCTGGATGGAACTTCCGGTGCCTTGTAGATAAAAAGGTCTGACCCTGCATCCACTGGTACTAACCGCTGAGATTTTTTAAAAAAGAAAGAAAAAAGGAAAAGCTATTAATAAAGGAAGAAGAAGCCTTAAGAAATGGCCCAAAATAATTCAGCTGCGCGATTAGGCTTCAGCAATGAGGAAAGGAACGCAGGCATGTTATAGTCGAAAATATGCTGAAATAATCAAAGATATTAAATTCCAGCTCTTTCTGAATGTTCTATTAAAACTTTTCAATAAAATCAAGATGCACACAGATCATTTTATTCAAATTACTTTAAGTTAAAAAATAAATTCATAAATTTGCTAAGATTGTAACTTACGACAGGGAAATTTGAAACCGATACAATTAGTTGAATCATCAATTTATTATTTTTCACCAAGAGATACAAAATTGTAAATTTTCTGGACTATTAATAAAACAATTTAAGTCTCAGAATTTCTTCTGTGAGTTAATCATCAAAAATACTAATTTGTGAAACCAAACAACAATTTCTTAACTTCAAGAGCAGTAGTCACTTTTGAGAAGATAAGCTTTGAGTTGGAATTTGCATTTTATTTATTGACATTAGAGGCTGATGAGGAAATATATGAAATTCCAAAGGATGCTGCTTAAGGTTATTAATTTTGACTCAATAATGAGAAAGACTTTATTTGAGATTTCCTGGACTTGGCTCGGATTAGAACCGTACTCCAGATTCAATTTGCAATTAAGAAACATACTTTCAGCAAAAACGCCATGAGGTTTCTCGAGGAAGTTTCAAGGGATTTTCAAATCAGACTATGAGACTTGAATTTGCTATGCAGAGATGCTCCAGTAATGCACAGAAGTGTACTCAAGGCAAATCTCAACAAGATAATTTCAAGGTGGCTCATCAGCAACCTTGAAATAAACCCAAAATTTATCCAAATATTCAATTTTGATTCAGTGTCTTTGAATTGCAATTTTTCTCCCTCCGCTCAACTCGGCTTGAGTATTTCTCAAGCCAAACTAAGTTAAGAAAATCTTGGGTAATCTCTGAATTGCCTCCTCAGCCTCTAGTACAAATTGACAGCGACCAAAAAAAGTAACTATGATGGGTTACCATGCTTTAAGTACTTTGAGAGCTTTTGTCTCATCAAAGGTGGATCCAGGAATATGTCATTCTTTCTCTCAGTCCATTGGAACACCAGTGTTAGAAAAAGACAGAGACTTGGGCTTAAGTTATGTGTTAGAAAGAGACAGAGATTCGGGCTTAAATTATGTAATGGCCCTTACTTATACCTTTTTCTGACACACGTGTTCAAATGGACATATTTTCTGGACTCACTTCAGCTCCGTCCAATCTCAAACCCAGTAGACAGGAAGGTGCATTTACAGCAGTGCTTGAGTGACACAGGCTTGCACCAATTCAATTATTTATAGCTCAAGAAGAAAATTTTCAATCAATATTTTCAGCATTTGGCTTATAATTTCCTTAGTTTTTGGTTTTGCTCATCAACTCTATTTAAAAAAAAAATTAATTATTCAACAATTTTTTGGTTTCAATAATTTTGCTATAAGTGGTAACAAATTGTAGATTCAAAAAAAAAAAAAAAAAAAAATTCCCCCCCTTCTAAAAGTTATTTTTCGGTTATTTCCTTTCATTTTTGCCGCTCACTGATTGATGTTAAAGACAGATGAAACTATAAAGGCACCTCAAAATTCATGAAACATAAACGTTGACAGTAATTGGAAAGAAAGGTAAAATCAAGGTCTGTAAACAACAAGGTCTGTCTAGTAGCGCTGTAATCTTTGAGCTAAATTCCATTTACAAAATGGTAGAAGAAGTGGCCCATCACTTTCCCATTTGATTTACGTGGGTTTCCGATTTTGGAAGAAGATTACAGCATTACCAAATAGACCTGGTATCTAGAATACCTAGCCCTGGACCTAGTGTTAAATAAAAACATGGATAGTAAACTAAAAAAGTTTGAAAAAACAAAAATAAAAAATTAAAATATGATGCTTCACGCGACTTGTGGTCGTCACTTCAAACAGACAAAAATTAAGATGATGGTACCACTAGGTCCCCCCCCCTTTATTAACCACTTATGGTACTACTAGATGAGAGAGCTAATTGATTACATTTTAGAGCGGACTTTACTTGGATTTTGAATTTTAAGTCAGATATTTGTAGTTAAGAAAAAGCAGTTAAAAGATTTAGAACACATTTCAAAATGTTCACGGTCACGTGACACAACAGCACTTAAAATGGTATGGGCAACCATAACTCTCCAAACAAAACTTTTGCTTCGTATTCAGGTCAGATCTCAGATCTCCGGTTGAGCGTATAGTATACTTTACACCCATATTTGCTCCCTATATAGGTAAATAATGTTGATAAATCCAATATCCATGACATATAGACCCATTTTCCCTTCTTGGAAATTGAGCGCTCTAACATCATCTATAGGCAAAAAATGAGCTGTATCCTCCATGATTTTGTACGGAAGGCCTCAAGATTTATTCCCATGAAAGAAAAAAAGATCCGAGGTTTTGACCCTTCTTTAATATACCTCTCTCTAGAAAATTGAGTCTGGTGAAGTCAAGGACCCTAGTGGCATGAAGCACCACAGACAAAAACCAACATTATGATGCTAAAAAATGGTTAACACTTGAGTAGAACGATTATAATGCACAAAAAATAAAACAGAATCTAATATTTATCAGGACCTTCAATCAAACTCTAATCTGAGAGCACTTCTTCTCCTGACACTCAATTTTGGAGAAATTAATGTTGCTAAAAATGAAATAAAAGAATGCATAATTGGTCTTTCATTAATTTAGTTACCACCAATGCATTTTATAGATTACGGCTGTTCAATTTTCGGCTCTCCGTTTTAAGTTGAATACTCAGCAACTTGTAGTGACATTCAAATCAGCAAGATCCGCACGCTCTCTGCAACCGTAGGTTTGCTGCCTTTGACCCTCATTTGCGGGAGCTGGAGTTAATTTTTCAAAAATATTTGAACACTGCATTCAAGATCAAACCCTAAGGAACGTTTTGAGACTATTTTGAGCTTTCTACGACCAATTTTTTGGGTTGAAAGTATTGGCAATAAAGTGTGAGTTTGAAGGTTTGGTACAAATTTAATCAACACCTTCCAATTCACAATTCTTTACCAATACTTTCAACCCAAAAAATTGGTCATAGAAAGCTTGGACAGGAATCAACATTTTCCTTGAGATTTGATCTTGAACGCAACGTTAAAAAAAATTGACTCTAGCTTCCACAAATGATGGTCTAAGGCAGTAGACCTATGGTTTCAGAGAGCGTGCGACAGTGGCGTGAATCTAGCACATTTGAAAGTCACTATAAGTCACAGAGGATTCACAATAAGTGATGCATCAAGGATCTGGATCTCTTCTACCTCTCTTAAATTTCCCTCTGAATGTATATGTAGAAAAAGCCTAGAAGGAGAGAGTTTTAACCTCTTATCTATCTTTCTTTCACAAGCATGTTTAAATGGAGAAAGGTGTGAGATAGAGAATTGCTTGTTGCACAACTGCTACTGTTACAACTGACAGATGAAGGCTTAGGATAGGCTAACTCTGTACAGTAAAACTGAAATTAACATAAAACAAGCTCCATTATTTTAAAAAGTGGACAAAATCGATTTCGGGCCCTAGGTAGGAGCATTAAAACAACATCTTAGAGGAAATTTTTTGTAGGTATTTAAGTATCAATCATTTAAAGCAAAGAAAGAACAATATTAAAGTAAAAACCATAATTATGGTATGATATGACTCTATTTACTCATCATTTCTTTTTTTCTTCTTCAACCCGATGTCTGAAGAAAGAAACAAAAAACTGTCGGTTGTAATGTTTCAAGCCGGAGCGCTTCAACTGATACAGATTTCTTTTCACAGGTCCGCTTTCAAGAGAGGAGCTACATTTAAGGCACTGGAGGAAAATAGCTGGATAAATTCAGATCCTGTTTTATTTTGTCTTTTAGAAGTATCTTTTGATGCGCCGCATGAAAGCCGCCGCCGCCGCCGCAAGAGAAAAGCCGCCTTTCAATTTCTACCTACTTGAAGATCAGCTGTTAAGCCGCCCCTGAAAACCCATGGCTCTTGCTCGCCGCTCATGAAACTTTCCTTCCAGCCTTTTGAAAACCCTGCAAAAAATAATCATAGCCCCCAAAAGTTGTTCCATTAGTATTGTTTTGTGCAATGATTGAAATATTATACAGTAATGATGGGCGGAATGAGGGATAAGGAACTTCAGGATTAATCTTTCTTATGTAATTTTTCTACTTCCGTTGATCAAAAATATTAAAAGGAGGACTTTCAGCTTGAACGGGGCTCTTGCAAACTTTTTCAATATGCAATAGAATAGTTAATGCTTGGATAAAATCGAATAAAAATTACAATCAACACATTGAAAATTTACACAACTCACTCACAGACTCAACAAATGAATTTAAAGTAAAATGCATCGTGGCAGTGCTACGCAGGTTCCATGGGTTTCCTACCTCAATTGAGGCTTTCCTCAGTGTGTTTTTAAAGCAAGAGAGAGAGAGTGAAAAATTAGACGAGAATCCCCAAAGACACCTGCACTACCTGGAGTCCTGCATAGCTCCGCCACTTAACCCTTTGCACTCCGCGGCGATTTTGCCCAACCTCCCCATTGACCCCAAAAACATTGACCACACGCGTAAGTAGTTCCATTATGATGGCCAAAGGCCACCACGTCCTAGCGCAGGCGAATATATTCAACAATGGGAGCTTCGGAGCGAACTTTTTTCTGTCGAATATATTCGACTTTTGCGCGGAACCTTCTTTTTTTTTTGTCGAATATATTCCACATTGTAGTGCAAAGGGTTAAGAGCAAAGATGCCAGAGCTACATAGGTGTCTAGGGGATTCTTGTCTACTTTGCCACTCTCTCTACAGAAACAAACAGATGAAAGCCTTAAGGTGATTCTTCAGCGTTTAGTGCCGATTTCTGCCACCAGAGCGCTACCGTTCGATTAAAGTCAAATTACAGGCCGAAAGTAATTTATTTTTAAGAAAACGGAGTGTCAGTTACTAGATAATCATCTGAAGAGTGTCTCTGCAAAAAATCTCGTCAATAACTTCCAAAATAAGGCTGAAAGTACCAAAAAATGAAATATCGCAAATCGATTCTTGTATCGAAATGCGATATTTCATTTTTTGGTACTTTCAGCCTTATTTTTGAAGTTATTGAAGAGATTTTTTGCAGAGACACTCTTCAGATGATTATCTAGTAACTGACACTCCGTTTTCTTAAAAATAAATTACTTTCGGCCTGTAATTTGACTTTAATCGAACGGTAGCGCTCTGGTGGCAGAAATCGGCACTAAACGCTGAAGAATCACCTTAAGTTAGATAGGAATCTCCCATGGAACCTGCGTAGCTCCATCATTACATCTTGAACTTTGAAGTCAATTTATGAGTATGAGAGTGAATTTTGGGATTTTTTTTTTTTTTTTTTTTTTTTTTAAATAGCTCGTTATCATTTTTGCTGATTATGACTCAAGAAGTAACAATTCAATTGCTTACGGCAAAAGTTAGCAAAATCCCCATATTTTTTTTTTTATTTTTTTTATTTTTTTTTTTTGCATTAAGGGAGCAATATGTGATTGGGGATAATTCAGAGGAAGACAAGAACTAGAGGATAAGGGAAAGTTAGGGAATAAGAGAGGAAATGTGCAGAGATCAGAGTTGTAATCGCAAGATAATCCGAAGCGCAAAATACAGTAGAGCTGATCAAAAACGCAGGCTAGCAAGAAAGCGCATGAGTTTATTGCAGGCAAACTAAAAAATAGTCAACAGTGATTATATGTTCTTTCCCTAAAATTTTCACAAAGAGAGATATTATTTCAAAACTGAGCCACAAGTTTTTAAAGGATTGAGGTTTATATGAGAAAACCATGATACCGTGTTTTCTTCAAAAAATATTGATTAGTTTCGTTGGAGAAACAAAATTGATCAAAAATCTTCATGATGATAAATCTATAGTTTCTGATAAGAGTGATGTCTTATTTTGAATCAACAAATATTTCTTCTTTTTCAGCAAATAAAAGGGGCAGGGGAATTTAAAATTCTGCCTTCTTTAAAGAGAACAAAACAAACAAATTAAAAGCAGTAGAAAATAAAGAGAAGAAACCACGGCAGCAAGTATGATTGGATAAAATAAATACAGAGTTACAGAAAAGAGAAACAAATAAATAAATGAGTAAAATAAAAAGGAACATATGAAAAAAATTACCTTCCAAAATTAAAAATCAACATTGTCTGCTGTAAAATAATTTGGCGGTAAAGTTTTTCGAAAAAAAAACTCTTTTTTAAAGAGGACAAGAACCGAAAAATCTAAATTTTGAGATAAAGAATACGATTAAAACGGGAAAAATAAAAAGTAAGATCAGAGAACTGGATTGAAAAGAACAATGCAAACACCTCAAAGAAAATAGGTCCCTGTAAAATTGGACAAACGTTTGTAAGTAGTACCTAAGAAAAATGCTCTGGATGAAGCCATGGATTCCACCTGTTTTTGAGCAACAGAAAGGTCAAAGTCTCTCGCCAAAATATCAAATGACTTAAATTTTGCTGACACTTTGACTCTAATTTAGACCAGATGATTCTGAGCAAAAAAGTCAGTTTTTTTGGGGGGACCGATGAATTTACTGTTTAGAGGACCAATATACGGAATCGATTGTTGTCAAGGGGTTTTTGGTTTCACACAAATTCTAGTTCAAAGGTATTTTCCGATGAGAGCATTTTCCTACATTAAATAGAGCTCTTACTAACTTTAGCTATAAGCAATTGAGGCATTTTTCGGTAAATGGGCGTATGGCAAAAAAACGATTTCCAAGAAAAACGCGTTTGAAAGTTTAAAACGTCATAACAAAACGTTGTAGGTGCGTCCATTCGAACGATTGTTTCTTGGTTATTTTCCGTTCGACATATGAATAACTTTATATCACCTGTTAGGTCACATCGCCAGGATTTCAAAAACGAGTTCTCCAAAAAAAGGGCGTAAATCGCCATACGCCCATTTACTGAAAAATGCCTCAATTGAATAATTAAATCTTGCGTAAAAACCAGCAAAATGGATGATGAGTTTAATAGACAATCAAAAATTCACTCATAGACTCACAAAATGCCGTTAAAGTTTAAGCCGTAATGGCAGAGCTACACACATATCGTGGGAGATTCCAATCTAATTTGAGACTTTCCTTTGTGTCTTTCTGTAGAGAGGGTGACAAAGTAGACAGGAATCCCCCAGGCATCTGCGTAGCTCCGCCATTTAAGAGCAAAAATGGCAGAGCTTTGCAGGTATCATAGGAGATTTCTATCCGATTTATTTCTCTCTCTATAGAAACACACAGAGAAAAGTCTCCGATTAGATTGGAATCTCTCATGGTACCTGCGTAGCTTTGTAAAGTGCCTTTATCATTAGAACCATTTTGTAAGTCTATGAAAGAATTTTGTGATTTTTTAGTACACTCATCATAATTTTTGCTGATTTTTCTTCGAGAACTAACTATTCAAACGCACGTAGCAAACGTTTGCAAGAGCCCACTAGAAAAATGTAACCTCGAAAGTCTAATAAAGAAGCTAGATTCTATCTTAAAGGCTGCTCAACTGGTTTGCTTGTTCAACCAGTATGACTTCACAATGAAGACAAGTCCAGAAAAAAAAAAATAGGATTCTGATCTTATTAATTTCTCACTTTATTAATGATAAAATACGACTAACTTTTTGGGTTTTGTCCTCTTTAATAAATTAAGCCATCTTGGGTAAAACAAGAAAAAAAAAATAAGTCTGAAAAATGACAGTAAAAAAATTTAGATTTCCAATTTAAACTAGAGTTTAGGCTTTGCTTATAGGTTGCTAAAATACACTGTCAATAAAAAACAGCCATAATGCCTAAAGGACAGGGAATAATTGAGAATTGAAAACCAGACGGTTTAAAATTTGAGAAAAATTAAATACTTTGAAAGTTTGCAATTTAGTATCTTTCTAATTAACAAGATACCAGTTGAAAAAAAAATATTTCAGAGTTAAAATGAGTAGGACTCATTCAGTACTTTTTTGGAATAGGCACATTTATGAAAACTAACAACAGACCATTTAGACTGGTCCATGTATAACAGGGATTGAAAACTTTTGGGGCCACATTTAGTTTAAAGCTTAGATTTAGCTAAAAAAATGTCAAGGCCTTTAGTTTTAGGATTTATCAAAAAGATGGGCAAAAAATAATATCCAACAGCCTTAATTGGAAATCACAATTTCAACACTTGGAGGACGACTGCATCCTTGGGGGTCTCGGGATTTATGTCTGAGGCTAACACACTCACTTTTAAAAATTATACTGCTCCCCATGGGTGAGTTGCATGAGTCTGAACTTTATATATTTTAAACTACTTATTTAAAAATTTTCCAGTGAGTTGATAAATATGTGTTTTTTTTTTTTTTACAAACTCTATAAAGTAGCCCTTGTCAATGGTGACCCTAAAATATCATCAGTGCACCAGATCAAATGTTGTGATCTTGAAGCTTCAAAAAGTCAAAGAAAAAAAGTAGTTGAGGGGAGCTTCAAAAAATAGATCAAAGTTTGACATACGTTGCAAAAACAATTGACATCCTCTAAGTGTTGTACGATTCAAAACAAAAAAATCAACAAAATTTCAAAATAAAAGAGAGTAAAAACAGAAAACTTTTGAATCATTATTTAACGTAACACGTCAATAAAGAACGCAGCGCATATAATCCTTAAACAATGAGGCGAGCATTTTTTTGATACCGCAAGCCGCTTTCCAAATGCTGGAAACATTACTTCAATGATCCCTGCACATTGGGTAACAGGAAGGATTTCAGACTTAGGTAATTTTTGAGACAGAAGAAAAAGGAAATTTTTTGAACAGTTAACAAAAACTTTTTATCTCATTTTTTCTTTCGTCTTGAGAGAAGTAACATGCTCAAAGAGAAAATCCTAAAAATAACTACAATTGAGTGAAACTACAGAGAAGTGTGAAAAGTGTTATTTGAGGGTTAAACAGATTTCTAAAAAGAATATGGTCCCAAGAAAAAATGTTTAGTAGTGCAGTAACAAATATTTGGTTGCTTTTCTTTTTCGTTTTGTAACTGGATCATTCCATTAATTTCAATAATCAGAGCTAATTTGAACTAGTTTAAATGTTGAAATGAAATACAGTAGACGCCGCTTATTAAACTCGCAGTGTGTATTGAATTAACCGCTTTGAAATTTAAAAAAAATTTGAATAAAAATGCTCGCAAAATCACTCTATATTTGAATCACAGTTTTGGTTAGTTGACTTAGTTAGGATGCCGGAGACAATGCTAGGATGGAATCTTGGGTATTGTCAATGGTATGATTTTTGCTTTACCATCAATAATCACTATAACTGATAAAGCAGTACAAGATTTGTCAAGAAACATTCACAAGACAAAAATCTAGGAAGACAACGGAGAAGAAGGAGAAAGCAATGGAGGTGGGATCATCAGCTCTATTCAAGAGCTGCTATGCGCTCTCAACATTCTACATAGAGGAGTTCAATAAAAGGCAACTACTCTTCACCAACTCATGAGAATCAGCAGCTTGTTTTTTAAACTCCTTGATGACATCAGAGGTCAAACAAAAATGGACAATTTTTGCAGAAAACACCGCAGGATAACGGTTAAATGTGACTTAATATCTTACCACCAATGTTTGAACCCTTTTTTTTTGTGTCTTTCCCCTTGTTTTTCACAATTTTTGGCTCAGTAAAAGCGTCCTTTTCAATCTGATTCCACTTTCCTCTTTCAATCCAATCATTCCAGTCACATCCAAGATGGGGGATTGGAAGTGGAAGGACAATTTGCAGAACTTGGATAGCAAATGGCCGACTTGGAATGTGCCGAAGAGCACATTCCACTTTCCACCTTCCAAACCCAATGAAACTGTTGCAAACTTTTGCTACAGGCTTATTAATAGATGAATATGGGGTAAAACCCTGTAAAAATAACGATTAGCGCACTAAAAAATCACAAAATCCACTCCTTAACTCACAAAATATTTTTAAACGCGAGACCGTAATGGCGGCCGGGGCCGCGGTTTTCATTGGGGTTCCCTATCTTCAATCAGCGCCGTCTACACGAGGTGTTCTCGCAACACCACACAAGAAGAAGAAGAAGCATACAATTGCCATAATAAAACCGCGGCCTTGGCCGCCATTAAGGTCTCGCGTTTAACAGCATTTTGTGAGTTTAGGAGTGGATTTCGTGATTTTTCAGTGCGCTGATCGTTATTTCTACAGGGTATTACCCCATAATCAACTATTAATATGCCTGTAGCAAAAG
Organism: Trialeurodes vaporariorum; assembly: GCA_011764245.1. Lineage (NCBI taxonomy): Eukaryota > Metazoa > Arthropoda > Insecta > Hemiptera > Aleyrodidae > Trialeurodes > Trialeurodes vaporariorum. The sequence goes on from VMOF01000002.1 coordinate 64,191,870, forward strand.
TTTGCAACAGCTCCATTTTATGATGTAATAACTGGAAATGGGCCAATGGAATGGGACTACTCGAGGACGAATATTCCATATCCGCCGTGGAAAGTGGTATTATTCCAATTGAAAAGGATGCTTAATTTCAGTGATAACTTCGTAGAATCATTTAGATTTTTTACTCCTTAGGGACACCCAAAAAGAGTTTCCCATAAGTAATGTCTATTTTACACAGACATGTACAGAGGATTTGTACAGAAGAGGGAAATGAAGAAAAAAAGGAGTATTACATGTATAGTTTCCAAGCGTGAAACTGGAGATCATCTGCGGAAAATGCCCAATCGCTGTTGAAAGGAAACAAAAATGAGACACAGACATTAGTGTTTCATGAAAAAAAAAAAAAAAGGATACAGACAATAAAAGAGAAAAAAAAACCGTTAGAGATTGTTTCAAAAGCATAGGCCCACCTAGTCCAATAATCTTTGACAAATTTCTGATTTTCATTACTTCAAATCAAAATATTAAAACTTGCCTCCAACTTTGACCTTCTGATATTACAGCATTTCTCAATGAAAAGTCAATGCTCAAATTCATTTCTATTCATTCTTGTTATGTAATACTAGCCCCTGCGGGCGCCTTCCATGGCCAGCATTCTAGGGGTACCGGCTAGTAGGTTGTTGGTTTAAGCAAGTTTATTTTTTATTTAAAGAATCATAATGGTTTTTAAACGAACGATTGAAAAAGTATGGTGAATATTACTGACAAAAAATGACAGATCAAAAGTATCGGAGCACTCAGGTTTAAGCGATGAGCATTGAGCGTATGGACGGAGGGAGTTGCAGGAGTCTTAAGACGGGCGACGAAAATTGAAATTTTGAAAGATCAAGTGCTCAAGAGATTCGCGAGGAAAGAAAATTCTCCCTCTACTACTCATCCTGCATTGCCCAATGAAAATCTGCCAGGCGTAGAGCGGGCGAGGGAAGGGACACATAAGAGAGACCAGTGCAGCGACACGGCTCTGAGAGGGGAAGGCAAGCGACAGAATAAGTTCCCTCCTCTGATTTTAAATTTCAATTTGCCGCCCTCACAGACAACTTTTTGGATTTTTTTTTTTTTTTTCAGGGATCTCCTCAAAGTGTTCGTTTATTTTATTATTATCGCTTCCGCCAATTTTCGGGAAAATAGAAAATACATTTTGGAGGGACGTTAGCTTTATATTTATAATGAGAAATTCCAAAGATTAAGGATCTATGTGTGAGCCTACACTTCTGCAACAATCTCTAGTACAACATGCGGCCCAGATTTGAACATTCCTTGGAAACTTGCTAAAAATTTATTCCAGATTTCTGCCCAATATTTTGACTGCATCCAGCACATTTCCCAGACTAATCACAACTTATGTAATACTGATGAAACCATTGAAATTATGAATTTTCTCTGTTCATAATTTAATCATTAGAAAGTTGAGAGGAACAGGAGAAACTACCAAGCTAGTTATGTGGAATCTTTTAAAAAATTTCCTCAGAAAATCGAGATATCTTACTATAGTATAATCTGATAAGCCCTATATTTTTTCGAGTTTTGAGACGTTTTTTCAAAAAATGTTCAAAAATGTGTTTCCAGACTCTACGGACTTTGCTATTTATGTTACAACGCTGTAACTTGGCATGATAATAGATTTTAATGTGATGAGGAGCCCGAAATTTTCAGAATTTTGATACCTTGATTTGTAATCGAGTTATTGCGAATTTGCGTACCGCGGCAATCGCAGCGGGGGTGGGGTGAATCGCAGAGTGTCTGGGAGATTGTGACCGAGACGAAAAAGGTCCATCCGTCCATGGGGGGTCCGGGTGGGGTGGATTCGGAGCGTGTGGAAGGTTGAGATGAGACAAAGAGGGCTCACCCGTCAGAAGACCTTCTTTTTACTCCCGTCAATAAATCTGTCAATACGTTGCGGATAATCCTGCACCCACCCCCTATTTCTCTGCGTTGTCAGGTAGGGCAAGGTGAAGAATACTTTTAAACCTGTCTACATTTTTAAAGATTTCACACTCAGCCTGGCAGCCGTTCATTTTTCGCTTTGCTGTGTTTGTGTTGTAGTTTTTTTTGTTTTTTGCTCCGCAGTCCACCCCTCAACAGATTGGTGCCTCGCGCCGTCTTCGTCGTTACAGGTTTTAATATTGCTTCAAATTACGATTCAAAAGAGAATCTATCTGCATTTAAACTTGCGGGTCATCCTTTATCGACGAAGACGGCACGTAGTCACCTTTGAGGGTGGCGCGGAGCGCCACTCTATTGGGGGGGGGGGCGCGGAGCGGCTAGGGGGCGAAGCCCTCTAGTTAGTTATAGAGAGATAGAAAAGGGGTTTTCAACATACTTGTAATCAATGATGCTGTTCCTCTTGATGGAAGGTAAGAGTAACCACCATTCAGAGTTGGAATCAAGGAGATTAAAATTATTGAGAAAAAATGATTGATTGATTGATTTATTTTAATTCTTTTTTCGGGGAGAGAAAATTTCTTTAGATAGATGTGATAAGAATCTAATGATAGGTTAAGTTGAGATTTGGTTCGATTTTAGGGTTTCCTGACTGAAGTAATGTTAGAATGCTCAGAGGCCTCATTTTATTTTGCACAAATGGTCTTGCACCTTGTTTGTTCGTTGATGCCTCGAAACTAGACTGCTGACCAATCAGAAGCAAAGAGACAGAACTTTCTTTAGTCAATCTGAGGGCCATCCATGACACACAAAAAAAGGCCCCTGAAAGTTAATATTTTAGCTTAAAATGACCATGAAGCTGTGAGGTAAAAATTTTACAAATTTTTTTGCTGAAAATTGACGTTAGATTCCACTAAAGAGTATAATTGAATCGGCTCAGTCGAAAACGTCCGCTGTCTATTTTTTTTTATACTTGACTTAATGAGCATAAATCACTTTCAAGAAGGTGCATCTGTGTAAGTACCAATCAGACTAGTTCCCAGCTTTTTGCTTGTGTTTCCCTTGTCCCGGCTGATTGCCTTGTTTTTTTTTGTTTTTCTTTTTTAAAATTGATTTTTTTTTATTTCTTTATAAGTGTCTTATCAATAAAAAATATTTTGGGCATCAGACCTTCGCATAAGCCGAGACAGTTCTTAACCCTTGATAAACCTCCAAGAAAACCACACAAAAACAGCAAAATGAGCAAAATAAAAAAAAAAAAAACGCATAAAACAGGGATTTTAAGTACAAGAACCAAAGATGCCAGATTTGTGGTTCAATTCCATATATTTAGCATTGATTAAAATGGAAAATAAACGGGCTGAGGCCATAAAACTGGCAACACTGGGAGAAACAACAGAACAAGAAAAAAGAGGACTCAACGGGTGTTGCAAATAAAAGCATACAAAAAACATAAAATTGATCAGGAAAAAAAAAGACAGATGAGACCAAAAGTTTTGATGAAAGAGCAACAGAATGTTTCGATGAACAGTTGAACTGTGATTAACCGGACTCCAGTTTTCAAGTCATTTCGTTATCAGGACACATTTAAATCAGACAGAAATAAAAAGCGTTTGAAACTCAAAAAAACAATGCTTAGATTTTTCAGAAAGGAGAATTGTCAATAGGCCTGTTTATGGCCCCAAAAATGGTCAAAATTGAAAATGGTCAACAAGTTTGTGTAAAATAGCTCTACTTACTCTTTAAGGCTTGAATTTTTAGGTTTGAGTGGTGTTTGGTTATTTGAACTTAAATGGCACATCTTGCGACCTCAAAGTGGGTTCAGTTTAGTGTTTTTCACGGAAAAAACCTTATTTTTCGTTAAATTATTGAATATTTAGATATGAACCGGACATAGCTTGATTTTCTCCTTTAAATATGTTATTAGGCAACTCAAAACGAGTAACATACTAAATTATAGTCACCGAACTATGTCTGGCTTGTACTTAGATAACAATTTTTCTGATTTTGTGAAAATAGAAATCTTGAACGAATTTGATTAATATCCATGCAGTAATGCTTAAATAGCAACCTGGCCACCTGTAAAACCATGACATATATTTTGCAGGTTGCTATACCCTTCGGCAGCCGAATTGGTGGGTGAAAATTGGAATGAAAACGCAAAAAAGGCAACACTGAGGACCCTTTCAAGCCTCAAGTCGTTGCAGTGAAAGCCACTGTTGACGCGCTCTGAGTGAATAGCCGAGAGCCAGCTTTTGTTTCGGAGGAGCCCCGCTGACCGGCTACCTCGGACCCTTTTCCTTCACCCAAAATTTCTGACGATTTTTTTTCGTCGGACAAACACGCCGTTTTTATGTAGAAATTCGGTTGTAGCGTGAAATTTCAATGGAAATCAACTAAAGAACTAAGTTGATGAGTTAATTTGAAGCTGTTTGATTCATCACAGTTTGGCTATCGGTGATGAATCAAAAAGCTTCAAATTAAGCTAATCAGCTTAGTTTTTTGGCTCATCTCCATTGAAATTTCACGCTGAAATCGAATTTCTACATAAAGATGGCGCGTTTGACCGAAAAAAAAAAAAAAATAAGCTTCTCCCAAACAATAGCCGGCTCTCGGCTATTCACTCGACTCAAGACTCATGAGGGTCCTCAGTGTTGCCTTTTTTGCGTTTTAATTCCGTTTTTTACCCGCCAATTCGGCTGCCGGTGAGTATAAGATGCAATACTGCTAATATTGTACGTAAATTCATAGAATTCATTCAAGTTTTCCGTTTTCACAAGATCAGAACAGTTGATATTTAATTACGAGCCGGACATTGTTTGAGGACTATACTTCAGTATGTTACTCATTTTTAGGAGCCGAATGACAAATCTAAAGGAGAAAAACAAACTGTGTTCGGCTCACATCCAAATATAACTTACCGAAAAGTAGGGCTTTTTTCGTTGGGGCTTGGGGGCTTTGCATTCATTTTCTGGAAAGATGGAGTGTTCTGTTGGATAGTACTCTGCAAATCTTGATTTATGGGTGCATTAGCATAAAAAGAATGCTTGGAAACAGTCTCCTTAATGATGTTCGTCATTTTGAATAGAGAGGCCTCTTATAAAACCAGTGAGCATCGACAACCATTGTTTAAGTTGACCTAGAAGTCATTGTATTCATAATTTTTTTGCGGATTCAGCAGAACTCCGACCAACCAGACCAATTGGAACTACGCCTCAATTAGATATCGAAATAGGTTTTGCTATCAGAATAACAACGCTCAACTTAAGGAACACCAAAATGTTTGGGTTTCATAAGAATCCATTTTCTTTCTGATCAGATGAATCAAGCATTAGAGTAAAAAAGAATTCCACAAAAAAAGAAAGAAAAAAAAAAAATTCAGACAGATTTTAAACGAACCTAGCCACTTAACGTAGGAGTTGAGAAGAGAGACAACTCCTCTCATATCCCAGACGTAAGGATACAGATCATAGAGAAGTTCTCGGTTGTTGCAAAAGGTCAATCTTTCCATCAACCGGTTCAACGCTTCAGCACTTTCATTCAGTTTCTTTGCTCGTTCAAACCATTCTTGGGCCTGAAAACAATGAATACTTATGAGTGACACGGAACCAAAGATACATCCTAAAGTACAATGGAAATGTGCATAAAAGGTTGTAGACGGATTCGAGCTGGTTAGTTAAGCTTCTAAGTCTCTCAAATATGAAACACTTGTAACTTTGCCTTTGACAGCACAAAAATTTAAATTTGTTGGTGCTAGTTGAAGTTAAGCTTCTAAGTCTCAATTATAACACCCCTGTAACTTTCCCTTCGACAATACAAAAATTTAAATTTTTTGTTGGAACACAATAGACCAGATCCACCCTGGTCCCAGTTAGGAGTCCTAAATAGCAGAATAAACAAACCGCATGTAACCACTCCCGCTGGACCAACTACTCAAACAATTAGGAGCAGTCGACAGGAACTGTGAAACCATCGTGGACTATACCAATCAAACGGATGTGAGATTCCAGAAAAACTCTATAACTGGTTCTGATTCCTCCTCAATTAAAAAATTGTGTGTTTTTCCCAGATAGAGGGAGGAAAATTGCTCATTCACAAGCACTAAGCCTTTCCAAAAGGGAGGGGGGGGGAGGTGCCAGTACTTGATCCAAAGACGTGAAGACAAGAAATGAACGATTTTTAGGTATGCTGGCCGCCTCATTTAATTGTTCTTGTTCACAAAGTTTGTACTGCTGGGTTATGCCCATACATGTTTGAGAGTACATAAATAAATAAATACCTCTGGAGTTTTTTCAGCATTTTTCTTGAAATGGGCAGTTGATGAGACGTGATGTGCGTTGCTTTTGAGCCAATTAAATTCTTGAAGGAGCGTCACACCTTGCACTCCATGCTCAAATGGAAGGTAAAAAAGATCACACAGTAAGGCTAAATCTTCTACTTTCAATTCTTCAAGAACTTCACCTCTCCTTTGATAGATGAAACAAGATAAAAAAAAATTACTAGATAAGGCTGCTGACAAAAATGACAAAACATTGCAATAAGCGCTGCTTCTGCAATCAGCTGTAACCAGCAATTTCTACGTTAGATTCGGGCAAGTATTTATCTCGTGACAGATTTTTGATGAGTCACGTTGTAGTTTTTTTATTAAATGATAGTCCTTTGTTTTCGTTGATTCGTCCAGTTCTACCCAAGGATGGCACTTCTTCGGCCAACATTCTGTCATTTTCAAATTGAAAAAAAAAAAAAAAATTGCACTGGATTATCATATAAGGTATGCCCACCTCATTAAACCCAAAATTTGATCCACGTGCCACAATCGTTTTGGTAATCAAATAATAAATACAAGTTGAAGCTTCAAATGTGTTTTAATCAAAACAAGGTTTTTAAAAAAGGGCTTCACTTGCACTCATCACCTTAATGAGGCTCTTGCAAACTTTTACTACAGTGGCTTCTGTTTATAACGGAACCTCGTAGTAGCGGAAACCTGATGTTATCGGAAAATTTTGCTGGTCCGGTAGAATTTCTATGGTAAATCAATGTGCGAGGGTGGATTTTAAAGTAAGTTTACCTATTTTTTTTTTCTCAGAAACTGTCAATGCTAGAAAAAAAAACAAACCCAGCATTGAAACGTACGTACTTTCAGCTTTCTAACGAGTTTTAGTTTTTCAAATTTGGCCAACGCGTTGCGGAGATATCGTGGATTTTCCTCAACCGTTTATCCTTCAAACGTGCCCACCTTTTCACGCGCAATAAAAAACTGCGAGTTTCGGCAGGCGATGCGCTTATCTCCGGATCAGACATCTCAATAACACCTGAATGCATGTTTTTTTACTAAATAGACTACTCTTCTACTGATAAAATGATCCAATTTGTATCGATCTTCAGAATTTCGGTCAGTACTGAAAGTGCAATCATCATGAATTGAAACTGGATTAACAGCTTGCGTCAAAACCTGGTTGAGGAGTATGGGGAAAGAATTTTACGACGGCTATATACAGAAATTTTTGCACCCATATAAAACATTCAAGAATCTAGCGGGTGACTTTGTCAAAAAATGAGGTGAGATGCCTCACAACAATGTTATAACTTGTTTCAATAAAATAATAGCTCTATTTTACTTTTTTAAAGTCTTAAACTCATGTTTTCTGTGAGGCTAAAAAGGTGGGCACGTTTGAAGGAGAGACGGGTGTGGAAAATCCACGATATCTCCGCAACGCGTAGTCCAAATTTGAAATACTGTAGCTCGTTAAAAAGCTGAAAGTACGAACGTTCCGACGCTGGGTTTGTTTTTTTTTTCTAACATTAATAGTTCCCGAAAAAAAAAATACGTAAACTTACTTTAAAATCCACCCTCGTAAATTAGCCTGCTCATAGCGGAACCTGTCCAGCGCGAAAACGGAAGGTTTCAAAGGCGTATTTATCGGAAAAATTGTGAGAAAAAAGGAAATAATATTAGAAAAACGGGCAACTTCTGTCTGTCAACAGTTAAAACTAGGAGTTTTTTATCAAATCTTAAACAGTTTAAATTTTTAACCATTATAATTTGTAAAGTTTCAAAGTTTTAGATTTAATAAGTTTTAAAGATTTAATTAAGTTCCAAAGTGTCGAAGGTAAATAAATGTACGAGGCAGTTGGCCTTTCAATTTTCAATTTTTTAATTTTTATTTCTCCATCCGGTAAACCTGCCGATAGCGGAAACCTGATATTAACAGAAAAATGTATCCGCTCCGTGAGGTTCCGTTATAAACTGGTGCCGCCAAGCAAATAAATAGTCTGATCTGATGGAACGACCAGCGGAAATCACAAAAATCGCAGTAAGTAAGTCTAAAATTCCGTAATAAACTCACATAACTGCAATAACACCAAGATCATAATGGCTGTTCAACGCAGGTATCATGGGAGATTCCTGTCTATTATGTCACTTTCTCTCAGGAAACACAGAGATACATCTCAATTTAGATAGGAATCTCCCATGATACCTGCGTCTCTCCGCCATTAAGCCCGATTGTGAGAGTGAATTTCGTGATTTTTTAGTGTACTCATTGTCATTTTTACAGGTTTTTAGGCGAGAATCAACTCTTCAATCCCGTGTAACAAAAGTTCGCAAGAGCCCCATTGTCATAAAGAATAAATGTATCAGAATAAATGTATCTAAAATTTTCATAAATTCTTACTTTGTTAATTCAACCCCATTAGTTTCTGCAGCATTTGTAGGTGGATCTACAATCATAGTTTGACTGGAAGGACTAGGCGACTCCATTTGCATTTTATTATTAGTATCACCGGGGAAACTTGAACACTGAAAAATCAAAGGGAAGAGTACATGATTTAACAAAATTGTTTCTCTTAGTACGAGTGATTAGGAGACGGAGAGAAAAGAAAAAATCGGCTTGGATTGTAAGCAGTAGCAGTGAAACATTGCATGTTATTGGACATTGGATGAACTCGGACACCATAATTGTTCAAAAAATTGATAAGTCAGACAATGACCAAATATTTGTGTCGTAAGCAATTCACATGCTCTGACATTTCAGAAGCGGCTTGTATAATGCCTAGACAAAGGCACTTAGAAAGCCTTGTATTTCATGATCACAAAAAATGATACCTTGCGTTTCATGCATGCCTTAAAAAATAACCCGGTATACCGTGATTTGACCCACTCATTCAAAAGCTAATAATGAGCAGATAAATTAGATGATTGTTACTTGTTAGGTTTTTCTTGGCTGGTTCATTCATAATGTTATTTTAAATGCAGTATGCTCCAACACCTGTATTTTTTTAGGAATGTGCAAATCCTATTTTTTTATTTCGAATCCGAATCTTAAAGTCAAATTTTTGCAAATCTAAATTCGAATCTGCATAGTGAAATTATAAGAACAGTTATTTTTAAGTGCAAATCACATATTTTTATTATTATTATGATTACAAATTTACATTTCAGCAGAGGGATGGATATTTTAATGCAGGACAAAGGACAAAGGGTTAAGGTGTCTAAAATTCTCAATAAAACACTAAACGGATAGTGTGTTCTTTGTTTTGAAAAGAAACAAAAATGTGGGAGGAATGAAAATATACTATTTGGGCTCTACAATCAGTGCTTTTCTGATATATGGTTGGTTTAAATAAATCACTCATAGGAGACTGAGCATCTTAAGTTAGGGTCTTTACTCTCTCTGCCAACCTTACATTTGTTTTCATATATGCCAAAAACCACATACACATAGTCGCACGTAAAAGCCGCACTTTTTTTCCACTTTTCGACCCTCAAAAATCAGGGTGCAGCTTATCTGACTAAACTCATGGAATTTTTTTTTGTAACACTCGGCAAATCATGTAATTCACGCGCAGCATTGGATGCTGTGGGCAGAAACGACCAATGAGCCCCGTAGTTTGCAAGAATGAATGGGCCAAAATTGAAAAAAAACTCGTACCTTGTGAGTTGAATGTTTGTTTACACCTAACTAATCTCTCGATTAATCTGGCGCGTGCTCGACATGAACTCAATGGAGAGTGAGAGAGACAGAGGAGCAAAGAAACAGACTGGCCGTATTTCAAGACCATATCAAGACAACACGGCACGTGGCGGGGCGCAGCGTGCATCGGAACCCTTACCGCAAGTAGTGATATGCAACAGGTGCACTGTCCGTAAATAAAAGAGCTCAGTAAACACACCAATTTTTTTCTTTTTTCCCCTCAAAATGTCCACTTGATTTGCCATATTTTTCTTAGAAAAACAGGGTGCGGCTTATATGCGAGACTTTTTTTCTCTCGAATTACGCTCTCGTTGCTCTCAAAATATGGGGTGCGGCTTACACGCGGCTACACGGTAAAACTCCTACAAACATGCAAGGCTCCTACAAGGCATGCGGGTAGATAACCCAAACATCATCACTTGCATTGCAGCTATTGGTAGAATTGCCGGTCTTATGAATGAAAAAAAAAACTTCAAAGATTCAACATTTTTGAATTCCAAAAACAGTTTCTGAAATATGCAGATTCGCAGCCCCTAATACTTTTTCATTTCAAAACATTACAGTAAAGTAAAAAATCACAGATTCAAATCACTTTGATTTAACTGTTTTTTGTTCCATAAAAATACTATCATGCTTTGATGAGAACTCACGGAGGCGTCCGATGAAAGGCAGTCAGAGGTAGGCGTTGTCTTACAGTCCATTGGTTCACTTATGACTTTATTTTCTGATGCTAGTGAATTCATCACTATTGGAGGACCGGTTAGAGCTGTTATGACTGAAGTTGGCTGCATTAGGCTATCACTACCATTGGCCTTATTGAGGGAAAAAGGATTATTGTGATGAATTGGTAAAAAATAGATAAGACGACAGGTAAATGGATAAGTAAAAGTTCTAGACCAAATGCTTCACATTAAACACAATCAATGTTCAGGCAGTTTTAATCATTCCTCATCATTTGGAAATCAACAGATATTTTCTGATACTTTATAAGTCTCATTTGAGTGTGCTCCTTGTTCTGAGTGTCATTTATATTTATCGCTTTTTTTTATTTATTTTCCGATTGAAAATGGTGATGTGAGCGCACTGAGACATTTTGGAGGTCGATTTTTTGTGTTGACTTAGTTCTCATTGTAATTGTATAATTTACAGAAAAATTCCAAAAATAAACTAACTCAATTTTGCCGATAATGTGCCTTGTCTCCTTAATTGGCTGAGCCACATCAAAATCAAGGAATAAAGAAGAACATATAATTTAATGATTCGTTGATAAAAACTTGGCTATCTAAGGCAGCGATTCCCATTCTTTGATACAAGGGCTTTTCCGAAAAATGCATAGAACGCACATTTTAGCCTCCCAGAAACTTGATAGGAAAAAAAAAAAAAAAAAAAACACTTAAACCTATAATCTCTTGGAACTACATAGGAAAACACACTTTTTGTAAAATTGCCAATGAATAAGAGTTATTTGCTAATTCTACTTAAGAATAAATTCATTTTTTTAGGCCAAGATAAATGACCAAAAAAAAAAGAAAAAGTAATCAATTTTGGAGGGTAGGTAACGATCTTTCCGACTGATTGTAAAGTGATTAATGCGCCTAGAAAGACTGGGAACCGCTGATTTGAGGCATAAACGAAATACTTACAGCAGAGCAAACTTCAGCAAGGGCATGAAGTTGGCTGTTTTGTGTACTATCGGACACGGATACCGAAGTTGTTGTGGTGGTGAGGGACATGCAAGTATTAATACTGGGTATAATAGGAACGGGAATGGCCACGGCAACCTGGGGTTGCGGTTTTTGAATCGGGCCGTAGACTTGCTTATGCCTTCGAAATTCTACGATCCACTCGTTGATTGCGTTTCGCAAAGCTCTGCGTGGATGATAAATGTTTGTCGGAAGCGATGAAGGAACATCTTCGGAAAGACCACCATCTTCAGACTCTATTTCTAATTTGATGTCTGCAGAAACACTATCATCTAGAATGGACAAGAGAATTGATTCAAAAATGAAAAATTTGGTGGAGGGAGATGTAATTGCAAGGTAATGACTGAATGATAAATTGGTACAAACATTACAAACTTGTTCAACAAACTTTAAGAGTGAACCCCATCAGCAGAGACCCCAAAAAATTGCAGCCATAATTTGCTCAAAGTTTTAAAAACTCACAAGCCGAGTCTATGCCGGAGATCTCAACCCGGGTTCAGCCAAACCCGGATTGAGATGCTCGCATAAATACTTCGGTTTTTGCTAAACTCGGGTTCGACTCGACCCCGATTCAAACCCAAGTCGAGTCACTGAACTCGGGTTGAGATTTTACACATAAACACCTAGGAGTTCAGAACCCGGGTTCAAGTAGCACCGATGTCACCAAATCAAATGAGGTTAAACACGCATCTCATGCGGTTGCACTTGTCCGAACCGCACCAAGCCGCCATTTTCGTCAAAAATTTAAACAAACACAGAGAAGAAGAAGAAAGAAATCCTTTGCACTTGAGTTCAAATGTACGGGTGTTTATGCGCTAACCTGAGTTGGACCCGGGTTGAAACTCAACTCAGGTTGAGATCTCTAGCATAAACTAGGCTATTGTGCTTAGATAGGACCAATATGCTTGTTTAAATGGCAGACACTTACTGTCCGAACTAAAAAATGATAAACTGCAAATTTGAGGGGTTTTTGGCTAAAATCACAAACAAGGCCGCGCTATTGTTGCGGCAACTAACACCCGATCAAATTTGATGAAATTGAAATATGCTGTGTAAAAGCGTCTCCTGAGAAAAAGCTTTCACCGGCAGAAAAAATCACCAGCTAAACATTTAACAGACAGTCTTAAAAGTGGCTTTTAACCCATTGACTTGCCATTTTTTACCAACTATTGACTTGCAATAAAGCGCCAGCGCGTCACAGACTCGAACGGCCAGAACTGCACTGACGCGCCCGCGCGTCACAGATTATTTCATAGTAGTTCTGCTAGATTCCGACAGATAGCGTCACAGGTGAAATGATCCATGACGCGCCGGCGCGTCACTTTAACTCCGGCCGTTCGAGTCTGTGACGCGCCGGCGCGTCAGTGCAAGTTAATGGGTTAAATCAACTTGTTGTACCAGTGTTGTTATTCATGATAAAGAGAAGAAAATAGCAGTGGTGGTAGTAAAGTCCACTTGCCTTGCGGGTGCTTAACAGAAAACAACTGGACTGAAATAAAAAAAAAAAAAAGAAAAGTAGCAAGGTTAAACTTACTCAGACTTAAATCTCTTAAACCATCTATGCTACATCTAGACCATTGAGCTAACGTATGAATTGCAACAAAATTACAGCCATATTCACAGTTTGGGTTGGTTAAAACACCACGAAGTTTAGGTATGAGATCTGGTGATCTGCCTTGATAAGGACCAAGAAAAACACGTTTCTGATCATAGTCATTGGCATGGATATTATCCCAAATGACAGGAGGCCTTCTCAAAACTTCTGTAATTTCTTCAATGGACTCAACGGAGAGGATTCTAGATATTACTTTTGTACCTGAAAAAAGAAAAAATGACATACTTTTTAAACACTGAGTCTTTAAATGTTAAACAGATTATAACTGCTACAAATGATACACAGACAGTTATGTATTATTGCACTCAATAGTCAGCAATTTATTTTTTTCAGTTATATGTATTATAGACACAGAGGAAATTCACATGCACAAAACCACACAATGCCACAGAAGTCTTTACATGGGAGTACAGGCAAGGCACCTTCCTCAAATTTTAACTAATGCTCTTCCATAGTGAATTGTTTTAATCTATGGACACCAGTTCCACCTACTTCATCTCCAAATGCACTTAGACGGAGTTTCAGTCGATCTCACTCATAATATGATTTTATCAAGTTCTTCCTCCTTTAATATTCCTTCACCCAAAAAATGTACCCTTCAGGTTTCCCATTTTATTAACTTTCAATAGCAGATTTCTACAACAAACATCATTGCATCATCATTGGCATGCAATGAATGCAAGAGATAGCAGAGAAAGAGAGAAGCAGACAAGAAAAATGTTGTTACTCTTGTTTATTTGAGCGAGTTAAAGGAAGCTTAGGCTGTTCTAAGAAAGATAAGACTTGACAACGGTACAGTTTGAATGAAAACGTCAGCTGCTTCCTGCTCCTGACCAATTAGATTGCGGAATTGGCAGTTTGAAGCAGATGTTTCCATGAAAGCCGTAGAACTGTCAAGTGCAATCATTTCTGGAACAAGCTATAACAACAATGAAATGTTGAGTGTTGTATATTTCGGCTGCCTGCTTAGGACTTGAATCTCCTGCGCTCCCCCCCCCCCTTCATTTGCATTACAAATGCTTTTTTTTTCAGTTTAGAGCCTACATATTTGAAGATAAGCACAGAGAGAAATGTTGTGAGAACAATTCCAATAGTACTTGCTATCACATAAATGTCACCTGCGCGCATTATTTAAGAGAACGTGTGGCATTGCCCACAATTTTTGAGACAATGCAAAGTCCGGCAATTTACCAACAGTAAAAATACTGAGCTCCCCCATGATTTTCGGAGTCCAAAAGCTGAGTATGAGCGCATCTTCATCGTTTTATTAAACAGAAGTAGTAGTCGAGTTCAGCTGCCAAAATACGATGGTTCATTACACTGGAGTTTCATAGTGTACAACTGGACGAAGAAGAAGAAGAAAAAAATATGGGAAATACAGTACAAAAAATAAATATTTTTGCTGCTCATTTTTCTCAAACTAACCTTAAAACTTTTTCAAGACCATTTGTTCAAATGTGACATAAATTCTAGAACTTTGAAAAAGGACATCGCACACACTTCGAGGAAGATTGCCAATAATTGATTTTGATCAAATTGGTACCATTTTTTTGTCTTGTTCTTGTCATAAGTTCTCAAAGGCCCCAAGAATTTTTAAGTGCCGTTTTTGAGACAATGCAGCTTAAAGTTTGCGCTAATCTTATCATTTATGTTGTATTCACTCTGCAATCAAAGTTGTCCCTCCTTGCAAGTGAGCGGCCAGCCCACAATGGCTGACTTCTATCTTCCCTCCTTCTCCACTCACTTTATCCCAGAATTACGCCCGCTCTCTCCCCATACACACACACATGCGCATGCGCGCAATAAGCAGACTCAGCGTGTTCAATGGAACGACCGTGTTTATATGCATTTGTAGAGGGAGAAAGAGGGCATAAACTCCGGACGAAGTGAGATCAAAGAAAGGGAAGGTTGAAGTCAGTCATAGCCAATCAGCCGCTCACTTGGAAGGAGGGACAACTTCGATTGTAGGGAGAATACAACGTAAATGATAAGACTTGTGCAAACTTTAAGCTGCATAATCTCAAAAACAGCACATGGGAATTTCTTGGGCCCATGAGAACTTTTGATCAGGGCGACAATAAGCAAAAAAATTAAGAAATTTTTATCAGAACTAACAAAAAGCTACTTTTAACAAGGTGTGTGCAACATCCTTTGGTACAGTTGATTCAAAAATTTGGTAGAACTTAGCATCTGAAGAAAAGTGGAATTAATAATTACCTGTCCACATGATGTCAATATCTGGAGCCAATTTTGAACCTAGAGTGTTGAGATATTCAGAATTTGAAACATTTGGAACAGCTCTGGCAGAACAGTATTGAGTTGGACAGAGCAAAAATTTTGGCTGGTTTAAATGCTGATAAACTTCATTTGTGATTGACACCTAGGAAAGAAAGTTTTGATGTATAAGAGAAACAGCAAATTAAATTGTCAAAAATTCACTGCACTGTACCATATTCATGAACAGGGTGTAATAAAACTACGTATATACTTACATTCACTTCCAGGGCAAGTTCTTGAGGTAAAAATAAGATTTTTTTCCCAATAAATATGCGTTCAGAAATGCCCCCCCCCCCCCTTTGAGCTTTTGAGCTAAGTTTCGCCCCAAAGTTTTAAAAATTTATGATTTTCTTGGACCAACTAATAATCCGCTACCTGTGATCTCTTGGTTTTGCCACTTGTAACGCTTTGGCAAGCAGTGTGTGGAACACATAGAAACAAAGAGATCAGTTGAGCCCCTCTGGTTTAAGGCCACCTTGGCAACACTGGAGCCATACTCCTACTAAGCCTTACTACTCAAAAAACCCCAACTTTTCCTGAGCCAAGGAATGCAATCACAAAGCTTAAACTAAACTTGAGTGCTTTACCAAGTACTCACTAGACTCACTTACTTCTGAAAAACATTAGCTTCAGTTGAAAGCAGTTACAGGAACTTGTAACAAGCTTGGGAGGGGGGGGGGGAGCCCGCAGGGGAAAAGCAAAAGCAAAAGGAGCAGTTGTCTCTTTCTAGTAAGCTGAAGATACCGTGTTTCACATCAGTTTTCCCATAAATAAGCTGAAAACAAGCAAGAATTTACAAAAATTGAGCCCCCCCCCCCCCTAGAATCTGGTTAGTAGGTTGTAACCCCCCCCCCCCCCCCCCCCTGGATATAGGGTATTCCCACCCCCTAAAGACAAATAGAGACAGACTAGAGACAAATAGAGACAGAACAATGCGCTAAAATGAAAGATTTGAGACACGCCCAATTCTTGCGGTTTTATCAAAATGTGTCGCAGGATGTTGAACGGTGAGTACCCTCCTCTCCACTTCCTGCCTATCCTCCTTGCGTTCACCGAATGTCACTGTTCAACACCCTGCAACGTTGTGATGAATTCGGCGTGCCTCTGCTGCAGCCATTTAGTGCTCCGTCTCTATTTTTCTCTGCCGGCAACCATGGTGGTATTACCTGTGCATGAGCAAATGACTGAAAAACTTCTTTATCAGCTTCAGACATTTCTGACTCAATATCATCGAACAATAAAGCAAATGCAGAACATCCAAATTGATAGACTTGTTCCAGCTTCCGTTTCAAAGTAGATATTTCTTTAGTTGATGAATAAGTGATGTCTAGCCCTGGTGACAGAGCGTAGTAAAAATTGATTCCGCATTCTTGAGCAGCTGTGATTAGGCCGGTCAAATGTTCAGCTTCTTCAACTGTGTAGAGTTCTCTCCAGTAAACTCGATGCTTGTAGTCATCTTTAGGGGCATATAAATAAGAATCCATGCCCCATTTTTTCATCCTAAAAAAAAAAGCCATCAAATTTTCATAAGCATGTGAAGCTTGAAGCGACTTGTCCAATCTATTTAATCACTAATCATTCACTGAGTGCACTCAGTTACATTGGATACAATTATATACATCATCACATATAAATTTACTTTAAATTACTTTTTTGAAAATTTGTATGATGAGCTACGGCTAGCAGCTGGGGCCGCTTGCTACTTCTACTTCTACTGGCACTTGCATCATTTTTTTAAGGATTTTCTGAGCCAAAAACAAGCAAAATTGGTTGAGAATTAGAGCTGTAACATAGGAAATGTACTTTCACCATAAGCTTAGTGAGAGCCAGTGATTTTCCAATATTTCGGCTTTATTTTACAGTATTTCAGCTTGCACCTTTCAGGGGAATCTTCCTAAAATATGCTCGCAAGTGCCGACGTTCCTCAAATTTTATAAGACTCTATAAGCAGCGGGACGTGGTGCCTACGGTTGGAACTAATTGACCCTGGAATCACTTTAACAAACTGTGATGCTATTTATTGAACCAATACCATCAAAACATACCGTAGCCCGGGGGTTTGAGGTTATGTGATTAGGTTGCCAACTTTTACACAGGCTCTTGTAGGGGAAAGAGGAATTTTTGCGGTTTTTTCTAGGTTTTACTAATTTTTCGGCTGTAATAACCAGATTTACTTGCTCAGGGCACTTCCCTGGATGTTCTAGTGCGTTTCCGCGAAAAAACACTTTTTTCACAAAATTACGTGAAACACCAAAGGGCCCTTTCACATCGACCCAAAGTAAGCAAGGGTCCTCCCTTTGGTGTTACATGTTTCGGTATGTAATTTTGCGAAAAAAGTGGTTTTTCATAGAAACACTCCAGAACATCTGGGGAAGTACCCTGACCAAGTATATATGGTTTATACAGCCGGAAAATTAGTGAAAACTAGAAAAAACCGCAAAAACTCCTCTTTCCCTCATAAGAGCCTGCGTAAAAATCACATAACTTCAAACCCCCGGGCTTCGGTATGTTTAGATGGTATTGATTGAATCCCCCCCATAATCAGAGTTCCTGTTCTAAAATCAATTCAAGCATAGAAAAAGAGCCTTACTTTTGGAACAAATCCTTCCTCTGCTCTGTTGTCCATGGTCGTCCGTAAAAACCTAAAAAAGAAGAAAAAAAATGCATCAGAGGTTAAAACGGAGATGAATAAATGATGTTGCTGAGAAAGCAAAAATCAGTAGTTGAAAAAAAAGAAATTGCAGTTTCCTGAATCCTTGGATAAATGAGATCAATAGTGACACACCTTTAGGGTCATGAATAGTAATAATTTTAATTACCAAAGCCTTTCAAATAATCAAACACAAAAGTTTTAAGTCAAGAATATACATGGAGCACACAAGGTTGATTTGACTCTACAAAGATTCCACACTTATCTAGAATTCTTGACTGCCCAAACTTTTGAGTTTGATAGAGGCTGTTTCAGATAGCTTCGGTTCTGACAGTTCTTTCTATACAAGCGCGAAAGGACGATATCAAGTCTTCAATTACGCTTGAATGTTAATATTCACGAAATACGTTAATTAACCGAGGCTATTCCGTGGCAAAAAGTTCTAACGATTCACGCAGTGTGCGGCATGAACGTTTTTACGCATGTAAACAAAGAGCTGTCAGAACCGAAGTTATCTGAAACGGCCTCTAGTAGTTAATATTATTAGCCAACAATGAAACTTCCCATTATTGCCTGATTCTGCCAATTGATGAACGTCTCTTTTCTTTCTTAGTTCCTGAAGAAACTATTTGTTTCATTGCTATGATTAGAATATAGATGATGATTCAACAAAGGTACGTAAGGAACTAATTAGTAATGCCTGTTCTGTGCTACACTTGGCCGCCTGCTTACTTGTCAGGACTTAACTAATCTTGACCCAAGTTTTCTACTTTTCCAACTCGACATAAGTTCAAACCTGGGTTAAGGGAGGGCCAACCTGTGTAAGTGGGTATCTCAACTAGGGTTGGACCTTTGTAATCATTGAAGAAGACTGATAGAGTGACTGAATGGAGGGTTACTATTAGTCACTCTACAATGTATATCAGAAAGTAAAGCTCTAAAACAAAGTATCCATTTGCTACATCCGATAAGCAAGAGGCTTAGAACAAGCATTCAGCATATCAAATGGAGCAGCGGATTACTCAGTTACAGAGCTTTACTTTTTGATAAACGCAGTAGATGGACCAATAGTAGGGGTCATTTCACGAAAGATGGCCGAAGAAAGCTCGCAGGGCCTGCACAGTTGGTAAGCTCACGCATCAAAATTAGTACTTAAAAACACATCGAATTCAAGTACTATAGCTACTCAAAATAAGATAGTAAGTATCAGAAGTCTTTGCAAAACCAAACACTGGCCCACGCGTAAACAAGGCAATCTGTCATCTGCCAACTCTCGTGAAATGACCCCTAAAACCCTCCATTTAGCCTCTCTATCAGCCTTAACCAATTATTTCAGCCAGTAGACCTGGATTAGCTAACCCAGGTTGAGAAGCCTTGCATAGACTAAGCAAAGACTAACGAAGAAGGCGAGACATAGTGATATGCTGCTAGGGCTTTATTCCTGGGAATATTACCAGCTGAGTTAAATCCTGAGAAGAAAGCTGGGCGTGTAATGATATGCCGCTGGGAATGATCCGAGCTGAGTTAATTCCCAGGAGTAAACGAGTACTAGCAATCAGCTTTCACTTAAGAGGCAAGAGGGAAGATAAAGATGAGGTGCCTAGATGATGGGTTGGTTTTGTCAGATGGAACCGAGGGATAGATTTGCCGGTGATCACCGGGGTGCGGTAAAGGAGAAATGCAGGCAAGGACAAATAATCATGATATAAATCCAACTACCTTCAACGACGCCACAAATGAAGTTAGAATTTTTTACGTTCAAATTGTCTGTCGATGGATTTAGGCCAGCCATATTTGAAGAGATGGAACTGTTTCAAGGAAGAACATTAATAAGACGCAAGAGACGGAAAACTAAAAATGAAGCAGCAAATTAGGTTTAGTAGGGAACCAACGAGAATACTGAGTACTGCGATTTTAGATCAAATATCGTCGAATAGCATGAAAGCATGAAAATTAAAATTAAACCTGATTAAACCGATGAATTTGACAGAGAAAAGTCAGACGAGAAAAATGTAAATAAGCTACAATGAACTGCCCGACCAAAGATTAAAGATTCAAACGGAGGAACAAGGCAAAGATTACAGATTTTTCAGCGTTTAGTTTCAAATTTTCCCGGTTTTTCTTTACTTAGAGCGAAGGCTGGAATTTTCCCCGAAAGAATATGCCTGAAACCAAGGATAATAACATAAATTATTATCCTTGCTGAAACTATTTTGCCCGAAAGATTTACACCGAAACGGTGAATGCATCGAGGGATTTTGTATGTGGTCGTGCATTGTTTTCTATGGCCCCCTGAATGTGGATTGTAGGTCCAATACGAGAAAAATACTTCAAATCTTTGAATAGCTGTAACTTTCGTTGAAATTGTCGAATTTAGACCCCGTTTGGACTATTTTCTTTGTCTTTTCAAGGGCTTTCAAATAATTTTTAACAACTTGTACCCTGCCATTTTCAATTTTACTCAAAGGGGCCCTGCCCTCTAAGCCCCAAATTCCAAAATTCAGGGAGAGGCCAGGCTGTAACTCTCGTTGAAATTATTGGATTGACTTCCGGTTTGGACCATTTTCTTTGTCTTTACAAGAGCTTTCAAATGATGAATCACAACCTATACCATTTGAAAAAATTTTTGTAGAGGCCCCCAAAGCCCCAAATTTTAGGGGGGAGGGGGCCCCCAATTTCTTTCCGCAGAAAATAAGGATGTGATAAATCAAAAGAAAGCCCTTGATCTGCTGATTCAAAATACTTTTAGTTTTTGAAATCCCACAATTTTTAAGGCCACAGCGAGCAATTCAAAATGGCCGCTAACTTGAGAAAGGGCCACTTTTTGAAAAAAATGCTTTTGACCAACAATGCTTTTTTTTTTAAGTGTGCAATCCATTTCTGAAATAAAAACACACCCGTCCCGTAAGAAAACATCGAGAAACAGCAATTTGCCCCTTCCTTGGGGTCCAATTAGGCCCTTAGGGACCATTTTTTTTGGTGTCGGCAATATTTTGCTTGAATTTTGTGGGGTCAGTATCCGTTGGAGAAGTTTAGCCAGAATTTCATTATCTTGCGCCGTTTTTGCTAAATAAAAAAGATAGTGGACGGGTGGTCTGAAACACTCTGTATAGATCAACCCTCTAGATACCTGCAATATGTTGCCATAATTTCTTCACGTTAAAAAAGCTTTTACACCGAGGGGATTTCCAGTTAAGACACCCTCATGATAAGGACCCAAAAAAGGAGGACTCAACGTAAGTTGCCCCCAAGGAAAATCCTTGGATCTGATTGGCCAAAATGCAATCTGAGGGTAATCTACAGTGAGTCCAAAAACCAACATACAGTAAACTTTCGATTTACCGGATCGCGATTTACCGGATTTCGCGATTTACCGGAAAATTTTTCCGGTCCCGGCAAAAGTCCCATAAGAACAATGTTAAATTTCATTCGATTTACCGGATCGCGGTTTACCGGATTTCGCGATTTACCGGATTTTTTCTCGGTCCCAAGAAGAAATTTCTTCTCAATTTACCGGACTTTGCTCAGATATAGCAGTTTTTTCCCGTGACACGATGCCGCGATCTCAAAGAATCACCATGAGTCACTCTCCAAACTCATCAGTCGCGGTGTTTTGAAAAACGCGTCAAGCGCGAGGGAAGCTTCGCTGCTTTCCCGCGTTGACAGCAGCGCAGCGTTGCCGCCCGTAGTGCGTTGGCTCCACGCGCGAAGCACGTAGTTTATGGCTTTGGCACTTCAAGAACTTGCCAACATTGGCAACGCTGGCTGACAGCGAGATCGACTGAACCTCTTTGGAAAAAGTCAGCTGATTTTTTCCAGAGAGATTTTTAGCTAAGAGAAATGAAAAACACTCAACAAACGAACGGTTAGTACCAAATTATCGTGTTCTAATCCCCCACGCGTGTTTTGTGCTTTTGTAAATAAAACCCTCAGGCTCAGGTTAGTCGAAACAGTGAAAATTTGGGGGGGGGGAGGGGGGGAATACCTAAAAATTCCGCGATTTCGCCGCAAAAAATGCGAGTTTTCGGTCCGCGATTTCGCCGCAAAAAATGCGAGTTTTCGGATTACCGGATTTCGCGATTTACCGGATTTTTCGGCCGGTCCACTGAAATCCGGTAAATCGAGAGTTTACTGTATTTCCATTCAAGAGAGTATCTAAAGCACATAAAGTGGAAGAGTGCTCTAGATTATTTACGTTTTTATTTATTTACTTTTTTTTATGTATTAAATTACTATAATATGTAGCAGCAAAAAGAAAAACAAATATAAAACTGATCAAGATTTTTAATCAATTTTCATAAAATTTCAAACATTGTTGATGTAGGTACTTCACAAATATGAAATGATAAAAATGACTGAAAGGAACTAAAATAAACAACTTTAATGGATTAAATGCAAGCAAACTCCAAGACAGCAAATAAATAAAAAGATGGGAAGGATCAGCTTAACACTAATCACAAGAATGATTAAAAATATTGATGAATTAAAATGAGAATAGATAGTTAAAACGAAACTGCTTGTTCCACTGTTTGCTGGGAAATTAACGGACAGTTCATACTGGAATGATTTTAATCATTTATAATGATCGAGACAATTTTCAGTGGGGTGACAACCCACAAAATAAAATGTAACAAGATTCTGTCTATTCAGTACAGTCAGCAGTAAAAGAAGTGCGGTTTACTGCTCAGATCATATAAATTTAAGATTTACCCAAAATGGAATTTTTACAGTAGTATTTCTATGGTAATGAAAACAAACACTTACACAATAGGTGATAATTGACCTTGATGAGAAAAATATGAAGGAAATGATGCCTTTGTTTTGATGAAACGATGAAACATACTTAGTTTAACAATTTTTAATTTATTAAAAACAGCATAAAAGTAAAACAGTTATAGGCAAGTAAAACAAAATTAACACTTTTTAAACTCTGCAGTGTTGCAAAATTTGGTTGAAAAATGTGTACATTGTACATTGGTTTAAATAGAAACTGTACACATTTTTACAGTGAATCTAACAACACTGGAATTCTATTTCAATTTTTTGACTATTCGTTGTTCAGCTTCCATAATTACTAATGATCCTTGCAAATTATTCTTCTTTAAGAACTGTTACCCACAAGTCCCCATTTTTTCGGTATCCTTAGGAATTAAGTAGCCTCAATACACAACCCCTCTCTGCCGAAAAGCTTAGATTCAGAAATTTCGGAAGAATCCAAGATAAATATCCTCTGTATGCAGATGGGGACACAAAATAATTCAAACATGAAGAGGGTATGTTTTAAAAGTGGTTTGAAGCGAGATACAAAAAATCAGAGGAAACAAGACAGAAATTAAGGGTTTCTGATGCTTCTCGCAATTCTTAACCCTAACCGCTTAGGTGTTGAGTCCTACTGGACAAAATTTGTTTTGTTGTGATGACATTTTGGCTGCTCATGTAATTGAAGATTATAAATAAAAATTGTATGGTTGCAAATAAACATTAATCAGAATGAAAGGAGAGAAACACAGAGACGTCGCATGCAATTTGACAACATCATATTAAGCCCATTTAAACCTATGAAAAGAGTGCATGCAATTTGACAACATCATTTTAAGCCCATTTAAACTTATGAAAAGGGTTAAACTATGAGGGTGCTCAGTGCACTAGAGATATTTTAAATGGGTTTGAATGGGCAAAATGCAGCTTTGCCAGATTGCACGATACACCACTGGAAACATGGTTTCTTCTTAACTCTCTTACAACATGATGATCACTAAAGTCTGACATAAACTGGCTTCACGTAAAGCTGAGATGTTACAGCATGCGCAGCTAGATTGCTGATGAGAGTGTTGCTTTACACTGGACATTTTGATGGATTATTGTTGGTTGTGATGCTTTTTGACTGAGCCTTCAATTGAACAGGCTTATGCAAAAATATCTGTTGTCCATTTTTTTTTATACTTAACTTTTTGAGCGTACATTACTCTTAAGAAGCCGCTGCATCTATGTAAGTACTGATCAGACTTGTTCCGCGGATTATTGTTACTATTTCCTTGTCTTGCCAGTTTTCATTAATTTTTTATTTTTTTATATGCTATTATTTTTTTAGAGATAAAAATATGAGTTATCTATCAAACTATCCTTATCCAACAAAGAGCATTTCAATGTGTTGAAGTTCTTTCTTCCCCTCCTAACAACCTACTGTCCTTTGTTCCTAAGTCTCTAACAGTCCAACCGTTCGCCTTGAAACACAGGCATAACGAGCTTATGGAACACAGCTGGGGCGGTTGGACTTTCTATTTCTATTTCTATTTTTTATATCTGTCTTCTCAATAAAAATATTTTGGACGTCGGACGTTCTCCCATGTATATTTTACTATTGCGTTTGAATTTGAAAAAAATGAAGAATTGAGCTTTATGAGGTCCCATGAGCCTGTTTAATTACTCTGAAGGGGGGAAACATGAAAAGGTAAGAAGAATCTTGCTGAAGGTGAATAATTGCGATTACACAAATTTCAGTCACTGACATTCAAAAAAGAGAAAAGAGAGAGATCATCATGAAAAAAATGCCAACATTCACAGAAAGAATCTTTTGTCAAAAAAACTTGGTATATCTGAAGATGCTGATTAAGTTCGTAGGCTAAAAGAAACGCATGCACTGCTGCAAACATTCTTTTGAAAAATTCAGAGAGAAAAAAACAAAACAAAACAAAACAAAATGCAACTTAAATTTAACTGCAGTTTAAATTTTTTTACCCTCAGAATTTAAAAGTTGCCCACAAGACATCTGATTAATACGAGGATCATGGTTTCAGCTAACCAGTAATTTTAAGTAGTCAATACATTTGTATTACCTTGAACTCAATTATGAAAATAGCGCGGCACAAAATTTTGATAGAAAAATTCCGTCCAGATAAAAAAACACGTTTCGTTTCTTGTCCTCAATCATAGGTTTGGAAGGAATTCAATTATGGTTATTCGAGCTAAGATTTTTGATGAAACACTTATAAGAAAGAGGATTTTGAAAAACACTTAAGCCTACAGTGATGTTTGGCACAAGTGTCCTGAAGTATTTTCTTGGGATAGTGGAGCAAACTGTTGAAGAAGAAACTTAGCAGTTGATAGAAAAAAGCCCTGTGATTTTAGAATTTTCATGAACTTCTGAGGAGCAAAAAATTTAGCTTTTAAGACCAAAAAGACTGAAGAGTCATTTTGGAAAAGTTTTTTAACTTTTTTTGATTAGAATACTCTACCTAAGTATTAAATTGATTGAATATCCTTGTTACCTATTTTCAGAGACTACTGCATTGCAGGCATCATTCAGCAATTATCACAAATCTGTTGGAGATGATGAAAAATGGACTAGTTTGTTGAATTCATCCTGCCAAAAAACAAGAGCTTGTGAGAATTATTAGTCCCAAATAACTCCTCAGTCTTCATTTTCAATCTCAAAGATTCAAGTTTTTATTCTAAGATCTTTTACCTCACCGGAACTTGAATAAACTTAAAATTTGGAGGATTTGACTAAATCCATTAAGCTTAAGTTTCTACCTTTGACATTTTTAACCCCTCACCACCAAAAAACTTTCTTGCATTGACACTTCTGCTCATAATTAAAAATATGTACTTTATTTAACAAATTCTCGACTTAAACAAATGAACTGAGCAAACTTTTCTCATAACCTTTGATGTACACATGATTTTGTAGAAACTACAGGGAAGTTTATAATATACATATAATAATATCATTCACATTATCACAAGGTCACCATGAGCGTAAGAATCAACACCAAAAACAGCACTGAATTTTGTGTTTTCTGAAGAATCAAATCTGAAAACACCTTAATTTCACTATGTATAATTTCCAGATGAAAATATGATGGAAATTAATTGCACTTGCAAAGAATTAAATTATTATATTATAAAAAGGCAATGGCTAAAATATTGTAAAAGAACATGTTCAACTATCTACAAAAAGAAAACCACAGACAGACCAAAACGCAGTAACAGATGTTTTGAAATGGGTAGAGTTTTAGTCAGACCTTAGAAAATAAATACAAATACATAAAGAATGTAGCAGTGGCATTAAGTTCAAAGTGTTCTGAGAATTTTTCTCCCTCGCAGAAATTGAAATACAGCAAAATAGATACATATAAAGGATAAAGGAGAGAATTAAAATAATATTATGAATAATTACCGTTTGATGCACTTTGCCAGTTTACAACATTTTTCAGAGGTAAGAAAAGTTCTCAGGATGTCTCTTAGCCAACCTTGTAATTTTTGAATCAGCTGACTTCCATCAAAGACAGAAAAACAGCCAAGATAAAATAGTGGAACTATGAGCTAACTTGTCCTGATTTTAAGGATTCTGATGATTTAGATTCTAATTTTAAATTTTCAACCGCTTGATTAAGTTCAGTGTCGTCCTTGGTATCCTTGTTGTTACCAATGTCTTTCGTTTCAGATTTTGTCTCTTCTTTGCTTTTATCATCACTAGCATCGTCATCGCTTAATGAATCGCTGCTTTCATTGCTACTTTCACTTGAATCGTCTTTGTTACAGAGTTCTGAAAACAGAGCGGGAGAAAATTTTTAGATTAATCTCCAAAAATCAAATAAATTGAATCAAAGATTGCTGATTGCACACATCAAAAATACCCTTAAAAGAACCCAAAATTTAAGAGCTGTTCGATTTCTGATAGTTCTTTATCAACGTTCAAAATTTGTGTTAAAAAAGCCTGAACTTTTTTCATCACAACAATAACAAAATTTGTAAACGGCCAAAATTTGTGTTAAAAAAGCCTGAACCTTTTTCATCACAACAATAACAAGAACATTAGAATGCTGCTTATTTTTAAAACTGCAAAATTGAAGGAGTTTTGCCGCTTAAAATGTTCTGTTTATGTAGGGGAAATAACTGTTTTAAGAGTCATGGCCTCATGGCAAAACATGTATTGTCATGGAATCAGTGGCAGAGCCGTCATTTTGGGTAGCGAGAATTCGCATTCTTCGCGAATTTCGGGGAATCTTAGATTCGTGTTGTTATGTGGATTTTCAAGGTAGATCATGCAGGTGTAAAGAGGTCCGTGCGTCAGAAAGCGCGGTTTTCGCATTGAGTTTATGTTTCACGCGCGCATTAGCTTTGATGCACCAAGGTTAGGTTTCGGCTGTCAAGCCGGCACGAGATCTAACTTTGGCGGCCGGGTCAATGAGCGCGTTCGATATAAGCAGTGTAAACGGTAGCAATGGCGTCTTTTCAGTGATCACCGTCGGAGTCTGCCCAACGTGAGAGGAGTCCAAGTCTTAAGCTGAAGTCATAATCAGAATTCAGGGAAGTCTTAAGCGGGAGATTAGGTTAATGCATAGTTGCAGGGAGGATTAATTACGGGATTCGGAAGTAAGGGTCGTATCATATATAGATAAAGGGAGAATCAAGGAATTCAGGGAGGATTTAGTCATAAGTTTCGTATGTTAATCGGGAATAAAAGTGTAATTTTAACGTTAAACTGAAGTTCGTTCTTATCACTTAACCAATCCGTTACCTAACTCTACCAAAGCTACGATAAACTACGCCAGCCCCCGGCGAACCGTTACAGTATTTCTTGGAGTTTGGTTCAATCTTTTGAGAATTTGCAAAATTTCAGCCCTTAAGACCAAAAATTTTATCTGCTGGCTTGATTTTTTATTTTTCACAGTTCCTAAATAGACCCTTTTTGAGCGCCAAAAACATTGTATTTTGGCGCTCAAAAATGGCCTACAGAGGATGGAGCTTGCAGTGATAAGCAAAACAGACAAAATGATTGCCCTAAACGCCCACAACTTGGAAAATTCTTACTGCGTTGATAAATGGCATTCCCAAACAAGCACATTTCAGATCAAGCCATGGCCTCAGGCCTTTTGAGGCACCAGATAGAATCGTTTTTTTGTTCCCCAAAATCCTTGAAATGGGTGTTTCACCAAGCCACAAGAAACATTTTAAGCGGCAAAACTCCTCGAATTTTGGAGTTTCAAACCCAAGCAACACCCTAAAGAGCCTTGCGAGCTAATCAGGGACTTCACGTTGAACGGATTGATATCTCCATGTAAGAAACAAAATTGGGTGAAAAACTGATTGGGGCAGTCTTTTGAAAACCATTGTTCAGTCGGTCATTAGATAATGGTTGCTGCAGAGACACCTTGAAATGAGTAACAAGCGACTGAACAATAATTTTTGATAGACATCAGCCCCAAATCGGTTTCTTTCTCAATAGCATTACTTGCGTTGAGTTTTATTGATCTGTTTGATAGCTGATCAGCTTGCTGGAAAGAAAAAGATCGGAACAAGACAACCCACGGTTTCTCTTTTTCCTCTCATCTTCGTTGGGTCCTTGTTAGAAATAGGAAAAGGTTCTCTACAGTACCCAAGCAGTAAATCATTCTTTGAAAGTAGCAGTCGATCTGCTAAAAATAAATGAACTTGTGCATGCCTTGCCTTGTAAAGCAAATATTGACCTGTTACAAGAACAATGATAGATAAGTACGAGAGATAAAAATGCGAAGTACCTTCCAACGTTTTGGTGTAGAGTTCACAATGTTGAGCCACAATTTGTTTGGCTTCCTCAAAAGTATTGTACCACTTTTTTGCATCTGCAACAGAAAAGTTTTCAGAGTTAGTTGTTGTTAGTTTACTATAGTTGAACTGGTGATCACAGACTTGCAAGTGACACTTTTGATCAAAAATTTTAAGCTGGGTTCAGGATCAATAACTAGAGGTTAGAAAATTTTGCGGCCGCGATTCATCGCGAAATTATTAAAATGCTCCTATGGCCTTGAAAACTATATAGGAGCATCGATCACAGTTCCCTGATTACGAAAATGCAAAGAGTGAAAACGCAAAATCGACCAGTTTTTTGGTTTTGGCGCGAAATCGCCGCAAAGTATGGCCTTTTTGAACCAGCGAAATCGCGAAATTCGGCCTTTTCGAGCGAAATCGCAAAATTGACAAATTTTTGCGGAATTATCGTAAAAGTGCGTGCGCGTTGAATTTATCGCGATTTTTCAAGTTTTTTGCGTTATGGTTCACAGGTAGCTAAAATTGAGGAGGAATTTGAAGTTTTCATCATTACAAAAAGTTAAAATAGGAGGGTGACAGGTCATAACACTAACTAAATTTCATGAAACGCGCTATATTTTCATCTCCATTGCGCAAAAAGCATTGCAAAAATAACACCGAAATCAACAAAAAATAACACCGAAATCAACGAAAAATAACATCAAAATCAGCCAAAAATAACGACGACATTTTCCAACCGCTATCAATAACTCATAAGTCCATTGCTTTCCATTTTGTGGATGGTTTGATGTAATTACTGATCAGAGTCAGAGATCTGTCAGTTAGGGTCTTTCCTCTCTTGGCCACTTGTATCTGTATTCGCGAATACGAAATGCCACTTAAAACTCCTACAAATAAACAAGTATCTGACCCCCATGGTACCAACTGCATTCCGGCGATTGGCAGAATCACCACTTTTACGCATAAAAAAAAAACCTGGAAGATTTGAAACATGCCTATTCGCACACCCTTATACCTACAAAAAACCCTTCGCAATTTAGTCTTTCCTTTTTCCAAAACTTACTTGTATCAATAAAGTCATTAAACCGGAGAGTTAAGTAATTAGACCTCTAATTTACTTGAATTTTTTTGAGGCAGCTCGAAAAAATATAAAAATAGTTCATCTAAAAATAAGAGAATAAGAGTTGTACAGTCAAAATAGAGATGGTTTAAAAAAAACAAAATCAACTATTTTTGAGGGAAACTATTTATATTCGATTACAATTCAAAAAAAGTGGGATTTGCACACCCCTAATAATATTAAAACACATACTTTCTGCATTGGCAAAACGAATGGCTAGTAATTCTGAGCACATTATTTCATCAGCGTAGTCTGCTCGAACAGACCAAACCCATGCTCGGTCACTGCCACAGTTTGGTTTCAGCTCCATTGTTGGTGTTACTGAAAAAAAGCAAACAGAGAGAGAATTTGAGCAAAATTGAGAAGACTAATTAATAAATTGCTGCGAAGGAGCGAAGAGGGGTAGACTTAGAAAATAATCTATGGTTAGGAAAAGTAGCAAAATTTAAAAATCCTGATGTTTGATTTTCAGGAGGTATGTTTTTCAACACTTTTAAACTTGAGAAATTGCAAAAAAAAAAGGTGTGATTAAAAACAGTGGTTCTGTTACTGCAATTAAAACAGCTGTCAACTTAGACACAGTTTTTAATTACAATTTTTGGGTCGTTTTTCAAGTTTTGGAATGTTGAAGAAATATTAAATTTGGTTCAAATCAAAATACCAGAATTTTGGAGTTTTGCTGTTGCAACAAACTTCAACGTGACAGATTTTTTTTGTTGAAAAAGTATGGCCAGCCAAAAACTTACAAATTTATAAATTGGCAACGTTTCAGGTGTCGAACAATGTGTCACAAAAATCTCCTCTTCTGAACTGCTTTCTTTGCAAATAAACCGCTAATTTGTACATCCAACGTATAAAATGAGATTCAAAGTTCTGACAAGCTGGATTTTGAAAAGGTTTCAAATTCCTTCGATTTCAACCCGTTCTCTTACTAAAATGCATTATATTACAGAATACTACAATCAGAGCAGAAACTTAAATTTATTTAGAAACAAGTTCTTTTTATTTCTGGTATCTTTGAGTTCAAGCAATTGCCTGATTCGGTGCATTTCCAGCAATCTTCGGCAACCGGCCAGGATGCGATTGGTTGGGCGTCAATCTTGTTTGTGAATATAACCTCGAAAAGCATGTCAGCCATCTTGAGAAGTGAGCAGGCACAGTTGCCAGTTTGAGCTGGTAAAGTCTAAATTTTGTTTCCATTCTGATAGGAGTATTCAGCGATTATATGTTTACACTATCAGAAAATTGAACTGTTGAGGATAGTATCCTTGGTGGAAAAGTAAAGGGCTGACCACTATCCACAGGTGACAAGAACAGGGAATTCTTCATTAATCTTTTCGGAATTAAGAAAAAAAAGTATGGGAAATTTTGAGTAGACTTATCATTATTTGTGTGTATTCTTGTTGGTAGTAAAAATGCTTAAAATCGATATGCAGCAATCGCAAACAGTTTTGATGATCTTTAATTTATGAGTTTTGCAGTAACGAGCAATGCTTATCTAATACTTTGGTGTTTGATATGCTTCAACGATGATTTCAATGAAAGATTTTTCTGCATCGACATTAAAGTTAGGCAACATTGTCATGAAACTATGCTGAGCATGTAATAAACTTTAGTACTCACTAAAATGATTAGCGCAAATTTTCAGAGTCTTGTCTCTTCGCATGACAACACGTACTGTGTTCTTCTCTTTGTGTCGCAGCAATTTGACGTCACCAGTGCCTCGTTCTTTCCATTCATGGGGCTCGCAGCTTGAGTCGTAACGGAATAGTTTTGCTCGCCTACGAATTGGAAAAAAGTAAATGATTGATTTTTAATTTGATTAAACTTTAGAAAGCAGCTACTTATATAATCTCATTCAGAACTTCAGAAGGGGACTAGCTGCCATAAAGACTTAGCAGGGTCCTTTATCCTTAAACAATACAGAAAAACAAATTATGACTTTGATCCCCGTGTTTTTTTGTATCATAAAGTTCAGACTACGATTTGTGTTTTTATGGTTGATCCTTAAATAGAATTCATGAAGGGCGGCATTGATACTGTTACTGCTTGGCCCTACAGGTCTTCACTGTCAAAATAGCAACATTTTCACACAGCACGCAAGCAAGTAACATTTGTTTTAATATGGTTTGGAGAAAGCTTCTTTTTTTTTTTCTTGTCTTCAGGAAGCAAAGAGTGGACAGATTTTGATTTTAAGATTTGGGATGAAGCAATCTCAACCTGGCTTGGCCTGACTCAAGAGAAAATTAGCTTCAGTCAAGGTGTAGGCGGATCCAAGAATGTGTCTTCTTCTCTTTACTCAAATTTAAACGGGTGCATTAGAAAGAAATGGAGATAGGAACTGAGGACACATGATGGTCCTCTCTGGCTTCCTTTTCTACAGCATGTGTTCAAATGAAAGGAGAGAGAGATAGATGCATTCCCACATCATGATGGAGAAGGTAGCCGGGAAGGAAAAAAACCAATTTAATTTAAGTAAAGAATGAAATTGGCAAATACCTACTTTACAATTATATGGAATTAACAAGAAATCTTTTGAAAGATCAGACAGCTCCTACAATTACTATGGTTCTAACGACTAATCTCTTCAAAATATGTATTAGCAATTAAAAACTAGTTGAAGAAGAAACATCAAAAACTTACAACTTTAACATCTCAATTTCGTCTTCTTCCAGGGTAGTTATGCTCACCTCTGGCAAGGAAATTATTGGCTCATAATGCGGATCGAAATGTGTCTCTTCCGCTGGACTTGACTCTTGGCAGACCTGTAAAAAAGTTGCACAATATACATAAGGATGGCAGTTCTTCTCAGTACGAGCAGCTTTCGATTGAAATTTAAAGAGAAAGTAGATGCGCATTGCTACGTTATCAAAGTGGACCATAAATAAAAGATAATAAGACAGGCAGGCACTAAGGCAGGCAGGCACTAATCATGGATTTAAACTCAAAGATTTAACGACCAATTTGACTTTATGAAAAGCACAAATCAAACTGAAAAGTTTGCAGTCATTTCAGCGTTACCCGTTTCTGCAGTATCAACCCTTGTCAGGAACCACAAGCGGTTTCATAAATACCAATTTCCAACTTCTCAGAAGGTTATCTCATCAAATTCAGAACACCGAAGAGAGTTTTACTGACTGCACATACTTTGCGTCCAAAAGAATCCGATTTTGAATCTTCTTGTTTGTGGACCATCACATGGTCCGTTTCATTTCTCTATGGCATCAAAGTTCAATTACTGACGACCAGCCTTCTTTCAAGCAATGCTAAGGAGATAGAATAGGTTGTTGGCAGTCATTTAATGTAAACAAGAATGTCTGTGAAAAAACTACCCGGCTTATTTTAACTAAGTGACGCTGATACCAGTTGACAGTATAAGTAGAAACCACAATCAATTTTTTCATGTAGAAAGAGAAATAATGGACAAGTGGCTTAAAAAATCAATTCGAGCCTCATTAGAAATACTGAGGTTGGTGAACCTTAAAAAGATTTCAGAATATTGTGGCTGGTAAGCCCAAACTCATAGCTTATGAGAGTTGATGCGTGTACTTATCTAGGAGAGCTTCGTAAAAACAAATTCTGATTTTAAATAAGCAAAGTTTCTTGTTTTCAGACTCAGTGGATTAGAGTACTTCATGCAATGACCAACATTTAAATTGACAGCTTAAAACTTATGAATAAAAGTCTAAAGTTTGATGAAGGTGCAATCAGTTGGTTTGCATTTAATGAGGAGAGGTTGCAGTACTTAAGTAGAGACTGAACACTTTCAGAAGCATGTACTTACTGAATCACTGGAAACAGGCATTCTAGCAGTGGAAGGATTGAAAAGGCGCGTGAAAATGAACCAACACTGAAGTTGAGGAGTTAACTGAAATTTCTAGATGAAGAATTCTTGGAAAAACACTGTTAATTAAAGAGAGAGACGTGCAATTTTCATGTGGTTGAAGTCTGGAGACAACATAAAGATATTTCAGAATTGGATGTAAACAACACGATGGCGAGAGAGGTGCAACTGCGCATGCGCCGAGTGTGATGTTGCACGCAGTTGGCGCAATTCAAATATTTTTGGCGCAATTTGAGCGCGCGCTGCACAACACGCGTATATTTTATAGCCGCACACGATCGCGAGTCGAGATATGCTCATTATTAATAGCAGCACAATAGTATTACTCCCCCTCCCCCTTCTTATTCGTCGGAAATACATTACTGTTTGACAAGTTGTTCACTCTCTATTCCGTTAACTGGAACTTTTGTACCTCAAAGTTACGAATGTTTACGATTCCCGCAGAAAAGAAACGTAATAAGGGGGCGATTTACGCTGGAACCGGTCCACTCGACAGTCCGATTTTCCATGATTTTTTGAGTTATTGCTTGGTATCGGTAGGTTTCACTTTATTGCGTTCATTTTCTGTCGAAAGATATTTTTACTGTGCTAGATTGACGAAGGGCTCGGGCCTGCATTAGCGTCGCGTGCAATAGGTATGTTGCAAACTTTTGCTGCAGCTAGATATAGTGAGGGCCTATCCTGCAGGTGTCAAATCACATGAAAATAAAGTTTTAGGAACATCAGAAAATTCAAACATTTACCTGTTAACTCAACTAACGCGTTTAGCATAATTTCAAGATGATGGTCCAATGAGCCAGAGTCTTTATATGTACAGGGTGAGCCAGAGCACCCGTACCAGGCATTTTTCTCGAAAACTACTGAGCCAAATGATTTGAAACAAAAAAGTCAGATAGGGAATCGACCCAAAATTTTTCATTTTTGATATTTTCAAAAGCCCCCAACAGCCCCTTGGGGCGTATTTAGGGGGGGGGGGGTTCAAACACATTTTTCAAGTTTTCTCAAAGAAACCTCAATAAAAGTATATACATTAGTTTATAATCTTGAAGTAGAGGCAATTGCCGACATGTTTGCTCTCCTCAATATTTTCCAAAAAACCCCAATTTTTTGAGTTATGGGGGATTTTTGAAATTTTTTTGAATCGGTCTTTTTGGCTACCCTGTTGAGAATTTTTCAAAAATTATTACAGGTTCTGAAAGAACAGATCAAGACCTTTCGATTGATGTGCCGCATATTACCTTAAAGTTGAAAAATAAGGTGTTTTTTGCCAAATCAAAATTTTGAGGCCTCAATTGGCTCAAACTATGGCATCACGCCAATGGGGCTATTGCACACTTTTGCTGTAAGCGATTTAATAGTCGATTATGGCGTAAAAACCTCACAAAATAACGATGGCGGCACTAAAAACTTCCAAAATCCACTCCTAAACTCAATAAACGCAGTTATTTGCGCAAGCGTAATGGTGGCCGAAGGCACTAACAATGGGAGATTCCCATCTAACAATTCTGAAACTCCATCAAGAAGTGACCAATAAGAGACTACTTTCATTTGACACCGGTGTCACTAGGTGTTGCGGCACCATTCATCGGATGTTGATCATCACTCTGATGACTAATTACTCTGTGAATCATCCCTGTCAACATAGAAAGAGTGACGAAATTAAGATAGGAATCTCCCATTGTTAGTGCCTTCGGCCACCATTACGCTCGCGCAAATAACTGCGTTTATTGAGTTTAGGAGTGGATTTTGGAAGCTTTTATTGCCGTTATCATTATTTTTTGAGGTTTTTACGCCATAATCGCATATTAAATCGCTTATAGCAAAATTGTGCAATAGCCCCATTCTGCAATTGAAGCCCCAAAATTTTGATTTGGCAAAAAACACCTTATTTTTCAACTTTAAGGTAATATGCGGCACATCAATCGAAAGGTTTTGATCTGTTCTTTCAGAACCTGTAATAATTTTTGAAAAATTCTCAACAGGGTAGCCAAAAAGACCGATTCAAAAAAATTTCAAAAATCCCCCATAACTCAAAAAATTGGGGTTTTTTGGAAAATATTGAGGAGAGCAAACATGTCGGCAATTGCCTCTACTTCAAGATTATAAACTAATTTATATACTTTTATTGAGGTTTCTTTGAGAAAACTTGAAAAATGTGTTTGAACCCCCCCCCCCCCTAAATACGCCCCAAGGAGCTGTTGGGGGCTTTTGAAAATATCAAAAATGAAAAATTTTGGGTCGATTCCCTATCTGACTTTTTTGTTTCAAATCATTTGGCTCAGTAGTTTTCGAGAAAAATGCCTGGTACGGGTGCTCTGGCTCACCCTGTATATGTTGAGTTATGACCACGGCCGGGTTACCCAGTCATTAGGCTGACTATAGGTTAAAGCCTATAGGGCGCAAGATTTTCAGGGGCGCCACATTTTGAGGAACCATTTTTATTCAGGCAAAGATAACTCGCTATTTTATGGAAAGGGGCTCAAAAACAGTGAAATGGCAACCAAAAAAATCGCAACTTTCTATGCTGAGAGAAGTGATTTACCTATCAGGGTCATCAGGGACCAAGGACCAAATTATAGGACCGTAAGGACGCAACGTTTTTTATTCCCAGAGAAATAGATGGTATTGGATGGGATTATGGATGGGACTCCCCTATTTTGTCCCGCTCATTTTACAGCCATCATGGATTTCTCCTAACCCGACTGTTTCTCACCCACCGGATACTCCACAACTGTTTATTAATACGGTGCATCCAAATCCGCCGATTCACATCTATCCGGCATATCCGCATAAGCGCAACAAAAAAAAAAAAAAAAAAAAAAAAAAAAAAAGAACAAAAAAACAAAACAAAACAAAACAAAAAAACAAAACAAAACAAAACAAAAAACAAACAAAAAAAACAAAAACAAAAAACAAAAAAACAAAACAAAAAAAAAACAAAAAAACAAACAAGCAAAATACGGTTTTGGATCTGCTCATTTTAAGAATTGGTGGTTTTGTATTTTTACCTTTTGAGTTTGTACTATGAACTTCAAAAGAAAGCCCTCTCATCGAAATGATCCTTAATTATGCTGTCTATTATTTTCATAGAGTTTTAAATTTTTAAGGCATATTTGCAAGTGCCAATGCTGTTAGACACTGAAATGCCCGAAAACTGCAGGGGGGGGGAAAGAAAAAAAAATTAAAACTGGTCAAAGAAGAATGAAAATGTCTATACCAAGATACTTCCTTTTGAAAGTCAGTACTTACAGAGGTCTCATGAGCTCGTAACTTTATTTCGTCCCAGGTTTTTGTTTTCAGGGATAGGTTTGCTGAGATAAGGCTCGTTCCAGAAGTGTAGGCGCATGTACCTAGACCATAATATTTGGCGAATTTTCAATTTTCATTCCTTCGAATCAAAATAAAACTTGACTCCAACTTAAACTTTTGATGTTAAAGCGTTCCTCACAATGGAAAGCCATCGCTCAGATACATTTCCATTAAGTAATTTTATTTCGTAAAATAAGGGATAATGTTCGAAAATTCTAAAGCTTCCCGGTTTAGGTGCGACTACACTTCTGAAACGGATCCTACTACAACTATAAAAAACTCGTTTCCTAAATATTAAATGATGAGTTGGTAATACATACAATAATGATATTCTTTTGTGTGATGTGCCACAAATGCAGAAGGGAAAATAGTAAGTACGTATACATTTTGAATATCTTATCGTTGTAGCATTATACAGGGTGTCCGGTAAGTCCCGAAACGGCTGCGCCATTTCTTTATTTACGCAGATAAAAAAACCAAACTTTGGAAATGTTCCTAGATAAATAAAAACTACTTTTTCAGGGGTCAACATTTTGGGCGCCCACCCCGGGGGCGGGGGCGCCCCTAACTTTTTTTTTCAAATGGTAATCCCTACCTTGTGATACCTCATTCGAAAAAGGGCAAAAAACTGAGTTTTTTTACGCAAACCGCATGCCAATATCTCTTTTAGTATTCGAGATATCGAACTTCAAAAATTTATGGAAACCCATTTTAAAAAAAATCATAATTCTTATTCAGAAAGTCGCTATTTAAAAAACTAGGGGTCTAAACTACTCTACATAACAAGCTCTTTCCAGGGAAAAACACCTCTGCCCAAAAAAATTAACTTACAGTTGTTTTTTTTTCCGCCAATTTTTTTTAAAAAATTTCGAACATTTTGGATCAGCAATTTCCCTGTAATACGGACCAAATATCCAAATTTGGGTTAGAAGCTTCTCTGAGAAGCTCAGTATTTACTGTGAAGCGCTAAAATTTCAGAAAACCCCATTTAGCCCGAAATTCACTTCAATTTACCGCCAGTGAGATGCGTGAACTCGGAGTTTCAAGTGATTCACATAATCTCACATTCATCTGCTTGCTCCTTCACTGCCCTGTCGTAGGGCGGATGAATGTGAGATAATGTGAATCACTTGAAACTCCGAGTTCACGCATCTCACTGGCGGTAAATTGAAGTGAATTTCGGGCTAAATGGGGTTTTCTGAAATTTTAGCGCTTCACAGTAATTACTGAGCTTCTCAGAGAAGCTTCTAACCCAAATTTGGATATTTGGTCCGTATTACAGGGAAATTGCTGATCCAAAATGTTCGAAATTTTTTAAAAAAATTTGGCGGGAAAAAAAAACAACTGTAAGTTAATTTTTTTGGGCAGAGGTGTTTTTCCCTGGAAAGAGCTTGTTACGTAGAGTAGTTTAGACTCCTAGTTTTTTAAATAGCGACTTTCTGAATAAGAATTATGATTTTTTTTAAAATGGGTTTCCATAAATTTTTGAAGTTCGATATCTCGAATACTAAAAAAGATATCGACATGCGGTTTGCGCCAAAATGATCAGTTTTTTACCTTCTTTCGAATGAGGTATCACAAGGTAGGGGTTGCCATTTGAAAAAAAAGTTAGGGGCGCCCCCGTCCCCCCCGGGAGTGGCGCCCAAAATTTTGACCCCCCACAAAGTAGTTTTTATTTATCTAGGAACATTCCCAAAGTTTGGTTTTTTTTATCTGCGTAAATAAAGAAATGGCGCAGCCGTTCCGGGACTAACCGGACACCCTGTATATCCCATCATATTTTGGCATTTTTTAGGTAAGGGGTGGGGAGGGTGCGGTGGCAAGCCCTTAAAATCCAAAATTTGAAGCGCCACCGGAAGCATCTTGGAATTACTTGCTGTTGAATACAGATGCTTTTTGAGGCCTATGAATGGAGCCGGGGGGCTCGATCTACGCCCCCCCTCCCCCGTAGATCCGCCGTATATTTAAAGGTAGAGTAAATTTAAAGTGTTAAAAATTTTAAGTTCGTACTCATGAGCGGCGCTATAATAACGATAGTAACACACAATGACTAACAAAATAAAGGAAATGGATGAAGAAAATTTAAAAAAAAGACGAATAAGCATATCATCTAGCATCATCTCGCATCATCTAGCATCATCTGGCATATCATCTCGCATCATGTAGCATCATCTAGCATCATCCAGCATCATCTAGCATCATCTAGCATTATCATAATCATAACCTCACTTTATTTTTGATATTTTGAATCTGTTCAGAGGGAAAACATCTGGTAGTGTGAGGTATAAGGGTATGACGACAACTCTTAGAGCAACGAGAAATCAGTAGAGAACCAAGGGACCCAGGTTAATTTGATGAACTCCATTGTCGAGCAAACATTCCCGCCTTCAATTTTAGGTGTATGCAAAACCAGCACAGTTACGTACGAATAGTTAACTACCTCCGCTACCGGTCGCGGCCATCAGAGTCAAAGTGTCAAGCTGCTTGTCACTTCAACTGATCACCTTTTTTACACACACACACACACACACACACACACACACACACACACACACACACACACACACACACACACACACACACACACCCCCCCCCCCCCCATCCCAAGCAGAGAAAGTATTGTCATCATGAAACATTTGGAGGTAGCGGTGGTTCCATTTATTGGCATTTCAGGTGCTCCTGAGTTAAAAAATCATATACCCAAAAATGTCTTTGCTTTTAGGTGTTGCCTCATCCGGTCTGGTGTAAGGATTAACCCTTGCGCCCCCCCCCCCCCCCCCCCGGTGGCCGTTCGAAAAGTTGCGCAACCGTGAATAAATAACTATTGATGAATGTTCGCCACTCATTGAATCAAAGTATATTAGTCTGTTTTAATTCAGTTTTTTTAACGGTAGTTTTAAATTTTGGAACATGGATGGTTATCGATTCTTGACCTTAGATATTTCGAATATGCTTATCTATTTTGACTTTGTTGGTTTTTTTTCTCTTTTCTTTATTTTCGAGTACTTAATTAATAAGTAGGTACTAAAATCAAGTTAAAAAAAAAAAAAAAAAAAAATGAGCTGCATTAAGTTTGATTTAGGGAGTGCGACCCCACCAAACCCTCCCTCGTCCTCCTCTAGCCCCTCTGAGCTGAATGTAGAGTTCCAAAATTCCAGAGAACGCTCCCGACTAGCGTATCTAGGATCGATCCTAGGGAACGTTTACCCGCATCAGTCATAAAGAAGCAGGGATCAATGAATAGGTATTTGCTAACCTGTTTTGACGAATATTTCCCGGTAAGTTTCGATGGTAAAGAAAAATAAAACGAAATACAAGGCTGAGTCACTTTTATTTTTGTAAAAAGAAAGGTCTTAAAAAAGAAAGAGAGAAAAATTAGGAAAAAATAAAAATATTTCGATACATTCATACCTATGTTTTCTCAGGAAGAGAGATTCTTTCAGAGAATGGAGAGAAGAAAAGAAACAAAAACAAAAACAAACAAAAACACCAGCTTCAACAACATGCATATTTATTATAATAAAAACCAAGTATCTGAATATAACATATGCCTGTCCGTAATTGAATGGAATTATGATAATTTTCAGTTATTGATGGGTGTAAAATCTATACGCATTGCATTCAGTGGCCTGCTCGTGCAATACGTCAGCAATGGATTCCCTCCATTTAAACCTACCAGTGGCGAGGCGTGCGATTTGGCAAACGTTCTTTTTTCCCATTTAAACACATTAGAAAGGTCGGAATGCCTGGTCATCGTAGATGACTAAAGCGTTCGACTTTTTTGGTGAACTTAAATGGAGAAAATACTTACATTGTTGCCAAATGTCACGCCTCACCACTGAAACCTACATAAAATAATCGATTCCTTGGTGAGGCAATGTGCCTCACCTCGAATCACTCCTTTTAATTGGTTTAAATGGCGTGAATCACTGTTATCCAATTGCACAAACCGCTGCTAATCGGAGATCAAGATTTCTCAAAATATCATGCGGATCTTGACAAAAAGCATCTTACAACTAGAGGAAAGCATTGATACATTATGTCATTTGTTGTCTTGATTTTCTGTTTTTTAAATTTCGCTTCTGCAAGGTGAAACAAAATTTACTTTTAAGTTATTTGGATAAATAACTATATTTTTACGAATTTTATTATTGAAAACAATTGATCAACTGCATCGTACTTACTTTCACACCGAGTAGGATTTTTTTGCTATTGAAAAGTTATTCGCATATTAAATGACCACTGTTCGGGCGAGCACCTCCGAGTTGCATTTTTTAATTTGTTGAATAGTTTTGAATTTTGAGTTTTTTTGATTTGTGCAAAAAGATTGCGTATACACTGGGAATCGAACCCACACCATCGCATGTTCGAACCGCGGCTCTCCGACGAGTAAGTGGTCGGTGCCTTTGACCAGCCGACTAGCGGACTAGTTGAGGTAGCCGCCCAACTTTAAGCTTTTAGAACTGAACGCATACTCGAACTTACTATAATTGAACTGACGTCTAAGAGAGTTCGCGCGGTGTTTTTTGGTTGCAGTTTCTCTGTCGATTTTATGATTTTGATTTTATAAATATACTCAAGTAATTTGTAATAGAACCAGCTTGCACTTTTGCTCCGTCGCACAATAGTGTATAAAAGTCTACGTTTTAGCATTGATTATAAGTATGCCGTGGTGAGGCCACTTATGAGCAAGACCTAAAACGTGAACATTGTGTGTGTATATATTTTTGGTTGTGAAGTAGGTGTATCAGATTGCATAACTTCTAGGAAACAGTCAACGGGACCAGTCGGTGAGTCAGAGTCAGTGCCGTGGTGAGGCGGTCTCTGTTC
The DNA here is from genome assembly GCA_011764245.1 of Trialeurodes vaporariorum. Lineage (NCBI taxonomy): Eukaryota > Metazoa > Arthropoda > Insecta > Hemiptera > Aleyrodidae > Trialeurodes > Trialeurodes vaporariorum. Next base: position 64,233,644 of record VMOF01000002.1, read on the forward strand.
TCATTGAATTAAGCTGACGCCTGTCTCCTAGAGGTTAGGCAATTTGTAAGCCTCGAAGGTGTGGTATGCCGTGTTGAGGCCACTGCATCGAGAGCCGAGCCGAAAAGTATTGCGGAAGATACTTCGTACCTTCTCGCTAAAGTATAGCTGCTTGTTCCCCTCTCGAATTTGGATTTTGTTGGTTTTTAAGTCGATTTTATCGGATTTGGTTTTTTGTTAGTTTTGAGTCGATTTTACATCGAATTGCGTCGTTGTTGTTTGATTTTATCGATTTTATATCGAACTAAGTCTTTGTTGTTTATTTTGTCGATTTTATATCGAACTAAGTCTTTGTTGTTTATTTTGTCGATTTTATATCGAATTGAAGTTGTATTGTTTATTTGAATTGATTCGATAATAAGGCCTTTTGTCCTGTTTCTTGTTTGCATTGGTTAGAGTCATGGGACTCATTATTTAGTCTCCGTATTTTTCGTTTGTTTAGTTCGTTTCAGGTTCGAGGAGACCCTGAAAATTAACCTTGGAAAGTTTCCGATTTTAGCTGTTTCGTTGCCGTTTATTTTTGAACTATTATTTCCCTTTGTTTGTTCGTGTTGAGGTCTCAATGATGAAAAGGTTCTTGGACTTGAGCTTATGCTTTTAGTTAACCGCTATAAATCTGAGAGATCTCACACAAAACAATAATTTTGTTATTTAATTTAATTTGATTATTAATTTAGAACGGTCCTCCGGAAAATAACTCTTTTATTTAGTAAAGAGTCCCCACAACCACTGTCCCAAAATCCGAAAAGTTTTACCCTGATTTGAATGGTGAAACGAGAGTCCCCTTTCTACATCATATCAACATATCAGTCCCTGCATGGACTTCGTTTATTTTAAGTGATTCGAGTAAGATGCTTTCATTCATTTTATAGCATTCTTATTTCACGTGCAAGGGATGGTGTGTGTATTGGTACAGACTTGTATTTTTCCTTCTAAAACATAAATTCACAAATTTTGCAGTGCTGCGATCCTACCGACCAGTGGCGGATCCGCAGGGGGAGATCCGGACCCCCTCCCCCAAACAACCTGTGGGTCCATCACTGCCACCGCCCCCCCATCCCTTTTAATGCAAAGCCTTCAGTGTGGAGATCCATTTTCCTCCATCGACCGGAACCGGACCCACCACGTCATCGTATAGATTTCATTATAGCCTCACTGCTCTGTTTATCGGAAATTTTCTAGAGCTATCTCAACCATTTAGGTACTACACCGGTACTTATTCGTATATTATCATCTGTTTCACTTATTTTCAGTCCACCAAATTGACGACAGAAGAACTTTTAAGGGGGGGGGGGGAGACAACGTATCGTTTAACGCCTTCAATTAATCACTTAGGCAAAAATAAGTACCGTCATGAAAGGATATACATTTTACCCACCCGTTTGGTTTAAATAAAAGAGCAGAGATTTGCCCGATGAACTTGGAGCAGTGAGAGTTAGCTTGAAAGTTTGGTGTTTAGAATCTATTTTAATCGAGCCACTTTCATTCCTTTAGAATTTATATTTATTTGAACCGCAAAACGGGGGGGGGGGACAAACAGATCCGAGGTAGCTTTTTTTCTTATATTTTCCAAAAAATTTGTTCAAACTAGTCTTTATTTTTTTCTGTAATAAATGTTGAAGCGTCCAATGTGTGACGTGGAGGGGGGGGGGTGTTACGTCACGCGCTGATGCTGATTTGTTTCAAGCGCGTACTTGCGGCTGGAATTCTCACATACTGGGTTTGAACATCCAACAGGTAAGTAAATTTCGCAAACGATGGTGTAGGTCGGTAATTTAACTAAACTGGGTGCAAATACTTCTACTTTTCTAATTAAAGGAGATGGTGAAAATGCAGGTCGTTATTTTTGCTCTGATGGTTTTAGCCAAGGTGGTGGAAAGAAAATAAACTGCGGAGTTTGATGAGTTTGAATAAAAAAGTAGGTATAATGCTAAAATTAGAGAAGAGGAGAAGGAATTAAAAAGAGGATCTTAATATGTTTGGTAGCTCGTGCGACGTCTTCTCATCGTGAATGGTAGAGATTTTGGTTCCATCCTGGAATTTTGTAGCTGAAACAAGGAAAATATAGATAAGAACGAAGAAAAATAATAAGTAATGAATGATCTGTAAATTTCTTAAGCTAGGGGCTTAGACTGTTTTGGTGACACGTGGAAAATTTGAAATCCAGGAATCTGATTGGCTGACCCTGCAATTGGATAACCGGCTGCAATTTGGTTGGTCGATTTTGAATTCCCAACTTCTCACTTAAACAGTCAAAACTGACTGTTCGATAATGCTTTCCGTTACGGTTCTCAAAACTCATAGAACTTATTTTTCATTTATTTATTTATTTATTTATTTATTTATTTATTTATTTATTTATTTATTTATTTATTTATTTATTTATTTATTTATTTATTTATTTATTTATTTATTTATTTATTTATTTATTTATTTATTTATTTATTTATTTATTTATTTATTTATTTATTTATTTATTTATTTATTTATTTATTTATTTATTTATTTATTTATTTATTTATTTATTTATTTATTTATTCATTTATTCATTTATTCATTTATTCATTTATTCATTTATTCATTTATTCATTTATTCATTTATTCATTTATTCATTTATTCATTTATTCATTTATTTATTTATTTATTTATTTATTTATTTATTTATTTATTTATTTATTTGAGCTGCAAGCATTAGAGAACCAAATTCTTTCACTTCAAAAGTCTGAATAGTTACCGAGTTTGAATCAGAATCTGTATAAAAAGTTGGTATCCGTCAATGACCACTTATGTCCTCCCCTTATGTTGTTTTGAATTACATACCTTTTCAACAGCGTGGATTTTAGGGAGCATTCTTCGTGCCTCCTGGATAGCCTCCCACAGTTTTGCCTCAGAAAGGATTTGCCGGCTCAGATCCTCGACCGCTGGCTCGAAATTAAGATCCATCAAAGGGGCCATTGATTCGTCCGACCTCTTCTTTCCACATCCTATTAAATACGCAAACAGACACTCGTCATTTCCTAGTTCATTTTGTCGTTTATTAAGAATACATAATTACACACAAAGCAGTGCATAGCATCGCTAGAAGACGGAAAGGCAAGCACGCCAGTAAAGTGTCTTAGAGGCGAGCACACGTTACACTTATTTTTCAATTCCCTTAGCTTGAATTGGCGAGAGTACCACTTGTTGCATCGAAGACATTTTGCAGGCACCATATGCCTTTATTTTGGTCGCTGATAGTACAAGTTGATGGGTTACATCCACCGCGGTTATTAATAAATAATAATAGGTCAGTTCGGTAGTGCTGTAATCTTTGAATGCTGCCCATTTCGGAAGAAAGACTCATGAAAATCAAATGGGGGGGGGGGGGTATCGAGTTATAACTGTAGAGACCCAAAGTGAGGCATAGCGTGCACCGAATGTTTGTTCGTCTTGAGTTTTTCAATCTTACTTAAATCAAAAACTAATTCATTCAGAGGAAACTGGTTCTGAATCAGTGGCGTATCCGGGGGGGGGTCCAAGGGGTCTAGACCCCCCCCCCCCCTTGACACCAGAATTTGCCCTAAAAAAGGTAATTTTTTGCGTTCTCAGACAAATTTTACCAAATCAGCATACTTATTGGACCCCCCCTTGACAATTTTTGGACACCCCCCCCCCCTCTAGAAAAATTTCTGGCTACCCCACTGTTCTGATTGAAAGTGCAAGTGCTTTAAAGCGGCTATTTATTGTTTCAAAATATTAATAAAAATATTCATAGGTGAGAAAATTTTGCTCGCTTCTATCATGTGTCAGTTCATTCATCGCATAAATATTAAATAAATGCTTCTGATGAAAGAAACATATGATTTTATCGATTTCTGTGTCCAAATAGCCACTCTGAAACACTTACACCTTCATTTCAAACCAATTTCAAATTAATTTGGCCCAATGGGGCTGTTGCATCACATTTTTGCTGTAAGTGATTTAAGGATTGATCAGATGTAAAAATCTGCCAAAATAACGATGGTAGCACTAAAAACTCACAAGATCCATTTCTAAACTTATAAAATGCTTTTAAATGTGCGAGCGTAATGGCGCGGCGGAGGGCACGAATAATGGGAGATTCCTGTCTCAATTTCGTTACTCTCTCTATGCTGTCGAGGAAGATTCAAAGAGTAACTAGGCACTTAAGAGTAGTGATCCACACCTGATTAATGGTACCGTAACACCTGGTGGCACCGGTGTCAAAGGAAAGTCGTCTCTTATTGGCCACTTCTTGATGGAGTTACAGTATTATTAGATGGGAGTCTCGCTTTATTAGTGCCCTCCACCGCCATTACGCTCACGCATTTAAACGCATTTTATGAGTTTAGAAGTGGATTGCGTGAGTTTTTAGAGCTACCATTGTTATTTTTGTAGGTCTTTATCTGAATCAATCTTTGAATAGTTTTTACAGCGAAAGTGTGCATTCGGCCCATTTTTGATTAAAGTTGAAAAAATAAGAGGCAAACAAACCGAGCCCTTATGAAATGTCCTTGAGAGATTTTCATCATGGCTGCCGTTTTGCGTATAATCAATGCTATTTTCATATTCACCGATGATTCCACCGGCTGAGAAAAGATTACACAGTTCAGTTCAGTGTATGACTGTAACGCACAAAAATACTCTGATCTGTAATCTTTCCTTAATCGGTGGAAACTCCGTTGATTAATTAAAATATCCGCAAGTTTTTTAAAGTCATCGACGACTCCACCGGTTGAGAAAAGATTACAGATGCGAGTATTCTAGTTTATTACAGTCATGCACTGAATTGAACTGCGTGTAATCTTTTCTCAATCGGTGAATTCATCGGTGAATTGAAAAATAGCATTGATTATACGCAAAACGGCAGCCCTGCATGGCTGTCTCTGTGATGGTGTCCTCAAAATTACGTCAAAGAAAGCTCTTCTAAGGTTATATATAGTTTGTTGGTTGTACCAAATCGGGAAACGGCGTGTGCCTTTTTTACAACGTGCTTATGGAACAAAGCTCAGAGATTGCATGTCTATCGTAGTTCTAACCTGTTATCAATGAAACTTGGGTTGCATCATGTTAGCAATCTCGTTCAACTGCAATATAGGGTCCCTCAATAAGTCTATATTTTCAACTGAAGACGAGTGAAAGGAAAATCCACGAGTGCAAATACACTCCAGACAAGAGGTTGAAAACCTAAATGTGTAAATGGTGTCAAGAGCTCAGTGATTAGTTTCTGTGCTTTATGTTAAGCGCGTCACTACTCTGTTGACTTCCCGTCCCGATACGTAATTCATTGATCACAATTTTGTAAAGTTCAAAGGTTCAAAAATGTTTTGATTACGACCGGAACTTGGCTAGTTGATACCTACAGCTGATGTATTGGTTCACTTTGTAAATCGTAGATCCTGATCCTTGCTTCAAGTGTTTAGAACATTATGCGTATCAGATTTCCGCTTGCGATCGCACAGTCGAAAAAAATAGTCAAGTCTACTAAACGGAGGACTCTATGTGAACTATCATCGTATCCTACACAATGAGTCAGTTGCAATATCTTATTACAGCGTTATGGAGGGCTGAGTCCTTAAATTGCGTGAAAATCACATTGGAATAAGCACCAAAGTCTCAATATTCACTCACAAAAATTCAATAAATGTGTTTCACAAATATCAAATATGGCGGTCATAATAGGTCACCTTTTTTGCACATTTTTACGTATAAATCGACTCTTAAATCGCCTGTATAGCAAAAAGCGTGCATCCCTATTGCGTGCGGCGACGCTGCATGCCGCCATTTTGGAAAATGACGGCCTTTCCGCCCCTCTTATTCGCACGTAAAATTTAGATTCGGATTCAGCGACCAAAAGTACATAAAAACCAACTCTCAGATATAATTCTCTGACACTTGCAAGCTTTTCCTTGAATGGTTTTCTTTAGAACGGAGTGGTGATGAAAAGGGTGAATGTGGTCAGTTACGACTCACAGCTCTATACACTATGCAGCAGAGAGCGATTATTGATCATGTGTACCGTGTAACACTTCCTCAAACTGCATGATGAGTCAAAACATTTTGTCTCTCTGAGTGAAGGTTTCCCTGAAACTGTCCGTTGGTGTGAGATTACTTTTATAATCCAGGTTGACGGACTTAAGTCATATGAAATTAAAATCTCGAGAGTCACAAGTTCAATTCAAAATCACCAGTGCACACAAGGAGCTACCGAAAAATGTATTAAACGGGGACATAACAAAAAATTGAACACACATCACAGGAAAAATTGGTGGATAAAAAAGTTGTAGAAAAAAAAAAAAAAAACAAGCAGGGAAAATTCCAACACGCAGGTGTTGGAAAAGCGTGCCACTAAAGTCTGAACAGCTTTAATGCTTTTGCTAGCAATGATAATAATTAGACAGCATTCAACATGGAGCTGATCTCGAGAAAATTGAGTCCAAAGTTGAAGAGCTAGCATTTAAACAAAAAACTTGGAATTACTTACGTTTTGATTTCATTCAACTACCGTTTTGTGTTTTTGCATTTCAACACCGGAAAAGTGGAATTTACTATGTAGGAAAGGTACTTAATTTTTAGCGTTTAAAGTGACTTGGTTCCTTTCTTCTTTTTTTTGGCATAATCACGAAAAACGAAACTCTAAGAGAAACCAAACGGCAGAGTTGGTTTACACTGTTGATTATTTTAAAATCCGTTAATCCGGACTTAAGTCCGTTCCCAATTCTATAAAAGGAAAGGAACCGAGTCGGAGTTGGTTCCTTACGTGACTCGGATTAAGGTTTAACCTAATCAGCCAAAGGAACCAAGTTCTCATTTTATTTCATCATATGGACAATGACATAAATGAGGCTCACCAGCTCACTTTTACCTGGAATTTTGACGGGAAATAGTTGTTATTACAGAAGAAGCACTTGTTGCTTCGAGATTCAGTATTGCTAGCTCTATCAATCAATAACTCAATTTTATCAAAAATGTCACTCGGTTCTTTTGTGACAAGTGCTGTCCAATTGAGCTTGTTTGGTGAGAAATTATGAAAAAAATAAATTTAGATCAGATGTATGTATAAGGAGATGAGTCAAAGGCGTTGTTTTTTTGTGTTTGTTTTTTGTTTTTTGTTTTCAAAACTTTGGAGGGCTCTAGCTCAGAAGAGAAACAATTGCAGCACATACTCATGTAGGAAAATAAAGTCTTATATATATATATGTATGTTGACCCCAAAAATACACTCCATAAGTTTGGTACTCAAGTTTTGAAACACCCTGTTCTTGATATTTTGCTCCCCCCCCCCCGCCCCCTTCACAAAAGACAACATCTTGACCATGCACATTTTTAAAATCACAGTTTGACTGTAGGGTCATTCCACGTCAGATCATACCAAGGTTTTTTCCTTGACCCCTCAGATTTTCATGAAATTTTGTGTGCTTATTCTACCTCCTGAAAATAGGCAAAATCCAAATTTTCAGAATTTTTGGGTCACCCATTGCCGTTTTATTCAATTTTGAAAATTTCAAAATTTTGCCAATTTCACCGGTTTCAGCAACATTCAAGTGGCCATAACTTGAGACACATTTAGAATTTTCCAAAACATGTGTATATCATTTGAAAGCTCTTTTTATGCTCTTTTTAATGATGTTTAGTGAAAACAAAAATTTCCCAAATTTTTTGGGGAATTTTTTTTTGAAAATTTGAAAAATCAAAAAATTTCGAATTTTCAAAAAACGACAATTTTAAAATTCTGAAAAAATCAGGAAATGTGGGTTGGTACTATACAAGCCTGTCCCCCAAGTTTCATTATGGGCCGACGATTCGTCTCCGAGATATGATTGATCCAAAACTGACTTTTTCTGTAAATCAAAAATATCCCTTATTCTACAAGTGAAAGGAAGGGTGGCGATATGGGCCGTATCCGGCCCACACAAATTTCACATTTTCAGGTCCCATTACATGTTCTAGAGGTAAAAACAAGTGGAAAAACCTCTATTGACGCAACCCCTGAGATGCATCCTTCTTGAGCTGTAGCCTCACAAAGTTGATACTTTTACGTTGAATTTTACCGACACATGAGTGACTATAGCATGTTGAATTTGAAAAGTATAGACAATTTATCCTCCTAAATTTTGTTAGTATGTCTTTAGAGAGTCATTGGCCATGGTAAAGTCCCAGGTTAGACTTGTTTTCCCGAGATTTTACCTGAAAAAATTGAATTTTACCCAAAAAACTTGTAAAAATCACGCTTTTTTCCAGCAGTGAATTGCAAAATTGACATTGATACCAACAAGCATCAGACATTTTTTTAAGTATGTTATGTACGAGTATATTAGGGAAACATATCAAAAAATTGAAGGTGCACTTGCTTGCGTTCGTGGTTAGAAGTCTCCACGTGGTTAATTTACCGTAGCTAGATGTAGCAGCGCGATTCAAAGCATGTCCAAATGACCATTTTATGGATGTGTGCGGTCGTGCAATGATTAAAATTGCAACTATCCATATTTTTTTATAGTATCAGTTAGAAGTGCTACCAGGAATAATTTTAGGAACATGCCGGACTGATACGTCTTCAATTATCTTCACTATGAACTCGTTAGGTATTTCGTTTAATTTTCTATGAGTGCAGTGCACATCATTGTAACATAGAAATAAGTCTCATCCGTGGTAATTATCCGTGGTAATTAACAAAATTTAGGAGGATAAATTGTCTATACTTTTCAAATTCAACATGCTATAGTCACTCAAGTGTCGGTAAAATTCAACGTAAAAGTATCAACTTTGAGAGGCTACAGCTCAAGAAGGATGCATCTCAGGGGTTGCGTCAATAGAGGTTTTTCCACTTGTTTTTACCTCTAGAACATGTACTGGGACCTGAAAATGTGAAATTTGTGTGGGCCGGATACGGCCCATATCGCCACCCTTCCTTTCACTTGTAGAATAAGGGATATTTTTGATTTACAGAAAAAGTCAGTTTTGGATCAATCATATCTCGGAGACGAATCGTCGGCCCATAATGAAACTTGGGGGACAGGCTTGTATAGTACCAACCCACATTTCCTGATTTTTTCAGAATTTTAAAATTGTCGTTTTTTGAAAATTCGAAATTTTTTGATTTTTCAAATTTTCAAAAAAAAAATTCCCCAAAAAATTTGGGAAATTTTTGTTTTCACTAAACATCATTAAAAAGAGCATAAAAAGAGCTTTCAAATGATATACACATGTTTTGGAAAATTCCAAATGTGTCTCAAGTTATGGCCACTTGAATGTTGCTGAAACCGGTGAAATTGGCAAAATTTTGAAATTTTCAAAATTGAATAAAACGGCAATGGGTGACCCAAAAATTCTGAAAATTTGGATTTTGCCTATTTTCAGGAGGTAGAATAAGCACACAAAATTTCATAAAAATCTGAGGGGTCAAGGAAAAATTTTATTCTTTTTTGGTATGATTTGACATGGAATGACCCTGTAGAGATATTTTCTCTCTCCCCCCCCCCCCCTTAACGAAAAAGGGGAGAATGGGTCACCTATCTCTGATGTTCGTCGTGCGCGTGCACAGATTGTTCGGCTTTACGACTGCAATTTTGGCTTTCTTTATAATGCGTTTTTTGGGTTTATTAGTGGATTTTATGACTATTTGATACCGCCAATCTAATTTTCAGACAATTTTACATCAGAATCAAAACTCTATAGCACTGTAGCAAAAGTTTGCAACAAACCCATTGAAAGCTGAAAAGAGAAAATTATTTGATAAGGCTCGATCTTTTTTACCCACATAAACTATAGACAATAGATATTTCTACATCCCTCCACCTTTTAAACGGCTTGTTCAGGGATCAAACATGAGGTTGCGTTCTTTTGAAGTCAAAAAGTGTCATATTCGGAAAAGCCGTGATTCTAAATAATAAACAGTTTTTTTTATCTTTTTTTCCGTTTTAGGTGCTGTCAGCACTTGTTGCGATTGTCACGATGTAGATACGTAATATGCATAAATGGAACACTTGCGAATTCATGAAACAATAATCCTTTAATATACAGAACTAACCATTTCAAGTGCCCTTTACACATCAAGCATTCTAGGGGTATAGATTAGTAGGTGTGGAGGTTTAAGAGGTTTGTGGATTTTAATTCCCCCTCTCCCCATTTATTTTCTTGAAAAGTATCGAAAGTTTACAGTTAAAACTATGCCATTATTCACTATAACGCATTGTCATATTATTTCTTTTTTTTTTTTGTTGCCGTCGGTCGATATCATTTTTCGTGTTGGAAAAGCAAAGTTCCATATGGACCTATAGTTTCCAAAATTTGAAAAAGCTTCCAGTGAAAAATTTTGTACACGCAACGAACTTTTTAGGATAGGTAAATAAGTTATTCCAGAGTCAATTCCATAGCCGCAGCGAGGAAGCTGTCCAGGGGTGGAAGACACGTGACAGCCCCTCTCACTTTTTAGAGCAATTAATGCGAATTTTACCCCTCTGGCTCCCTGTGTTCTGGATTTTAAACACCTATTTTTCAACAAAACGCCCAAAATGTCCTCAAAAATCCCTTGATTCCATCGACGCTCATTGAGGGGCTTTCAATTTGCCGATCCCCCAGAATTTCAAATGTTTCGATGCGAAGACCTGTTTAGTGTGACGTCATGAAAAAAATTGGTTCCAAACAAAGGCTCCGTCTCACTCGCTCTCGTGGGTTTTCCCATACGAAACACAGTCCAAATTTTCAAATACAAGTGCTAGTAAACAACACGTTCTTTACACGTTGTGTTTATCACACCATTGGGTTCCACGTCCCTTATAAAAATTTCCGATTGTTTAAAAAAATTTTCCGATTGGATATATATTCCCGCGCTTTATTTCCCATAGAAATAATCGAAATTCCATAGAGACAATCAGAATTCGTGTAGATTCAAGCGCGCTGACTACAGCAACGATAGGTCTCATGATTGAAATAAGGCGAAATCATCTATGGTTCTATTCTTACAGTTTTAACAGCCACTTTTTTCTCAGTGATAAAATATGAGTCCGCTATCACAAACTTTTTGAAACATCGCGCATCGATGCACAATCACAGTTATATCGAAGAAAGTCCTATGTTTTGTCCTTGTCACACTCACAGTTTCTTAAGAGCTCAAAATTCTAGGATATAGGCTCATCAGCACCATCACGGCATGTGTTGTACCTCGAACAATAGCTTCGATACGAAGAGAAGTTAGAATGATTGAGTGTCATGCCGGTGATAGTACCATAAGAGACCGTGAGTAAGACAAGGACAAAACGTAGAACGTCTTTCGGTATAACTGTGATTGTAAATTCGCTTGTGATCTTTTAGGAATTATGTTACAGTGAAAAGATACTTTAAGGCAAGTGGAATCTAATGGTGCAATAAAATTTGAGAAAACTGTTGGTTAACTAGCATGAATTTGCGTTCGAAAATTTGGATCTGGTAAATCCACGAGGGTGAGCGAGATAGAGCATTTGTTTGGAACTAATTCTGATCGTGACGTCATCACTAAACAGGTCTACTTAAGGATATGAATGAGCCTCTCTCTTTTCTATACCCCTCCCGCTCTTCATCAATACCTCGTCGCTTCTTATCGATGTACCCTCGTCAAACAGATTTTGACACTTATACGATGCGTGCCCTGAACGCTTAATGCACCGTGAAGAAATCTTGAGACCGGTGGAGCCCAAAGGCGAGGGGCAAAGAGGGTTTCTGTGAAGGGTGTTTCCACCCCCCTCCTGCCTTGGAATTTCGACTCATAGGTTGGCACAAATGACTTAGGTTGCTGGACCTGTATGGAATTCTCGTTTGAAGGAATTCGACTTTGACGCTTAATAACTTATTGAAATTAACAGGAATACCAAAACTTTTACAATTTTATGAAAATAGACGCCGAGACCTCCTGGATTGCAGCAACAAATTAACGATTAATGAAACCAGTTTTAAGAAAACACGATTTTAATTTTTCAAACTTTTCCCGCCAAGGTTTTGCCATAAGCAAGGCATTGGACTTATATATTAGATATGAAAATGAAAACAAGAAGCGCACCGTATATATACGGCACGCTTAAAAAATCCTCCTAGTAAAAAGTAGAATCTACTTCCGTACTTGCCGCAACACAAGATAGCGCTTGCTCCTTTTAATCCCTTATGGGTCAAGCCCGAGTGTACTCGTTTTTCTCCTTTAGTCTATTTTACATTGCTTCAGGCTGCATTCCGAATAAACGCGATTATCGATGGAAATACATATAATCTAAGGTAGAGCGCCTTAAATTTGTCGTATAGGCAATTCCAGCTCTCCCGAGTACGAACAGTTAACTACCTCCCCTATGCATTTAAACGGAAGAGTGGTGTTCTTTGAAACTAACCCAGTCCTTAGAGGGTTAAAGTAAATCTATTTTCTATTTTCTTTTTCTTATTTTCTCATTCCCCCCGCAATTTTTCCTGTGATGTGAGTTAAATTTTATTAATGCCCCTACTTAATTAATTTTTCTGTATCTCCTCGTGTGACTGGTAATTTTGAATTGAGTTTGGGACACTCGAGCTTCGAAATTTATGCATACATAATTACATCTTACGATCTAAGTCTATACAAATAGACATATCTGATACATACAACAGTTCAATCGAAGGTAAATTAATCCAGTAGTTTTAATCTACATTTAATCCAGTCGGTTTGACAACGTTATTCCACAGTCACTGAAAGTGCAAGGTTTACTTCGCAAAATTTTAGCTCATTATCTTCCCAACTTCAATATTGCAGTTAGTAAATCGAATATTTGGAGGATATCCTGAGGTTATCGGAAACTTTAAATTTTCCATATCGTCTCAGAATATTCTAAGGATATCCTGACCAAATCCGAAACAGTCGGAAATAGTTTTCCATTTTTCCTCCGCCATTTCGCGCTCACGGGTCTCACCGAAGAAAAATTATAATCTACTTTTGCTTTGAGTAATGAAGACCGAGTCAACAATACTTCGATCCTTCGACAAAATTAATTAAGATCTCGAGAGCGCACTCCGGAGCGCCATACTTAACTTTTTCTGGATTCAAAAAGTTTTAATTTTTTTGCATAGAAAAGTTTCAGCGCCGTAACTGATATTTCTGCAATCCAAACGACTAATTCTGACTACTTTAGAACCAAAATTTCCATACTTGTTTTCAAAATATCTTGGATTTCAGAATTAACAATATTAATTTTTGTTCTGGCGACAATGTATAGAAAAACTCATGTTTTGATCTACTTAGGAGCGCATCAGCATCCTCCATTGTGCCAATCACAATGGTTTAGCTCCCTCCTACACAGTCAAACATACTTTTGATTTTCTTTTAATCTGCCCCCCCCCCCCATAAACCTTCAAGAAGCGATGGCAGAAAAAAGTTGGAAATGGGCGCAACTCTTCCCAAAATCGGTATTATTAAGCTTTTGATTTGCATTGCTCGGAAACAAAATTAAAAATTTCATTTTTAAAAATAATAGATAATAATTACTAAACGGTATAAGTAATACCTACAGCTGTGAATAAGTAGCTCAAACTGTCGACAAAACCCAAATTGAATAAGATAACTTTCAGGGAAATAAAGGAACCAGAGAAAAGTACAGTCGACGAATTGAATAATGGCAGTCGACTCATTAAATTTTGGCGAGGTACATGGGCCACCATTGCCACCAACATTACCAGGAATATACTTCAATTCATTTCGTTTAGTATTGCAGGTTGCCTACCTAAACTAGCATCTAAGGAGTCAAGTGTCATCATTTAATAAGTACGTTGACTGTTAGTGAGAGAAAAATTTGAAAAATTAAAAATTCATTATGAAAAAAAAAAAAAAAAAAAAAAAAAAAAAACTGATGATAGATAATGGGTATGTTGAAATGATGATGAGAACAAGGCTTCTCAGTGGCGGCTCGTCAGGTGAGGAAAATGAGACGACAGGGAGCTGTCACCTCACATTTATTGATGGAGGAGAAACAAAATAGTTGAAAAAATAACGTAAAAAGGTTAAAACCTTATTTTTTCGTCTTAATTTGTTTCAATCTTACGAAAAATTATGAAAGATACAAAGTATCGCGAAGAAACTTTATGAGAAGAGCGTTTAAAAAAAAAATACTGTTCACCCCTCATTTTCGTCACCTCACCTCCACGAGCCGCCAGTGGCTTCAGTGATGTATTTTTACGGTGGAACATTTTTCAAAAACATTTAAATAAAAACGCAACAATTCAATAGCACGACAGATCTCTTTAAAGTATCAAATGTGTGTAGGTATTACCTGTGAAAGCATTGCAAAAGGGTTTCTTCCTTTTTGGATCATACACCTCTTCTTCTAATTCCTGATTGTATGCCTGAAAACAATGTAAAAAAAAAAAAAAAAAAAAAAAAAAAAAAAAAAAAAAAAAATGAAGTGAAATGCATTTCATCGAAAGAAGTTTCACCTTGCCGTATATTTCAATTTGTTTTATTTTTATCGTCAACGCGCTGACAGGAGTTTAGAGAGTCTATTTTGAAGCTTTCGGGGTGTTCTCGGACTAAAAAAGATTATAGTGTTGATTTCAAGAGAGCAATATGACGGAGCGTGGGAACAATGGAGCTGTTGCAAACTTTTGCTACAGGCTTATAAGTAGTTGATAATGCGGTAATACCCTGTAAAAATAACAATTAGCGCACTAAAAAATCACGAAATCCACTCCTAAACTCACAAAATGCTTTTAAATGCGAGACCGTAATGGCGGCCGAGGCCGCGGTTTTCTTATGGCAATTATATGCTTCTTCTTCTTCTTGTGTGGTGTTGCGAGAACACCTCGTGTAGATGGCGCTGATTGAAGATAGGGAACCCCAATGAAAACCGCGGCCCCGGCCGCCATTACGGTCTCGCGTTTAAAAGCATTTTGTGAGTTTAGGAGTGGATTTCGTGATTTTTTAGTGCGCTAATCGTTATTTTTACAGGGTATTACCCCATAATCAACTATTAATAAGCCTGTAGCAAAAGTTTGCAACAGCTCCATTGATGTATCGTATCGTCTCCCCCCTTCTCCTCTCATATAGAAGGATCTATTTCCAATTCCGGCCTGCTAGCCGGAAGAATGACTGCGGGGGGGGGGGGTCCTGTGAGAACATCCTCAAAAAGAAGGCTGGGGGTCCTCCCCCTAATTATTACTATTTTTTTTTAAAAGACATTAAAAAATTATATTTAAACTGTTTTTTCAGCAAAATTGTTATTTATTTATCCTCCTGCCTTTTTCTGTCATTTTCTTTTTTCTTTTTTGTCCTTCTCTCCTTCCTCCTTTTGTGAAGTGAGGCTCCCTCACGCCTGAGGCCCTACTCAGTTGCATATTTTGTGTAATGGCAAATCCACCTCTGATGCGTGTATTCAACTAGAATTTTCGCCAGACATTGAACGATTATAACGACCACTTCGATGAAGTAGTCTTCTTTTCCTGGTAAAAATGTTCCATGACCAATTTTACACGGAAATAGATTTCCATGGAAATTGCTCAAATTCCATGGAAACCGAGCATTTTTCCATGGAAACCACGCATATTTCTATGGAAATCTGTGTATTTCAGTGGCGTAGCGCGCAATTTGACAACGTTGTATTGTGTCCATTTAAACTCACGTAAAAGGTCGAATGCAAAGTGTTTACCGAACACCCAATACTTCGATCTTTTTCGTGGGTGAAATGAACTAGCTGCAACGTTGCCAAATTGCACGCTACGCCACTGGTGTGTTTTCCATGAAATTCTGTGGAAGAATACTTAGTATCTATGGAAATTGATGCAATTTCTATGGAAATCGATTTCCATGTAAAATTGGTTAAGGAGCATTTTTCCTTGGGATTATCAGATGAAAAGGTGAAATTTGGAGAGTCCGAGAGTGCCCAATTTGACAATGATGCTTTGTATTTGTCCGTAGTTCTTTAGTTAGAGCCGTTGAACGGTGCTTAAATGTATGAACGCCCTGAACATCGTTTAATTTTTTAGCTCAATTAATGCAATTAACAAGTGCTTGAGAAGATTTTTGACGCTCCTCGACAGGCGTTGAAGAGTGTGTCAAGACCCGCCTCGGCAAAGTCTGCTGCAAATTAAATTGAAGGAAGCTCCGACTTCACGGGTCAGAAAAAGAAAAGAATAATACAAAGTTTAGACTGAAATAAGTTTTGTGCCGCGAAAAAAGAGAGAGAAAATTCATCAATATCTGAATGTTTATAGCTTCAAGCGGAATTCTAAAAGGTGCCAAGTCTGACTACCCGACTGCGCAGCTCGCTCTATCTATGTAATATCAACCGATTTTGATGCGCTATCTAGATATTTATAAGAACTTATAAGATTATACTCGATGAAAATATAGCTGCAATGATTCCAGTAGGAAAACTTGAAAAAGAGTCAGGAAGAAAGTCTGAGGATCATGAATTAATTACCCTTTCGAAGCCTTCGAAGGAATCGTCTGTACTGATTGTAAGACTACGTAGGGGCCGCAGTCAGTTTAGCAACACTGCATTTTGTCTCCGGGTAGAGGAACAGGCATGGAAAGTGGACATTGGACAGGAGGCGGAGTTTAGCTGATTTTTGAGCACTTGCTCCCTGGCGATGACGTCAGTATAGGGTGTTTATTTGCTTTTCCGCCCACTCTTCGCGATTTTATCTTTTCCGCCCAGTCTCGACGATTTTCATTTCTACCCACTCCAATTGCTGCACATTTTTTCTTTTGCAATATTTGGCAACACGGCTAGGTATACGCTCACGATCGAAGCATATGGAAGAATAAAGGATTCTTGCATTCGTGCATTCGTGCCCAAATAAATAACAAACTTTACCTTACTTTTGCCGCTGGCAAGTTTTTGTTTCTGGCAAAACCGATTCTTCAGAGCACTATCTCGATAGTTTTAATATGAACTGACGATTCGAATCTTGAATGTTGAAAGTTTCGCAATAGTTATCATTGAAATTTGCGCCTGACAGGGAAAGGGTTGAAAAGTAACCATTTTCTAACACAATGTAACTACTTTTTTCACATTATTGCTGACTAGCACACCATCAGGCATTCAAGATCCCTGGTGAACACCTTCACTGGTGGTTTGAGTTAGATGATAGCTGAGGATGAGTTGGAATTTAATCATGACGCTAAATACAGAGATATAGATCAACACACTTAGTGCTGTGTTGCCCCTTCGCAGCTCTAAATTCAAGTGAGCGGAAAAGATAATTGAAAAAGGGCTGGAAAAGGTAAAGTGCAGGGTGTAAAGATATGCAGCCCGTCAGTAATCTTTGCAAGACGTATAGCAGTCACCCAGTTCTCAACGCGCTGATTGGTTTCAAACGATTCGCGGGTTTTCGAGCACTGCATGCATGATTGGAACTCCAGCGCCTGTAACGTAACCGTCATCCCCGGCTGAAAACTTGGGCTCCGTCTCCTGTCTATACCTGTTCCTCCATATGCCTTGATTTTGTCCATTTAAACGCATGGAAACGGTCGAACTATTAGAGATGGATAGTCGATAGTGCATTCCCTCGAATCGATGTTTCACATAGGTTTAAATAGACGAGATACAGTATTGCCAGATTAACGCCTAACTAGGGCCAGTTGAAACTAATTCGACTTTCAATGGTTGATAAATGAGTAAAACTTCGAGAAAATTACAATGAGCTCATTCCCATTGCAACTCATTCAGCATTAAACGAAAAATGGCAATTTGAAAGTTACCGTTTTGCGCGACGTGTTTCTCTTCCAATATTTTGGACCGACTTGTATGCTTGTGCTCCAGTACTGGACTGCGAACCATTGTGGCCAGAAAACCACCCAAAATATTGTTTTAGCATTTTTTCTCTCCCTCTCTCTCCCTTTCTTTCTTTCTCTCTTTCTTTCTTTCTCTCTTTCTTTCATTCTTTCTTTCTTTCTTTCTTTCTTTCTTTTTCTTTCTTTTTCTTTCTTTTTCTTTCTTACAAATGACCGCCCTAGTGAATTGAAAAATCCAAATTTGGTTGAAAAAAACAAACTAATAATAATAATAGAAAAAAATGGTCTTGTAGTGAATAGAGCTAATTTAAATTAAACCTCGTTGGAAGAATATACATACCCTTTTTTGAACGATGACGTCATCAGCCTCGACTAAAACGTGAAAGAACGCGAGGAGTGCGAATAGTAGGACGAATGGAATTGACTGATTGTGAGACCACTGCATACTATAACGGTTGTGGACGCTGCGGCGACCTTGAACAGTCAAATATCTTTCTGTCGTTATGATCGCAATTATTGATCAACCATGAACGGACGAAGAAGGGCAGTTACTGATTTTTAGAAGCATTTACAAAGAGTACAAGATGACGTAGAGTTTGTTTTGTTCTCTGAATTCTTTATCGCCTGAAAAATGCACAGTTCTTTGTCTCTGAGATTACATTAAATTCTCTAGCGTAATTCTTATTATAGCTTCTCGATCGCGATTGAAGTTACGGTACTGAGAATTCCTGCCAATATTAAATTCTAGATTTCTGGATGAGTATGATAAGAGCACTGAGCAGGTCGTTTGAGTTCTCAATTCGCTGTATTCTCTTCCGCTCTTTTCCTACGGTTACGTTTCTACTTATTTATTCGCTTGAGTCTTCTTTCGGTGTCACTATCTCAAACCTCAATAAGAACTGGATGCTGTTTCTGCCAGAATCTGAAATAAAAAGAGGGCAATTTTGAGCTAAAATTGAGAATTTTTAAAACATTTTATCAACGCACAAGGCACTGACCAATTCTATGAACATAAACAAACGGATTATTTAAAAACTAACCTTCAAATAACCAAAACAAACCCCTGGAATAAAGCAACAAAATCATCTTGCATTTCACCTATATCGAAATAGTATTGGATGCATGATGTCTTCAGGCGGACTGGGTCTAATGCAAATGGAGCTGTTGCAAACTTTTGCTACAGGCTTATTAACAGTTGAATACGGGGTATTACCCTGTAAAAATAACGATTAGCGCAATAAAAAATCACGAAATCCACTCCTAAACTCACAAAATGCTTTTAAATGCGAGACCGTAATGGCGGTCGCGGGCCGCGGTTTTCTTATGGCAATTGTATGCTTCTTCTTCTTCTTGTGTGGTGTTGCGAGAACACCTCGTGTAGATGGCGCTGATTGAAGATAGGGAACCCCAATGAAAACCGCGGCCCGCGACCGCCATTACGGTCTCGCGTTTAAAAGCATTTTGTGAGTTTAGGAGTGGATTTCGTGATGTTTTAGTGCGCTAATCGTTATTTTTACTGGGTATTAACCCTTAATCAACTATTAATAAGCCTGTAGCAAAAGTTTGCAACAGCTCCATTTTTGCTACAGAGTTAATGGAGGGTCGATTCCCATGAGAAATTGCGTAGAAACCACATTGCAAGCATCGAAAAGTCTCAAAATCCACTCATTAACTCAATAAATGCGGTCAGCAAAATTCAAATATGGCGGTCGAATGAGCAGATCACAATGGGGGAGTCCCATCTAATTGCAGCGCTTCCTGCGTGGAATCTTTGGTAAGCATTAATTTATTAAGTTTGAGAGTGAGTTTTGAGACTTCGAGGTTTGTGATTTTCACGCAATTTGACATAGAATCGACCCTCCATAAGGCTGTAGTAAAAGTTTGCATCAGACTTATTAGGCCACTAAAAGCCTACTCTCAAAAAAGGGCCCGAATAAAAAAGCCATATCGACTCAGATAGTTCAGCATTTTTAGAAAATTTCTGATAGGGTATGGCTTGGAGTAACGTTAGTGATAAAGATAAAAAATTATACTTAAATAAAATAATAAAACTCCACCCGTTTTCTGATATTAAAAATATCCGTTTTCGGTTTCACTTCGAGATCCAGCGATCCTACCTTCCCTATCCCTTCCTGCCTGTCAGGAAAAAACGCAAGTCCGACGCGCGACATTACACTTCAAGCATGACAGTGTTTATCTTAAACCAAAATGAAGAGGAGTAAAAAGAGACAGAATAAGGCGTGCCGACGATGAGTGTAAGAGAGACAGCCTCTTTCCGACACGTGGTAGTATACCGCGTCCGTCCAGCGTTGTGCGTCAAGCAGCTCTTTCCGTTAACTTTATTAATTTAAAATGAAAGGCTTAGAGGTTTGCATTGGAAAGCGTATGCTGGTTAACACTGTGGTTTACAAGACCGGGAAAAATAAAGATAAAAAAAAAAAAAAAAAAAAAAAAAAAACTTTCGAGACAAAAGTTCAAACTAGATAAGTTTCATGTCCGATTTATTGGCAGTTGTAAAACCTCTGTCCAATGTAAAACTGAGTCAATAACGGGATTGTGTTCTACTATCTCTTTATTGAGTGCATACTTTTTAAATTGAGCTGTAGTCAAATATGTAGGTACTTTCAAATAAAAATCAGGCCAATTTTTTTATTCAATTCTGTCGTCCGCTGCGGCTGCAAAACCGTAATGGGGCTGTTGCACTTTTTGGCTAAAAGCGATTTAACAGTCGATTCTGGTGTAAAAACCTCGAAAAATAACGATGGTAGTACTACAAACTTCCGAAATACACTGTTATACTCAATAAACGCTTTTATTTACGAGGGCGTAATGGTGGCCGAGGGCAGTAACAATGGGAGATTCCTATCTTAATTTCGTCACTCTTTCTACGCTGACAAGGATGATTCACAAAGTAATTAGTCATCAGAGTGATGATCCGCATCCGGTGAAAGGGTACCGCAACACCTAGTGACACCGGTGTCAAATGAAAGTCGTCTCTTATTGGTCACTTCTTGATGGAGTTACAGTATTGTTAGATGGGAATCTTCCATTGTTATTATACCCTCAGTCACCATTACTCCCGCGCAAATCAAAGCGTTTATCGAGTTAAGGAGTGGATTTTGGAAGTTTTTAGTGGTGCCATCGTTATTTTTGGAGGTTTTTACACCTGAATTGACTATTAAATTGCTTATAGCAAAAGTGTGCAACAGTCCCATTGTTCTAATATTGGGGGGGGGGGGTGCAGTCCCGCTACTAAGAGTAAGTCAAATAAGATAGTTAATGCAATTTAATTTAGTGCGCATATAAGCCACATTTTTTTCAGAAATAATTATAAACAAATTAGCCGTTGCAGGTTTTAGAATTAAATAAAAACGGACTCTGATTTTTATTTGGATTTATATCTATACATTTGGCTTTTGTTCAATTTAAAAAATAATTACATGAGAATCAATCAACAAAATTGGAATCTGTTAATCCTAATCGTCTCATATGTCATATGATTATGAAATCATGGCGGTTAAAAAGGTTCAACAGCTCCCCAGTTCCTTCGTTACTGTTTTTCAAACGTTTCCTTTAAAAGCTCCCAATTTACTCTCGTTTTGCAAACTTTTCGGGTATTTTTGTCTTATTTTTTCCGAATTGTGCTTTTCTTCACCCTAGGAAGATCCCATTGAGCCATCCCTCCTCTCTTCCCTTAACTACTCCGCCCTCTCCCTCTCCCCCTTCTCCCTCTCCCCCCTTCTCCCTCTCCCCCCTTCTCCATCTCCCCCTTCTTCCTCTCCCCCCTTCTCCCTCTCCCCCTTCTCCCTCTCCCCCTTCTCCCTCTCCCCCTTCTCCCTCTCCCCCCTTCTCCCTTTCCCTCCTTCTCCTTCTCCCCCCTTCTCCCTCTCCCCCCTTCTCCCTCTCCCCCCTTCTCCCTCTCCCCTCTTCTCCCTCACTTTCTCCTCCCTCACCATCTACTCCTTCATCATCCTCTCCTACCTCTCCCAAATCAAAGGAGTCGGTCTGTCATTGTCACTCGATTGTCTCCTTCAAGAGAAATTAATCATCTGCTTCTCGAACTCGCCATTGTATTTGGTATTCAACAAGTGTCCAAGCACCCGAGTTTCGTAACGCCGAAGTTGTCGGATTTTACGGGGGGATAATATATATTCACGTTCCATTTGAATTGTTGAAGGTTTGGATGGCTTTCCGCCATGAATTCGGCAACAACGCATTATGTTCCATCCACGCCGTCCGTTTTGGCGTCTTCGCAGTCCCTCAGTCACAACAAGTTGACATTAAATGTGCATGATTAAGTTATTCTTTAACGTCTCCATATTTGGTGGCTTCGAGCCGTATACTTTTGAGTTTTCGTGAAACCGCTCGCTTAATCATTTTTCATGCAACTTCGCAGAGAATATCCGTGTCAATCGTCAAATGTGTACCAAGACATCCCACTTCTTTGAAACTTTTCGAACATTTAAATAAGAGAGTTAGGGAAACAAGAACAGCCACAAAAACACAGATCGCACAGGTGTTGAAAAATGAAGATATCATAGATAAACGGAAGACGGCACGTAAAAAGCGCCTTCAATTTACCATTTATGCAAATCCAATGCCGTTAAGTACGAATAGTTAACTATCTATTGATTTTGCCCCGAGCTCCTTGGTTTTGTGTGAGTTGGATAGACCTCGCAGCATTCAAACTTTTAAGGAGGTAAATATTTGGCTCCAGAGATAGCCCCGTACCAACCCCCATTTCTAATTTCTTTGTTTTCATCTGCGATTATGAATCGTGCAATTAGGTTCAACAAAGAGTTGGGGCTGAATTTTGCTGTCCTTCATTGGTCAAAATACATTGTACTAAAATGATGTGCTTTATTGAGATTATTTACAATTAGAGATCGAAGAATGAAGAGCGAGTTTTATTGAAGTTTTATTGAGTTTTATTGAAGAGCGAGTCACAATAACCCGTTTACAGGCATACCAAATCAAGTTAAGTAAACTTTTTACTAGCCTTTGATGCTAGCTTGGTTAAGTGGCTTGAACGGCTTTAAAACCCGTCCTAATTAAAACAAGCCGGTAGAAAACTTTTGGTTGTCCTCCTCCTCCGCCTATAACATCTCTCTTCAATGTATATCCCTCGAGGGAGGAGGCACGAGGCAAGATGGTGTGAAAAATCATTAGTGTTGCGTTTTTAATTATTTTCGCGTTAAAGCGGCCGTCATCAAAGCGTAAAAAGGCAGCTTAAATGCTCGGACGCACGGAATATAATAAGTCAATGTTGATTAATGCATTACGCTTGTTTTAGTGACAAGCAGGGCCCAAGCCTCACCAGGTGAATGATAGTTGCGACATTCAAACCCTAAAACACGTTAATTTTACGATTAAAAAATAATCAACCACCAGTGTTGAGCACTTAATGCACAACAATGACTTAACTGATACTTTACTATTTTAATGATTAATGATTCACATTTAGGGGGTTTGACATGTTTTCTTTCTCTTCGATATTGATAGGTTGACAGACTTTTTTCGGTTATAATTATTTGTTACTTATCTAAGGGCTACCTAGGTCTGTGGCACCTGTGCACGGTGCTCGACAACCAGCAAGGGACCTCGGACCTATTATCGCTATCAAATGTCGATTTTGAGGCTTTGAAGGGCTTACCACCGGTTTTAGTTCTATCCTCATGAGTTAAAGTCCATATTTTAATAAATTCCCGTTTATTGTTGGGCAAATTTTGGGGGACGACGTATTTTTTTTCTTCTCATTTTTATTTCTCTCCAAAAGATGCTTGTTCAAAAAAGAGCAGTTTTGACCCAAAGTTTTTTAAATTCGGTTAATTTAAAAGGGAACTACGGAATTTTGAAATGGTTCGATATCGAACTTTAAGCTTCCTTAATCGAAGACAAAGAACAGTACTGATTTTCCGTTTGCTCTAGGTTTTTTTTTCTTCTTTCGAAGTAATTTAAGACGCAGGAATTAAAAAATAGGGTATTTTATTGAAGTGTTCGATTTTCGGGGAGGCCCCCCCCCTCAGTCGCGCCCCCTTCGGAAACTGGCTAAAAAGTAATAGCGAGAAAATCGGCCCTCTTCAATAGTGTTATACTCGTGTACAGCCGTTTTTCAATGTCTGCAGTCTTTGATGAGAGGGTTGCAGAGGAAACCTTTCTTTTGTTTAACACACTGTAGGTAATTTTAATATGAGATTTGAAAAGAGTAAAAGTCGATCATACTCCTCTAAAGTTTTCAATTTTTCAATTTGGACATTAAAAGTTGGTCGGTTGCCTTAAGAAGAATTAAACAAATGCAAAAATAAACCTTAATATTTTGTATTTAGTGAGTCTATCTAGTAATTTGAAGTAAGGTTAAAGCCCCTGCTACGGAAAGAAGGGAGTAGAATAGTGTGCTATTATTGCGAAATCCATCCCACGTCCTCCAGATCATGATTTAATGTCTCCTCCACAGTAGCGCACCGAGAGTTTCTTCATCTCTATCTTTTCTCCATTAAGAAACGTATGTTAGACAAGGATGGACAAGGGGATAAAACCCCCTCCTTCTGTCCTTTTCCTACTTATACACTCAAATGGCAAATGAGAGAGATGGAAGATATCTTGGTTGCGCCAGTGCTCCTCCAGATTCTCGTGGACTGGGTGCGCGGCTTAAAATAAGGCAAGCGCGTTGATACAATGAGTGTGTGTGTGTGTTTGTGTTGGCACAACGCAGGTGGTTTCAGTGATTTTTTTTCAATGGCGCTGAAAATGGAGGTGCAACTTGATAGGATTTAAGGGAATTCTTTATAAGTTCTCGAAGACGGAAATTGGCTGTGATGAAACTAGCAGTCTTTACAGATTTACTTACATGGGCATAAGTAAATATTCGCTCGATAAAACTACATGTAATGTGAAAGAGTGGGAGGGGGGCGGGGGGTACGTCGTATAAAAAATTAACGTTCCCACGGCAGCTTAGGACGGTCTCGCAAATATATAAGTGATGAAAAAACGAGAGGGCATGACGGAAAACATTTAAGAGCTTTTCACATGTGTACAAGCATGTGTTCTACATCGACGATTCGATGCTATATCCGCATCAAACGCGACCCGACATTTTCATTTGACATTCGAAGACCAATGGGCTATCAGACGAAACCTAGAGGGAACCTACCCGCGAAACTTTTCTTAGTGAATTTAAGCATTACCGCGGGTGGCCTGTTTAAACCAAAAGCTGAGGAGTCGTCAGTCATTATTTCTACAAGGACGGATCTTAGGGGAGCGGGTTTCCTAGTGGAGGTACTTGTTCCGGGCGGTATTTCGAGGTGACGGCAAAATAAGGGAGAATGGACAAAAATGTCATCAATATTGATACATTTCCATCACAGCGGACGGTCAAATTAAAATCAACAGGCAGAAACAACAACAAAACAAAAATGAAGAAGAAAGTCATTCCTTTTTGAAAATTTTCACCAGGGGGCTGCGAAATCACACTCTTGCTCCCCCCACTCCACCAAAAATCTAGATCCGCCCCTATCTTTTAGTCTCCGACTGTGCAAATGAGCCCCACCAATTCCTCATTATTTCTTTGCGTTTATATGGTTTTCAACTACAGTGTGATTGCGTATCACTATAGGGGCACCTTTTCCCAAATTTCCATGTAAAAAATATAAAACTTTAGTTATGCAAAGTGATCTTTCGAAGTTTCGATTCAGCCAAAACTTCTACGATGATAACTTGAACGGAAAATAATATTCGATTCGAAAATCACGCGAAAAAAACCCCCACAAAATCAAGCGCTTTCAGTCAATTAATGATACAAAGTTATTGCAATTTCTTGTGTTTTTTTTCAGGATACACATTTTTTCGAAGACTGAAATTTTTCAAAGACCTGTTCTTTGATTTCAACCAAAATTGGGTACGTTTCATTCCTTGAAATTAAATTTTGAATTGTTTAAACCGCATATTTGAGCAACTTTTCATTCGCGAGTTATGACGGCTTTCCTGAGCGTACTCCATGTAGGCAAGGTATATGGAAGAACAGGTATGGACAGGAGGCGGAGCCTATCTCAGTAGGTGACGCCGTGACGGCTACGTCACAGATGTTCTAGACGGTCGCGATGAAAGTCGCTTACCGTTCCAAACTATCTCACTCACTCTCCCGTGATCCCCATCTCTCGCTACTGCAGTAGGTGACGGCTAGAGTCCCTATATACTATGAGAGTTGCGACAAGACTCTCAAAATGAAGAAGAAGAAGCGGATCAGTGGAGCCCCCAAGAGGCAAAATGCAAATGGCGGATGGCCATTTGCCTCTGCGCTGTTGCCACTGTTTCGCTATCTCTTATCGGTTAGATTCAGATTCTCGACAATAGCGATTGTTATTGAAAGAGCTAATGTTCTCCAGAATAAAATTCAAGCAGAGGAAAAATTCACAAAAATTACCGCGGTCACTGTTACTTCAAATGTGTAATGAAAGCGAGTTCGCAAATAGTAAACAAACTCTCCGCCATTTGCATTTTGCCTCTTGGAGCTTTCTTGACAGCCTAAATCTGAGAGCCAATCAGAAATGGATTCAGCAATGGCGCAACTCTCATAGTATATAGGGACTCTAGTGACGGCTACGTCACCGCCAAAGCAAGCGTGTCGTCATCATTTGGCGGGACAACTCGAAAGTCCCTTAAACCCCGCCTCCTGTCCATACCTGTTCTTCCATATACCTTGCCATGCAAGTTGCGACTCGACCGCGCAACACGCATCTGGACAAGCTCCAAAGTGTGTTCTTGTCCGGTAATCTTTGGCGAACTTTTAATTTTCATTCCTCCAAATCGAATTAGAACTTGCCTGAGACAGGGAAGTTGTGTTTTCAAGCGCTGTTTAGAAAAAAATCGAAGCTCTAGCTCAAATTAATTTTCATTCGATCCCATCGTGCGTATTGAGAGAAATGACGTAAAAAAAAATCCAAATATTGTAACCGATTGAGTCTTGCCTCCACTTTTGAAACAAGCTGTATCATCGTGAGCTTTTTCTTACTGTTCGCGGGATTTTTTTCGAGAAATTTCTTTCAATGCCTGTTTTGCGTTCAAGTTATCGATATTTTAAGTTTTGGCGTAATCGGAACTTCGAAAGCCTATAATGTGCGTTACCTAGAAGATTTTTTTTTTTTAACTTTTTTTTATTCGAAAACTTGGGAACAGGTGCTCCTTTGTGATACTTAATCACATTGCACTATGGTCTGAGATCAAAAGAAAGTGGCAAAAACCGATGGAAAAAAAAAATCATAAAAAATAATCGTTCTTTACTCTATAGACCTTTCGAGCTTAATTCAAAACTTTTCAGCAACATTTCTAGGTTTAAAATACTTTGTTTCAATTGTTCTCTTTAATTAAAATTGGTCTCGAGAGTTTAAATGAATGATAAATTAGTGAGAAATTTGCGTTATGATTTTTGGCCACTTTTTGAAGAACTCAGATCATAGCGCGCTTTACTTATGCAGATGAAATTCATTTTTGGGAACGATGAAATTTCGCTGATTTTGAATAAGCCTCGTTTTGAACGATTTATTTTTCGTTTTTGACGTGGGCCGGTGGGCGTCATATACTGTAAAACAGGATAACTTGGGACAATGGTCAAACTTGGGACAAAGTACATAGTGGTAGTTTCAGGTTATCACAGCAGCGCTTCCAGCTGGCTGTTCAAAGTTTGACCCCGGTCACAAGTTACCTCGTTTTACTGTACATATTTGGTTAACGTATAATTTGCTACATTATTTTTTTTTATTTTTCAATGAAAAACTTGCAACGCAGGGAATTATAGGACGTTTGCAACGATGAAATACTTTCCAACTCCCCAATCAGATGGACAACAATTAAACGTGACAGGATACGATACATCTACCATTCCCTTCATATTTATTTTCCACTCTGACGAGGAGGGCTCTCCTATATTTAATACCGTTTTATATATTAATTTGATTAGTTTTGTGTGATCAATCCAGCCAGAATAATGTAGCCAGTTGTTCGCTTTTAGCGCCCCGCACGCAATGCCCGAACAGTTAAACAATTACTATTGATGATACTCAATTTTTTTTAAAATGCCTTACGTGCTTAGTTCTGTTTCAGATCATGGTATCACTTCAGTTTTTTGTCACTTTAATTACATCCATACGCACGGTTTGGTCGTTATCTTTTTTCATATTTGTTCTTATTTCAACTTTCGTAAAAGTAGATATGTGTATAATGCACAAAGGCATGGCGTGAAATTACCTACGCATAGTCGCATACTTTGTTTTTTAAACATTATTATTATAGTCTCGTTACGTGTAGATATTAGTACGAGGGCCGTTCAAAAAGTAACGAGAACGCTTGCTTTCTAGGGTTTCTATTGGCTCTCAAAAAAAAACCAGATACACCATTTTGTAGCAAAAACTCTCTAAAATTCAATTATTTAAACGGATTGAAAAAATATTGAAAATTGCTTGAGTTATTGAACTTTTCCCGCTTTCATGTCATGAGATTTCCCGCCACCTCCGCTACCGTTTGAATCTTGAGTGAAACACGTAGATCACAGTTTTCAGGTGTCGCGTGGAAGATAAGGTTTGTTTACAGTCCAAGCTGATCCGCATCCTTATCAGTACATCTATCCTGCATCTTGTCAAAGCTCTCAACGGTGACAACAATCAGTTTTTCGTCAATACTCGTGCGAGTAGTGCTTTCAAGTTGTCAGTCATTCGTGAAAATCATGTCGATTCTTAACCCGTCAGTTTGTGAAGTTCGTTCTGTTATTCGATTTTTGAATGCAAAAAAGGTCAAGCCGCGGGAAATTTATAGTCAAATTGTCCAAGTTTATGGTGAAAGTGTCATAAACGAGCAGAATGTGAACAAGTGGTGCGTTTTATTCAACGAAGGAAGGACTGAAGTGCACGATTTACCGCGATTGGGCCGGCCTTCTGTAATCAGTGACATTGTGGTTCATCAGGTTGACGCATTCATTCGGGCTGATAGGCGAGTGACATTTAATGAAATTAATGAACAATTTCCAAACATTTCGCGGGGCACGGTGCACGAGATAGTGTCAGAACGTTTGAACTATCGGAAAATTTGTGCGAGATGGGTGCCTTTTTTTTCTTAGATAAAAACAAGTTGGCGGAGGTGGCGGGAAAGCTCATGACATGAGCGCGGGAAAAGTTCAATAACTCAAGCAATTTTCAATATTTTTTCAATCCGTTTAAATAATTGTATTTTAGAGAGTTTTTGCTACAAAATGGTGTATCTGGTTTTTTTTTTTAGAGCCAATAGAAACCCTAGAAAGCAAGCGTTCTCGTTACTTTTTGAACGGCCCTCGTATTACTTATCAAACGTTTTCCATCCGATATTTTTGAGATAGGGGTTGGAGCTTTGTCGATTACTACTTTGAATTTTGTCTATTAGTGTAAATTTACGGAGAAAATTGTATTGTTGGTTCATTGTTCGGTGAAAAATTTAACATCCTCACGTTTGAACTTTTGCGCAGGTTTACGCTGGCAATACCATTCAGATTCCTGGATTTTAAATTTCCCGCCTTGTCATTAAAACAGTATTTTATCAGAGTAAAACATGCATGTTATACAACGTTATACAACAAGGGATTAAAAATAAGATCCTCTACTTTTCTTTTATTTTTCATTTTGCACGTTCAAAGGGAAAATAAGAGGGGTGCTTCAAAAGCTCGACGTGCCTTCTGACGCAACTAATGTGAAATAATACGAAACGTAAAATGTGGTTTATAAGTTTTTTGGAATGACTGTATAGTTTGGATCCCTTTCTGAGATAGATAAATAACATCGAGAAGATCGACAAATTTGAGTAGACCAATCAAAGCCACTTCAAGCCCTCGGAAAAGTATGCCAAGGATTAATTTTCCGTTCAAATTTTGTGGATTCAGCAGGGTTGCCGGTTTTCTTCTAGTCACACGTATATTCCCATCTAACTCGAGGTATAACGTTTTTGAATTTCCCGCCAAATTTGGCCACACTAGGATTCATGCACCGCTACATGATACTCAAGTGAGTAAAGTGTAGTATACCGGAAGTCTGCTCATGATGCTCGAGGTGCTTCTCTTCTTTTAAGACCCCCCCCCCTCCCCTCCCCCGAACATCTCGCTTTCCCACAGTTTTTGACTTTACGGTGTTTAATGACGCCGGAGTTTTGCTTTGATTTGATTCCGTTTTCTTCCGCAGAGAGAAAGTTTTGCTCCACAAAAGGTGTAACAATGTGCAGGAGACACGCAATCCATCTCACTTTTGGATCTCAAATTCCTCATCGTACCAGAAGATTGCTCCAGTTTGATTCGGTTCCGATCTATCAACACTCGTTGAACTCCCAAAAAAAATGTGTTTATCGGGACAGGACTGAGAAAAAAATTGTCAACCCTTACATAGACTGTTTTAGTAGAACGATATATCGTATCGATTGCCGTCCGAGGGCCTCTGGCTCCAAACAAACTCTGGTTCAATGTAATTTCCCCATAAGCGAACTTTTGAACGGAAATTTAGGGTATTAAATCAAACAATTAATGCGATCTGTTTGCGATTATGAGTTCTACGTCCTCGAAAATGCTTAATTATGCCTGGTCCCTTTACTAAAACTGCCGAAATCAATAAGATATTACAGATTAAATGTTGCATTTGTAGGTTAGAATCGCCCGAAATCCCGCCAATTCCACAACAACAACAATAACATTTGGGTGATTCCAACCTCCAAACGCATCGTTTAATCTGTAATATCTTGTTGATTTCAGCAGTTTTACGGGTGGAACCAGGCAAAATTAAGAATTTTCGAGGAAGTAGAATTCATAATCGCTAAAAGGTCGCATTAATTGTTTGATTTAATAACCTGAATTTCCGTTCAAAAATCCGCTAATGGGGAAAATGCATTGAATCAGAGTTTGTTCTGAACCAGAGGCCCTCGGACGGCAATCGATACGATATATCGCTCTACTAAAACAGTCTATTCCGACCGCGATTCTCGTGTCTCGTGTTTACCTAAGTTCTCTGTGTGTTACATTATGTAGTCATTGAACATCTAGAGTCGACCCTTGAAGAAAAAGTCTACAAATAATGCAGACAAGACGTGACGACAGCGACACTTTATGTATTTGAAAGAAGTCAATCAAGAGAAAGAATTCGAAGGTTAACGTCGAAGGTTAAGAGCGGCCGATAGACGGATTTGCCAGCATTTCGGTTCATTCTCTTAACGTTCTTAAGCTGATTCTATTTCCCTTCCTCGACTCTCCTGTGCTGTGCCTTCAATGTCGCTCTTTTTCTCACCTCTGTGAAAACCTAAAACCAACGATCAATCAGAACTCGTTGAGCTCGGTCTATACATAAATACTCCGTATAAAACTTTTCATGAAGGGACCCTATAATGCATTCCTGGCCTCCAATGTAAAGTTTATGTGAGAGTACAGTCGGATGATTAAATAATATCGACCTACTCTAAGGAGTCTAAGGATGTTGACCACCTACAATGATTAAATCCACTGGGTTCATTGCAGGTAGACTACTTGAACCAAAATCCAAGTAATTGGCTGACATCATGTGTACATAATAATTTTTCGACTGTATTTATTTAGTTTCAACCTCATTACACAAACCCGATCGCAGTTTCACCCAGTTTCTTACCAAGTTTTCTTTCTAGACGAAGTAAATACAATGTATTTTGACCAGTGAAGGGGAAGGACGGCAAAATTCGCCCAACTCTTTGCTGAACCTAATCACATGATTCACAATCGCAGATGAAAACAACGAAACTAAAAATGGGAGTGAAAGGGTGTAGGGGGAGAGGTGCTATCTTCGGAGCCTAATATTTGGCCTAATTTGAAATTTTTGGAATGCAGCGGCTTTTAAAATTATCACCTACTCAAACAAAACCCATACAAGCCCGGGAGCTAGCAGCCAAAACCCAAGTAATAGGTGACTATTGTACTTAACGAGATTGGATTTGCAACCTCATTAATTGAACCGCGCTTTAAACCCTTTTTCTTACCTTTTCTTTCTAGAGAAGTAAAAAAATGTATTTGACCAGGCGGGTGAAGGGGGCAAAATTGAATTCTTTCAAACCAATCAGAGATTCCTACGGATGAAAAAAGGGAAACAAAAAATTTGAGTGAAAGGTGTAGGGATAGGTGCTATCTTCACCTAATATTTATGGTAACTTGAAAATTTTGGGAATTTAGCGATACTTTATAAATTTACAAACAGAAACATCACCGAGTAGCAGCAAAACATAGTATTAACTTCTACTTAACAATTATTCATAACATTAAAGCAGGTGCCCAACATCCGTAATCCGTTTTTTTGGGAAAAAATTTTCCCCGTAAGTTTTTTTCCGGGTGCCAAGTGACTGTGGGTAAGTTACGCTCGGGACCAAACATTATTTGGTCCCTGGAATCCCTTGATGGATATTTCTTATAGGGACGAGCTCCTCAAATTCTGATTGGTTGTTGGTTTTAAACTCTCGCGGGGGGCAAAAAGAAGTTGAAGGCATTAAAAGCCTACACAAAGAAGTTGATGGGGGTGCAGAAAAGAAAACCAAGGGAGAACGGAAAGGAATGCCAGCAAATCTGTCAATCCGCCGCTGGTCCATCGTTGAATTCGTATTCCTTCCGAACAGTGGCGTAGCGTGCAATTTGGCAACGTTGCCGATCGTCATTTAAAGTCATGAAAAATATCGAAGTATTGGGTGTTCGGTGAACACCTTTGCATTCGACCTTTTACATGGGTTTAAATGGACAATGTTTAACGTTGCCAAATTGCACGCTACGCCACTGCTTCCGAATATTTAAGACTTCGTATCCGCATACAGAGCTTTCCATCAAGGGATGCTAATTCTTTCTTGCATCGACCCACACTTTAATGATGAGGAACCGGAATAGATATGCATATGATAAATGAGAGCTGAATTGGCTTGGTTTACGGTCATTTAGCCAAAAAGTGCGCTTAGCTTAGAGTGGATGGCGTATCCATCTTATTGAAAAGGTCACGATGTTGTTATACGACGTAAAACATACTCTAACTCTGTAAACACGAATATGACTTTATAATAATTTAAGATTGTGGCTATCAATGTGAATGATATTTTCAATATGTAAAAACGTATGCGATATAAAAATTATGATGACAAGGGCGAAGGTGGATGTTGAAGCGTGCAAGCAGCGTTGCCATATTTATCGATTTTTATCAACGTTTCGGTTTCTTAAATCCATCATGACGCAGGCTTGTCGCGTATCGATATGCATTGGAACGTAGACGCGATTCGGAAAAGAAAGAGGGAAAAAACCGATAATGTTATGTGTATCTGCAGGTGTCTTTGATCTTGAAATGATTTCTTAATTTTCTTCTCTTCTTTTAGTAGATACAAAATTCACATTTTAGATGTATTACTCGTAAATTGTTAAACACGAATAAATACACATCCGAAACGTTTCGGTGCACGCACAGCATCATTTCCGATCGGAAAAAAAATATATATTGAAACGGCAGATGTATTTGATAATATATTGAGTGGAGTGTGCTCCTCATTTGAGTATCATTTTTATCTATAATTTTTCCCGATTGAAATTGGTGCTGTGAGCGCACCGAAACGTTTCAGAGGTGTATTAATTTAAGAGGCCTAGTTCCTCTTTTACTTTTTTATGTGCACCATGTTTTTGACCATTTAGTTTGTAATTATTGTATTTCATTATTATTTTAGTTTGTATTATAGTTTTGTATCGTAATTATATTTATTTATTTAGTTTATTATTATTTGTATTTGTTTATTTATGTCTGTATTATTATGTATTAGTTTTTATTTTACTTTTTAATAGTAAGATGCATTGAAGAATGTGTATTTTTCTGCCAAACATGGCAGCACTGCTGCACAGATCCACGCAGTTAAGAAAGTGCTCAAAATTTATTTCTTGTGATCATCCACACAAAAATGAGATTTATTGGAGCTCACCGGTAAGCTGTTTCGTTTGAGTGAATCGATGAAATTGATTATACCAGTAGGCACAAAGGCACTACGCAGAATGATCATGTATTTGATCTTGGTTATTCGGAGTCTTGACGGACGTCAATTTACTATTATGTAAGAGCGAGCTACTTATGAATGAATTGAATCTTCGTGACGTCATTATTATAGAATAAAAATAATCATTTCATGCGACCTATACTTATCGTTTTCCCCTTTTGACTCACTTAATCGAGGCTCAATATCTGTCTGTTGTGAAATTTTTCTAGTTTTTTGATTTTCAGATTCGAATCTTACGTGGTATGACGTAGACTTATAGGTTGTCCTATAGAGAAGATTGGGTTTGAAAATTTTACGACAGCCTTGGAAACGTTAGCTTCGTACCACTATACTAACCAATGGGGATTGGGGGTGGCGCTATTTTCGGTATGATGCCGATATTATCATGACCGTAATACTACCAAGTTTTGCCATGATTGAAAGACTATGGTCGCTGTGCTAGACCATTCCGCCAATAATTTGACGCTTAAAAAGCTGCATAGTTTCAGCTTCACATCCAAGAGCGACATCAAAAACATGCTGTTTTTTTGCTTCTTTTAGAGTACTCAAGGATCTCTCCAAATTAAACATGCCTCAAATTATACCTATAGGCACATTATGATAGTCGAATACTGTAGTGAAAATATTAGCGGGAGTTTTTGCACGCTCCCCGGTCCCATTATAGCCCCCCCCAGCTCCCTTTAAAAATCAAATTCCTCGCACATCTTGGAGGCATCTGCATAGATTTACTTGAAATTTTGTTTTTCAGGGGTAATTATACGCGTACTTTTCATTTTTTAGGTTAAAAATAGGTTCGGGTGAATTTTAGTGGGGACGGTGTTTTTTCAAGAAGTCGTAGAAATTGTGAGAAGACTATTAGAGTTGGGTACACATATGCATAGGGCGTAGAGAAATGAAAGACATTGATGTGATTGAAATGTTCGTCTTTGTAGAACTTTCTGACAGACACCTTTAACAGAACTATTCATACATTCGGTAGTAGAAATTTTTATGATGCAATTTCTACGACATTTTTCGGCAAAAGTTTCGGTATCATTTTTCAGACATCAGTCCTGTCACAGTGGAATTACCCATAAGAGTGCCATATGCGCTCAGTTTTTCAAGAATTTTCATAGATGATATGCTTTTTCTGAAGTCCCAAAGATTACATGTATTCTCGTTGTTACACGGTGGTGACGCAATGCAATGAGAGGTAAAGGTCATAGGTGAACTGGCAGAAGTATCGTTTGAATTGTTGACATTCAAGCTTCTACCCATAATTCTTCAGTGTTTCTTTCCCTTCGTCGCACCATCGACTAATTTCGCTGAGCCGTCAATGCGTCTTCGGCTCCTAAACTGAAAATACCGAAAACAACAACTAACCAGAACTCGACGAGAAAATGGTGTTTAATCCGATACAGCAGCGTGTGCGGTTTCAAACTTTTCCTGCCCACGGAATCAGCTAATCGCGGACCCCCATAACTGACGACCTTTTATTTTTTATTTTCTACTCGTTCGATGACTTACGATAAGTAAACTAACAACACTAGTATAAAAGTGCTTCATGAAAATTCCACAACCAAAATTTCGTGAGACATTAACTCTCATGGAATCCTATTAGTAATACTATGTAAGAAACTCCGCGAGAGACTTTCATGATTTTCAGTTAGGCTACAATCTCTGCAGTCATTGCTTTTTAACACGATTAGCTCGAATCTCCGATCCTTAGCAATGAAAGTGAGCATTATTTTTTTTCTTGTCGGGAAAAGCGACCATGAGACGTCTGATGTGCTCTTCCAAAAAAATCTATGGCTTGCGGTCACATTAAGGTTTCTGCGTAAGAGCAAGCATCGTCTTTCGTCGGCCCTTCGCTCTTAAATCGGTTCAATTTCTCAAATCTCGTGAATTTGGGTGAAGACTTCATAAAATGTTAATATATCACTTCTCCAACCGTTCGGTTTGGATGTAGTGATAGGTTTGGAAGCCGATGATATAAAATTATGATATCTTGACATTTTCTGGGGGGGGGGGTGGTGGTGGTTGGTCAAAATACTTTTTCCATTCCCATTCTTCTCTCAAGTTCTGACAGGTTATAAGCTGCTTTTTTTTTTTTTAACATGCAGTAAGTACTGCATGTTTTTGTTATGGGTTCGTATCGATTTTGGCCATAAACTTCCTGCATAACAATCGACAATTTTCGGCTTGGTCGCAAACGTGCGTTGTCAGATTTCCGCACGTAATGATCGCGTCTCGTTTTACGGTGGATTCCCTTCGTTCGATATATTGCGGAGCGGCAACGCCAAAAGTCTCCCTATCCTTTAACGTGGAAAAAAACGAATCGCGCGCTATATCGGATTCTCGATATTCTTCGGTTTGCCGCACAATGGGCAGAAATGAAATCTTTGGCGGTCCAAATTCGATCCTTTCAAAGTTGGGAAATTA
Source organism: Trialeurodes vaporariorum (assembly GCA_011764245.1). Lineage (NCBI taxonomy): Eukaryota > Metazoa > Arthropoda > Insecta > Hemiptera > Aleyrodidae > Trialeurodes > Trialeurodes vaporariorum. Next base: position 64,269,844 of record VMOF01000002.1, read on the forward strand.
GTATTTTCGCTGGGCACTATAAGTGATTTTAAGGGGTTTATTTGGCTCGGTTTTTCTATCCTGGCTTGTCCTATATTTATCGGAGAATATCATTTGATGGATCGACAATTCTTGTGACATCTCATGTCTTTGTATTTTTGACCACTTAGGACTCGATTTGGATCCATAGTGCGCCGTTTGAATGTTTGAGTAAAAGTTTGAGTGAGGTTTTGACAGAGTATTGGCCCTAAGTTTTTCATAAGGATCTGTCTCCGTTATGAATAAATTTGGTAGTTTCATTATTTTGTCTGTGATTACCAACGAGCTATATCTAGTTCGGAAGCTTTGGTAAACATGCGTAACCGCCTCGGAGATTTTAAGGTTACAGATTTGTGAAAATCAATGAGTAAACAAATCGAATTTCTTCGCGTGTTTTCGAACTCTATCAGTGACCAAGTGACTTTCAAATTAGGATTTCTTTTTGAACTGTGCGTGTTTTCTGTCAATCATAGCCTTAATCTCAGTTTCTACTAATTGAAACCCTCAAGTTCTTCATAGCTTTCATTTAGTTTGTCAGTTGTAATTCTCATTCGTCATTTGTAAGCTCCATTACCTATTCTTAATTATCCATGTCTCGAGACAACTTTATCAGGAACTCTTTCAGGAGCCTTTAGGTACTGTACTGCCTTTGGGAGAATTCCAGGCTGATTATGTGTTGAATAATAGTTAAGTAAATAACCAAACTAGTTATATCTTCGTCCATGGTCGTAAGAGTAATTATTTGTTTGTTTTCTAATATTCATATATCTCGTCTTTAATTTCAATGTTATGATATGATCGTATCGGAGGTTTCAACGATTTGCCAGTAAACAGTTTTCTACTTTCCCCCTAAATACTCTTCGATTAGTTTTTTCCTTAAATTCTGACTTTGCTCGGCAATTCTTGCCGAGACAGGACTGAGACTGTCGCAAGATGTTTAGTGTTTACGTTTGAGGTTAATTGATGAGCAGTGTTCCCAAACGTTTGTTCTTTTTTTAATCATTACTCATGTCCTTTATTTTTTATTAGTGGTGCATTAAAGGATTATTTCAATCAACCATAACCCACCCACTTGATTACAACCGATGTAGGGTGCCCCCAGGGTGGAATTCTTTCACCCGTCTTGTGGAACCTCGTCGTGGATAGTCTGATTACTACCCTGAATGATAAAAACTATTTCACCGTTGGATATGCGGATGATATATCCATCATAATTGCTGGAAAGGACCTTTGCACTGTGGAAAACCTGATGAAAAGGGCTTTAAACATAGTGGAAAAGTGGTGCCTGGAGAGAAATCTTCGAGTGAATCCTAGCAAAGCGTATCTAGTTCTCTTCACAAACAGATATAAGGTTGGAGTCACTAATCCTCCTTTGCTGTTTCAGGAAAGAGTGCAGATTAAAGACGAAGTGAAAGTTCTGGGGGTTATTCTGGATAGAAGACTAAACTGGAACGGACACCTTGAGTATATTACCAACAAGGCTAAGCGATGTCTAATGATGACTCGCAGGCTAGTTGGTAAGACGTGGGGACTAAAAACCCAAAAAAGGCACACTGGATGTACACAATGGTTATAAGACCCATTATTCTGTATGCCTCAGTTGTGTGGTGGCCTAAAGTCACTCAAATGACTGCCTGTCGCAAGTTAGAGAGCATACAGAGGCTAGCGCTCCTGGCAATCACAGGAGCGATGAGAACAACCCCAACCGCAGCCATGGGGGCTGCCCTCGGAATCCCTCCTCTACACTTTGTGGTGGAAGGGAGAGCCATGGAAACAGCCCACAGGCTCCGGGAACTCGGGTATAAAGGTTGTGGAAGAAGGGAAAGATTTTTTCCAGTCTTGGACAGCATTCCCGAGTGTCAAATGATCCAGGACTGCATGACGCCAAGGTATCATTTCGATGCAAACTTTCGAGTAACTATACCTCCTAGAGAGGCGTGGAATTGGAAAGAAATTAAACGAGACCTAAACATCAAATCGCAAGAGAACATCTGGTTCACGGATGGATCTAAGACGAAGTTCGGGTCTGGTGCAGGAGTCTATTGTAAGACTCCTCACACACGAGCTAGCTTCAGCCTGGGAAGCTTTTGCACGGTTTTTCAGACTGAAATCCTAGCGATCGAAAAGTGTGTGGAAAGGATTATTACGAGAGGAGCTATAAATAAGCACATCGTAATTCTCTCAGATAGCCAAGCAGCTTTAAAAGCCTTGCAGTCTTGGAAAATCAAATCACCACTGGTTTGGAACTGCCTCGAACAACTGACAGAACTGGGATCCAGGAATAGAGTCGATCTAGCGTGGATCCCAGGACACTCGGGATGGGAAGGTAATGAAATAGCTGACCAACTTGCTGTGGCAGGTTCGGCCAGAAAACCTTTGGGTCCAGAGCCTATCTGTGGTATAGCTAAATGCATTATCAAAAGCAAGATAAGGGACTGGATGAAAGCTAAGCATCAGAAGTATTGGCAAGATTTGCCAGGACTCGCTACTAGTAAAATTAACATTAAATGCCCAGAGATGCAGCCAGAACTCGTTTTGAAGTATGACAGGCTACAACTAAGACATTTGATAGGTCTACTTACTGGGCACTGCCCATTAAGGAAACACTTGCGCACAATTGGAGTCTTCAAAGAGAACCCAGTGTGCAGATTATGTGAAATGGAGGAAGAAACCTCATTACACATTATCTACTTCTGTGAAAGGCTCGCTTTCAGACGCTTCAACATCTTTGGCGCAACAGAGCTGGACACAGAATGCTGTATGAGAATTTTGGGAAAAAGGCCTTAGATCTGACTAAGGGCCTAAAACTCTTTGAGATCTCATAATCTATGAGGGGACACAATATATCAGAAATGGTCGCAGTGTCTTTTTGGGCGTTAAACGAACACCCTCAGAAGTAGTAAAAAAAAAAAAAAAAAAAAAAAAAAAAAAAAAACCCACCCACTTGCTTCCTATTAACTTCCAGAATCCAGATGTTTGCTCGTGAAATGTTGTGGCCACGGCCGTGGTTGTGGATCATTTTATGAAATAAGCAATCTGAACAATCAACTTATTTCTCAGTGCTCAACCCATCTTTCAGTTCTGTAACTCAATCTAGATTTTATTATTTGCTTTACAAACGCTCACCCACTTCTTTAAGCCAAGAATTCTTGTTTTCGGGTGTGTAGTGAATTCTGTCACGAATCAGTTTGTTGCTATCTTGTCCCTTTCCCATCGAAGAGAATGAATTTTAATGTTTTTAATTGCAAGGTTTTGAACCAGACGTCAGAGCCACTGTCAAAGTTGTGGTTTTTATAACTGGTGGCAACTAGTTAATACTGATTGATTTCAATGGGTTAGGATGATTAAAATCCTTGGTGGTTTTCAAAGGTGTGTTCTTCGAGGAGTGATTTTATCATGTTGCATCTCACTTTAACTGTCTCGTGCCTTTACAGAAGTAGTAACGCTGTCAGTATCCTTATTTAACTGCTGCTAGCAATGTTTCTAAAATTGGGCTTTTGAAACGAGAGTCTCCTTTTAGAAAATTTATTAGTAGTCAGCTGTATTCTGCGTCAAATCAAAAAATTCAGAGTGTAAGAAATGCTAGTTGGGGTATCTTTAAAACTCAAGTCTTTCAAGTAAGTCACATCAATTTTCACTTCAAACTCTACCATTAACTCTGTCTTTCAATGGATTTGTGTATATTTATCTTCAACAATTTTGGTGATAAAATAGCTAGGTCATTTCAGGAAAGATTGCTGATGACAGCTCTTTATTTACATGTGCGGATGGACGCATTTCTGTCTTATGCACAGAACTTTGTGGATAATGTTCACAGCTGGGAGTTCATTTATCTGCGTAGTTGCATACAAATGGAGTGCGCTTTGCAAAGCTGTCATTGGCAATATTTTCTTAAATAAACGCTATCAAGATGATCAGAAATGTAAGCAAATCTATTTTGACATAACTCGGCTGATAAATTTTGTATGCAGCAGCTAGTACTAAAAGTTGTTACCAGTGGTGTAGCGTGTAGTGAGGCATTAAGTATTGCATTTTGTTCATTTAAAACCTTTCAATAGATCAAACTCCTGAGCCCACTACACACCCAGTAGCTTCATATTTTTCATGGATTTAAATGCGCACAGTACAATGTTGCCACATTGCAGTATTTTGTGAATCCCATAAACTTGGTAGCGCAAAGACATCCGTGTACTCAGCTCGCTGAGTACTTAAATTTTTTTCATTTTTAAAATCACGCAATACTGATCCTTGTTCTATTCAGGGTACCGGAAACATTTTAAACTCCATGCCTGCTGAATTTCAAATATTGTCCCTTTAATTTCAACGCCAAGTTATTTTTCTGACTTTTTTTTTTAAATTTTTTTTTCTTTTTGGTGGGTGAACTATAGCGAGAGGATGAAGTAGAAGAGGAAGCAGAAGAAAGGTGCGGTAGGTACAAAAAATTAGACTTGGTCCTTCGGATATCAGCGCCTTTGGGCATTAAATCTTTTGCACTTTCATGCGCCTGCAATTTATGAGTTATGCAATGGTTTGCGTTGAGCGCAGCCAACAGATTGTAATAATAATTCGGAATAATGAAGATCAGATAAAATCTCAGGCTGAAATCTGAAGGGATAGGGGGCTAGAAGAAACACAAGAGTAGAAAGGGTGGGGAAAAGGGGAGGGGAGGAGACTTGGTTGCTTTGATATCAGCTAGTTTGTGAGTTGAATCTGAGAGATCTCATGCACAATCATGCATCTCTCAGATAAGGTTAAAAAAACTGATTTTGAAAGAAAAGTTTTTAAAGAGAGGAGATGGAGGTAGGAAAGAGGAAGGTAGTAAAAGGGAGAGGTTTGGAGAAATTTTTGGATCTTGACCGCCACGAGTTTAGGTACTTGAGGTTTACTGATAGTTTTGGTGAAATAAATTTATCCAAAATAATTTGAGACATGAAATTAATAGAAATTAAAAAAGAAAATGAACAAAAACACTAGCGCTCAGAAGTTTCACATGGAAAAGAAATTCTCACTCCAACACTCTCACTTACTCTGCATACCCAATGAAATTATACAGAACATAATACAGAGATGATAACTATAGATAAAAGGAACCAGCACAGAGCATTTTTCTCAAGAACGGCTGATTAAAAATGTTTTAAAATTGGTTACGGAATTGAAACAATTTTTTTCATTTTTGATATTTTTTTTTAAAAGCCCTCAACAGCTCCTCATTCATATTAGAAGAAGCTCACACACATTTATCAAGTTTTTTGCAAAAAAGCATCTAAAAGTACGAAAAGAGTTCATATCCTCATATCAGAGGCAATTGCCAACATTTTTTCTCCCATAGACATTTACCAAAATACCCAGATTTTTTTAGCTATCGGGACTTAAAAGATTTTTGAATCAACCCTTGTGCTTATCCACTTGAGAATTTCTCACAAATCTTGACAGATTCTGAGAAAATATATAGAAACCTTCTGATCGATGTGCAACTTGTTAACTTGAGGAGAAAAAATAAGGTGTATTTTGTCACATTAAAATGTTGGGACTTCAATGGCAGAATCGGACCGATTCCGTGGTCTGAGACTTAGACTGCCCAGAATTTTAATTTAACGAAATACACCTAATTTTTACTTTCTCGCTCTAATGAAATTAGGAAAATTTAGAAAGTATTGCGATAGCGCAGAGTTTTTCAAAGTATTTTGTTTCGATAGTTGGCCTCTCACGACTAAGTTAGAATCATGATTTTTACAAAATAATGGCCTCTCATCATGTCTAATACCATCAGAAAGAATATACTTCAATCATATTAGCATATTTCTTAACCCTTTCTAACTTAGAGACATTCATGCAAAAAAAATTCTGTGGCGTCTGTCCGTCAGTCTGTCAGTCCGTCAGTCCATCAGTCCATCAGTCTGTCAGTCCGTGTGTACCTTCCCATAACTTTTGAAACATTGGTCCTTATGCTTTCAGATTTTGCACAGCTGTTACTTTTTAGATTCCCCAGAGGCACTTTTTTTGTTTTTTTGAAATTTCAACTTTTAGGTTAGTTATAGGGAAAAAATGATTTCCATTGAAATCAATGGTAAAATGGGTAAAAATGGGTAAAACTGGAATAATTCAAGTTTGGCTCAATCAATTTTGATGAAAGTTAGCAAAAACAATCTACATTCAGCCTACTATAAAATAAACTACACATAGTTACAAGATTCAACCCTTAAAACCGTTTAAAAAATCAAAATAAGTGCGCTCGAGCCAAAAAATGGAATTATCGTGAGAAATTAATCTTTTTACTTGGAATCAATCAATTATGTCTCGATGAATTTTGATAATACTTTTGTACACACAATCCACTATCAAAATACTAACATATTTTGCTTTCTTAGTCACCATACACAACCGCTAAAACCTTTTTTAGAGGCAATATAGGTGCAATTGAGAAAAAAATATGGGAATATAAGCAAACAAAAACATATTCCTATTAATTGGGATAGTTCAGGTTTGGTCCAATGAATTTTGATGAAAACTGGCAAATACAATCTACAATTAGTCTACAAAAAAGTATCCCTTGCAGTTACAATATACAACCCTTAAGAGAGTTTAAAAATCAAAATAGGATGTTCGACCCAAAAAAAAGAATCAAATAAAGTGAGGAATTAATGCTAAAACTTGGAGTCAATCATTAATGGGATGAATTTTGATGAAACTTTGCACGAACATAACATGTTTTTTTTTTTTTTTTTTTTTTTTTTTTTTTTTTTTTTTAATCCTTTAACACTTCCGTAAATAGGCGATCGACAACTTCCGTATATCTTCATCCCACATCCCCAAAGTTCGCCCTCTTTACCTTTCTACGGAACATTGTTTTAAGCTGATGGAAAATCTATTGGTCCGCACGTTGATACAACAACAACAACAACAAAAAACCCTGGTCGAGTTTATCCCCCCTCCCGATTGCTAAGCTTTTGTTTTAGTGAATAGTGGTTACGTAAATGAAAGTAGCCTTGCTCGGTGTGGAGAATAGAAGAGAAAATTAGCTCTCCAAGACTGCCTCCTGTCTTTTCGTTCTGTTCCGTTCCAAATTTTATCGATGAGACGGGAAATGACGAACCAAAACGAGACATAATGAAAAAACTTTGACAATATTTCCTTGGTTCCCGCGCCCACATTTCCTCGGAACAAACGCTCTCGACTCCCTCTCCTCACGATCCCCATCCATCCTTTTGGTTCACGGAGATTATAGTTTTAACACCGTAATTAGACGCATCCGTATACCTCTCTGCGTTCGTTCGTTCGTCGTTTTAAACATGTGTTTGTCTTAGACGCAAGTTACGTATTTTTATCCTTAATCCCTAAGGTATATACCAGATACCTTCAAGCTAAACCCCCGCCCCTTTTGATGATGCGCAGCGCAGGCAACAAACAAAACTTGGAACAAAAGCTGCGAATTCTCACTTTATGCCTTTTAAGCTCAGCTGCCAAAGAGTTGAAGAATCTCTTCAGAGAGACTCATCCTGACTCTCCGCAAGCTCTTATTAATTCGAAAAAAATTAAACCGCCGGGCTTATTTTTTTCTTTCATCGATATGCTTAACCCTGCAAGATGATTCTTCAGCGTTTAGTGCCGATTTCTGCCACCAGAGCGCTACCGTTCGATTTATGTCAAATTACAGGCCGAAAGTAATTTATATTTGAGAAAACGGGCCCGTCAGTTACTAGATAATCATCTGAAGAACGTCTCTGCAAAATATCTCGTCAATACTTTCAAAAATAAAGCTGAAAGTACAAAAAAATGGAATATCGCAAATCGATACAAGAATAGATTTGCGATATTCCATTTGTTGGTACTTTCAGCCTTATTTTTGAAGTTATATTGAGACGTTCTTCAGATGATAATCTAGTAACTGACACTCCGTTTTCTCAAATATTATTTACTTTCGGCCTGTAATTTGACATTAATCGAACGGTAGCGCTCTAGTGGCAGAAATCGGCACTAAACGCTAAATCACCGTAAGCACCGAATGAGGGACGAATGTCCAAGCGGACTCCACGTGAGGTTTTAACTGCAGAAGTTCCAAAAAAAATTTCGGACGTTTTTAAGTTGCAAGGTTCATTTTTATCAATTTGCAACAAGTAGTTTTGGTTCAACAGGCTTTCAAATGTCTCGGAAGAGGAGACAATTTCTTTCAGAGAGGATTATAGAAATATTAATCTGAAAGTCGATTAGCTCAAGAATACGGAGTCGTTTCCGAGGTAATAAGCTAAAGCCGTCCAAAGCCTCCCGTCATAGAGTTGGGATTTCTGGAATATCTCAGAGAAAAAGGTGTATCGATTTTGATGATTTGGTATCAAGTGGCGTACGCGGGGGGGGGGGGGGGGGGCTAAGGGGGCTGAATCCCCCCAGAACTCCGATTTTTGGGGGTGGAGGGGAAGGGGGGAATAATTTTCTGTCAAACGCGCGCTTATCAGTGCGAGCCCCTCTCAAGAAAAATCCTGCGTATACGCCACTGTTGAGTGTTGGTATCTGAGGGTATTTTAACGCGTAGTTTTCAATGTTGGGATCAAGAATCGTATTTTGTTACTCTTGGAAGGAGTTAACAGGGGCGGGGAGGGGGGATTTCTCATTTTTTTTATCCGCGTTTCATTCTGGAGCAGAGCAGGGAATCGAAGCCGGGAGCCACGGTTAAAATCGAATTTTGGGCCGAAATCAAAAACCTTAAAAAATGGTTTCAGACCAGTAATTCATTATTCCAAAACTAATTTCAAGTATTCTAGCAAAGTCATAAATTAATTTCGTAGATTACAGCTTGAACTGTTGCAATGAAAGCTATATAAGGAGTTTATTTTTGGAGGTGAGCCCGCTAGAGCTCCGATTGCAATAATTTCGACTGTAATTTATGAAATCAACATCTGACTATACACAAATACTCGAAATAAGTTGTAGAGTGATTAATTGTTAGTATCCAGGCATTTCTTTTGGTTTTCTGCTGCGAGTGACGCAATAAATTCGCTTTAATAAGTGGATTCAGCTCCGAATCCCTGACTGAGAGTGGCAGATACTGCAAATGGAGAAAATTTTTAACAGGTCTAAAGGCACGTCCTGAGAAATAACAAGACTGGGGTCTCTAGAATTTTAGGTTTGTATGATTTTTACCGTTAGACCAGCGGTTCCCAACCGGTGGTCCGAGGATCAAGTTTTGGTGGTCCGCGAAGACCTTTCCCAATTTCCCCCGTTTTTTTCGCCCGAAAGTGGAAACATTGAATTTGTGACCAATATTTTTTTACGGTAGCAAAAAAAAAAAAAAAAATAATAAAATAAAATCATCATTTGAACGAGTCATAATCTAAATTTTTATAAGTTTATAAAATTCCTCCTTCGAAGTTTGCGTTTTTCGGTTTTTTAAATTCAAAATTAATTTCAAATTGAAAGTTTTCAATTATTGTTTTTGTTCAATAATTATCTCAGCGGCTCTCAACCGGTGGCTGTATTTAAAATAGCAGGGTATGCTAGTTTTTATTTCCTGTTTCCTCCTTCCATTGTGAAAGAAAAAAAGAAAAAAAGGTACGTAATCGATTGTTCAATTTTTTCAAGTTGGTGGTCCACGGCCTCCACCGATCGTCCGATTGGTGGTCTGCGACCAAAAAAAGGGTTTGGGGAAACCCCTGCGTTAGACTGACACTTTTTGTCTTAACCCAAGTATAATATCTTTTGTATGTATGCGATTGCAATAAAAAGGAAAACGTTCAGCTTTAATTCTAGTTATTAGTGAGCTAAGTACATTACTCCAATTTATCTTACGATGTAATGTCCCTCCATTTAAAAAGAAAAAAAAATCTGATAATTGGAAATTGATCTCAAAGTTTGTTTTTCTCGCATATGAGTGACACGAGGACGACAATCTTTCTTCCTTTAGTTCCAGATAAGGTATAATCTGAGCCATATTCAATATATGAGTCTACAAAGACTTAAAAATGGGACAAATTTTACTCTCGCTCAAGCGAGCGTCTATCTTGAAAAACATGTCTTTACTTTCAGTGTTTATACTGTTTTAGTGAAGAGAAGAGAATTTTAAATCCAGTAATCTTATTGGTTTATACGCGCTTTTTTAAACGTAAAACCGACGTGACGAGACGTCTGATTGGCCTAGCTACACTAATTTAAGTAAGAACATTTTCGCTCAGTATGAAAAAAGGACTAATACAATGTTACTCTAGGAAATAAAATAAAATTATCTATTCTGAAAGCTCATTCTTCGAGTGTTATTTTTTTAGTTTTAGGTACAAAAGAAGTGAAAAAATGGAGAAAGGTGGACACAGGACAAAATATCGATTTCACGGGTGTGTGTGTATTCGTAAAAAAAGAAAGAATCGAGGCCGATGTTTCCCGACTAGGTATGTTATGCAATTCAAAAACCGTCCAAACACTAAAATTTTAAGTTCTAAATGTAATTATTGGCGTTAGATCCTGTTACGGTGTAAAAAATAATTTTTAATGCACCAAAAATATAATTTAAGTCAAATTATTCGGTATAGAGGGTTAGTTTCAAATAGGGGTCTGGATCGGAGCGTATCCTCAGTAATTTGTGAATCTGCATTAGCCATGTAGGTACCTCAGAGCTTTGAAGGTCAGATTAAACTTTTCAGATTGCAAAAGCTTTAGTGGAGTTACCGGACCACGCACGGTGGACCAGATTCATCTCTACCAAGACTGCCGCTTTGTAATCTTAATTGGAAAAGTTTTTAATTTACCGATGAGTTTTCCGGTTGACAAAAATATGACACGGTGCAGTTCAGCAGTGTGACCATAACCCGCAAAAAGACTCTAACGTGTAATATTTTCGGTCACTGATGGTCTACTTTAAAATGTTATGGTAGTTTGATACTCACCGCGATGCGAATACCATCGGCAGAAAAAATACCATAGATCAGAATGGTATCGTGCGTGACAGCAGTGGTGATGCGTGCGATTTATTAACGTTGCAGTTTGCCCATTTAAACCCACGAAAAAGATCGAACTATTGAGTGTTCGATGAACACCTTAGCATTCGACTTTTTACATGTGTTCAAAAGGACACAATACAACGTTGCCAAACTGCTCTCATCGCCACTGTGTGACAGTCATGCTACTGAACTGGACCGTGTCATATTTTTGTCAACCGGTGGATTGGTGGAATCATCGGTGAATTTAGAATTAAAAACTTTTTCCACTTAAGATCCACAAAACGGCAGGCTTAGCTCCTACCAAAACTCAAAATCCGAAGAACTTCTTTCCGGCTTAATAATACTCACTATCTAACTTTTATGAGATCCATATATGATTGTAATTATGATTATCATCAAAGCATGGGTTTATCCTCAAACCTAAACGGTTTCAAAGATAGAGCTATCGAAGTTTGGAACCTCTAGATGAGATTTGTCCCCATAGATAGGTAGAGGTGGTTTCAAAAGTGTAGGCGCACTTAGACCGATAATCTTTGGAATTTTTCAACATTATTTCACCTGTTTTAAAATGAAAATGAATGAAAATGAATTTGAGCGTTGGCTTTTCATTGAGGAACACGTTAAAATTAAAATTTCAAAGTCGAAGACAAGTTTTGTTTCGTTTTGAAGAAATGAAAATTGAAAAGTCACCAAAGATTACGATCTAGGTGCGCCTATACTTTTGAAAAGAGCTCTATCGGATCTTGCGCCTTTGGTAATTCATTGCAGTTTGGTTTGTAAAGGTCAATTGTCTTCCCACCAGATCCTAGGAATTTAGTTTCAGTACATGGATTATGGGAGAAATAGGGCAAAATTCACTACCATAACCTTTAGAATACGTTTGCCCACTCCGAGTAAAACCTATAAATTAACTACGTCCCTTATGTATAGTGACAAGAAGACGATTTGTGATATTTTAATGAGCTCGGATTCGCTTGAAATTGTGAACTGTTCAAACTTATTTGGATCCCTGAAATCGAGGAATCGTATACATACCCAGCTACACACTTTTTAACCGATGCTGACAATCTCTAAGATCTGGATGCTTGCACCTGTGCCGGTGACGCATACGAAGAAAAAAAATCAAACAAAAAACCGCTTTGTTCGTACCCTAGCAAAAATTTTATTGGTGGCCAATAAATAACGGGAAATCGTAACACTGGCCGCCAATGAAACAGTATTGGCCACCAGTGCTTTCCAATGCAAACATTTGGTAATAAGGCTGAAAAAACCTTTGGCAGAAAAATGACTCAGAAAAATACTTTAGTAGAGCTAACGAAAGGTTTTGCACGACTAACAAAATAAATTTTGCTCGGTCATTCTTCTACCAACGGTTTTGTCAGAGTTGCCGAAGTGTTCTTTTTCTTTTCGGTTCGCCTGGATTCGATTTTTTTCGAAAGGTTTGAGCGGCAAAGAAAGCACAGCTGCCAGATATTGCACGAGCCAATACTGTCTGAAGCGAGTGGTTTGCATTCAATGGCGTGTGATTTTGATGCCCCGGTGGAGGTTGAAACCCCCCCCCCCCCGCTAACATAAACTTTTGTTCATTATAGAGAGAAATTCTAAAAATGACTTGCTCTATCACACAAAAACACGCCATTAAAAAATGTATTCGTTCATTGATACATTATTTCAAAGGGAAATAAAGGAACATATAAATATGCGATAATATTTTTCACCAACAAAAGCACTGCCTAAAACTCCTCGGAGGAAAAAAAAGGAAAATAAATTCGATGCTCATCTATTTGTTACGGGACGAGAGACAACCCGTTTCCAACCTCTGTTCTGGTACATTTTTCAACATTTAATTATGATTTGTGTGCTTTCCGATCCTCGGATTTTCCCATGAGTTTGTCTATGTCCTGAAATAATATTTTCAATGATGCTCTAAGTTTATGAATATGTTTTATTACCCTTTTTCAGGGTGAAACTCGTCGTTTATTGCTGAAAATAAAATAAATAAATAAAAAAAAAAGAAGGACGTGCACGCAAATTGTTTTTCTCTTTCAATTAAACTTTAATCGGAAACTTTGAATCATAAAAAGAATATAAAAAATATTAGTTTTAACTAAAATAACTGATTCTTAAAACTCTATCAAAATGTGTCGGGCGCCTAGTTCGAGAGTTTATAGGAGCATTTGGAATAAGGGTCAGTACAATATTGGGTGCACCTAATCTTTCCAATATTGTTGACTTTGTAATATATAATTCCATAAATACACATTGATTTAAATACAGAAAATCAGAGTACATTTCACAAGTTGGCAACATTGGTTATATTTCCTTGATATTGATAATAGCTTTGAGGTTTCAAATGAAGATCGTATTAGATTCTACATGCATTTCCGATTATTCCTACGTATTAACACTGTGAAAAATATTAAATTGGATCTTTTTCACCTGTCGGGAGATGAAAGAAACAGTACAAAAAAACCCCTTGTGACTTTTTGGTCCACTTTGGTTGCGTTTGACCGATAGTTCGAAGAACCCGAAATATTACAGTTAAACATACACTATAACATATCGTTCAGTAACGAATGATTTTGGCTATAAGTCATGAATGGAATCAAAAATTATTATTATTATTTTTATTTTTATTATTTTTTGTTTTATTTGAATTTTTTTTCAATAATTACAAACACAATTTTATGTCTTTCTGTTTCCTTTTGAATGAAAAAGTGTTTTTTTTTTTTTTTTTTTTTTTTTTGTGGAACTGAAGTGCATAAAAAGTTGATTACGCGTCGCATTGAATAGGTACTTTTAAAACAAGAGAAATAAAGAAAGGACTGATTTTGAGGAAGAAAAATTGATCTACAACAGAGAAAATAAAAAAGAAGAAGAAGAAGAAGAAGAAGAAAAAAACCAACCAGAGTATTTTAGGAGAAAAAAAACTGGTCCAGGAGAAAAAAAAAATAGATATTAAGCGATGGAAAGAAGGAGCGTTTTTTTTGTTTAAAAAAAAGGAAAGAAAAAAATTACTTACCCCACCGTGCGATGAGACAGGTAGTTAAGGGTTAAATGGAAAGGACTCTAAAGGAGCTCACGCACTTGGTGTTACATTATAAAGAGCGCGTGCGTTTACGGCAATCTTGTCAACCACTCTGCGCTCCCCGCCGCTCCCTTGCGCCCTGAGAAAAATCAACCCGTGACGTTCGCGCTACACCATCAAGCGCATGTAACCTAGAGGTTGGAAATAAGTAGCAATCTGTAAAACAATAAGTATTTATCCCCGGAATTTTGATAGTAGACTGTTTTAGTAGGGCGAAATGTCGTATCGATAACACCGAACTTTGCCCTAAAAAAAGGCAATTTGGCAGTTGCAATTAAGGGTGTGAAATGTTGTGTTTTTTATGAAGAAAATGAAAGTACTAGATGAGCTGAGAACTAAGATAAATTTGTTTTCTAATTAACCCCTTATGGGCCGATCCCAGTGGCGGCTCGTGCAGTTTGGCAACCATGCTTATTTGCCATTTAATCCTATGCAGAAGTATCGATATCATGGGGGTGCAATTGCACCTCCTGAAGATCAATTGTTTCACATAGGTTTAAATGGAGAGAATGCGTTGTTGCCACATTGCACGAGCCGCTACTGGCCGATACCGAGTATACTCGTTTTTCTCCTCTAAACAATTTTACACATGGTTTCAGTCTTCATTCCAGATAGACGCGACTATCGATGACAACACTTACAAGATAAGATGTCATCGGGCGCCTTCAATTCGTCGTATAGGCAATTCCAACTCCCCCGAGTACGAACAGTTAACTACCTCCCCTTTATAAGCGGAAGAGTGGCGTTCTTTTGAACTAGCCTGGTTCTAAAAGGGTTAAGTCCCATTGTTCTGGAGATGAGATTTTGGCCCAAAATACATTGTTTTAAATGGGAATTCCGCGTAGTGACGTCATTACGCACACGATTTTTTACAACTTTACACGTGCGTATCTCCAAAACTGGGATCCTTAGGGTAAAAAACCAAAGGCACCATTGTTCTCAGCTCATCAAGTGCTATTGCTTCCTTTATAAAAAACACAACATTTTAGACCCTAGCAACTGCCCCATTGTCCGCGTTGTCCTCTCTGGCATTATTGATGATTAACGGTGGGTTTTAAGGACATCCAAACGCAAAAGTCAGCAACCACATTTCTGACGATGGAAGGTCGTTCTGATGACTTTAAAAAACACATTTCCATTAAAATTAAAATAATTCTATGATGGACCGATTTTTTGCTATCCAAAAAATGTAACTATGTTTTAATGTATTTATTTAACCCATATTTATCCCAGTAATAACCTCTGCTTTGGACCCCTTTCTCACATTTTTGCCCATAGAGAAAAAACAAAAGAAAACAAGTGTAAGGCCATACATATAGGTACTCTTAAAGTACACCCAATTTTTAACAAAAGCAGTTAGATTTGGGTCAAATATTCCGCCATCTGGTCTTTGCTGGTAGACGCATCTAAAAGAGCAAGGCAACTTCGAAAAGACAACAATCCGGTGTTCTTGAAACAGAGTTTGGGCAAACAACTAATAAGAGATAATGAAATGACTCCGGCAACACTGAATACTGGGTTTTTTACCTGAGCTGAGGGAAAGGAAAACACACGGAAGGTATATTGTAGGATTATTCGTTGATTAACTCAATTGATTCGACGTTGCCTGACTCACCAAATAATTTCCGAATAATTTTTTGCCCAACTCTGTCTTGAAATTGCCTGCAGGTTGATTATGAACAATCGTGTCGTAATGCTATCGAGTCGATGATCGAGTACGTGTTATTCTTATGGGTGGCGTTATTACGATAGGTTTCATTCCGATAGAAACCCTCCCATCTCTGCGGGAATTCTCCGATAGCTCAAGAGTCATCGGCGAATTTCCGCAGAGATGGGAGGGTTCCAATCGGAATGGAGCCTATCGGAACGATACTCCCCGACAGGGCTGCCGTTTTGCGTATAATCAATGCTATTTTTCTAAACACTGATGATTCCACCGGTTGAGAAAAGATTACACAGTTCAGTTCAGTGTATGACTGTAATGCACAAAAATACTCTGATCTGTAATCTTTCCTTAATCGGTGGAAACTCCGTTGATTAATTAAAATATCCGCAAGTTTTTTTAAAGTCATCGACGACTCCACCGGTTGAGAAAAGATTACAGATGCGAGTATTTTAGTTTATTACATTCGTGCACTGAACTGAACTGTGTAATCTTTTCTCAACCGGTGGAACTATCGGTGAATTGAAAAATAGCATTAATTATACGCAAAGCGGCAGCCCTGCTACCCGATAACACGTACTCGATCATCGACTCGATGGCATTACGATACGATCGTTCATAATCAGCCTGCAGGCTCTTTTTGTTTGTTTTTGTCTGATATCTTGACCGCGAGGCTCAGTGTTCAACCGCCAGTAACTATTCGTACGTGACTGTAGCGTTTTAGTCTAACTAAAAAAATGAAGGCGCATCAATTGAAGCAAGACGCGGTTTCCATCTGTCTGATGGGTCTGTTATATAGGGAGGGTTCTGAACCAAAATTAGTCAACATTTTCTAGAAAGTGTGAGCTTGGCTACACTACTGGTTAGTAGCCATGTGATGTTGGGAAAGGGGGGGGGTGTATCCTCTTTGATGCGCAAGAAAATATAGATTGTACTCATTGTCAGTCCGAAATTGAGATTTGAGAAAGGAATGTAGTCGTTGAAGCAGTCTAATAAATAACATGTTACTGTCCGGGGACGTTAGCCCTTCTGAATTAGATTTTTTTTATTTTATTTTTTTTCTGATGAAAAAATCCAGATTCTGAGAAAACTAGATGGCAACGCGGTCCTCTAAAAATGATGAAATGTCCATGAAATTCAAGGTCTAACGTCAGTATGCAAACTATCGTCAGACAACTTTGAACTGTCCCTTGTCCCAACAGTGGGACTTAAGGCTTTCTAGTTTCGATACCAGTTTTTGGCATCAAAATTTGTTGGCCCCGAGACATCGCTTGAGTCGATTTGATGTATACGGACGGTTTTAGTGCGAAGTCAACGGTTAAGCCAACAATCACAACAATGAACTCATCGGTCGCAATCAGTGGTGACAAAACTTGTGTAGCGTTCAAAACTATCTCACTCACTCTCCCGTGACCCCCATGTTACTCATCTCTTTCTAGTTTCGAAATTCGTAAACAGAGCCTTATTTTACGACTTATTATTATCAAAATCGCATAAAAACGCCTTGAGGAATTTAAAAAAAAAAAAAAAAAAAAAAAAAAACACACAATGACACATAATGTAAGTACTGTGAGGAAGTAAGAATTTAGTTTACATTATTCTAACATTATAAAATGTCGTTATTGGCCATCTTTTGGTGCTCGTGGTGCGTGCATGCAGGGTTGATTCGCCCTTTCAAACACCATCTTCTAGGCTTTCCTTTAAAAGCCGTTTGTGGGTATTATGAGTGGATTTGGAGACTTTTTGTTTCAATGTAATTTGTACACAATTTTACTTTAGAACCAACCCTCCGTAACTCTGTAGCAAAAGTATGCAACAGGCCCATTACGAGCACTATTTCATTTTTAAGCGAGAGGCGGAAAATTCAAAATTGACCGCATGTCGGTTTCACGTTTAAAAAAGCACCTTAGTCAAACAGATTCTTGGATTTTAAATTTCCCGCTCGTCGTTAAAGCAGTCTGTTTCTCACTTTTCTCCCAAGACCTTTCGAATGTTACGAGCTTTACAGATCCCGAAGACACTGCTATGACAAGTATGACACGGCTCGTTTTGATAAACTCGATTGGTCGACGATTGCTTTCGCTTTGGTATCTTTATTATTATTTATTAAGATTATTGTTCCATCGATCAATACTTTTCATCATGACTTGACCGTTTGGGATTAAAACAAATTTTTGCAGAAGGGAACCGACTTCTGTGGATATCCTAAATAGTAGATTCCTTTTTGCAGAAAGGCAATTAATTGTGTGTCCCTTGTTTTGTTCTGCAGATCATTTGGCGGATGGATATTATTTCAATACACCTGCTTAGAATACCACTGAGATAAACTCTGGCGACTCGAGCCTTATTATCACTTCCCGGCCCTCTCTTAAATAATAATCGTAAAGCGTCAACGAGACTGTTCTCTGTTTTTGACATGCCCAAGGCCCGACGTCATTAGAATGAGGTCATTGGAAATTGAAATTTTATAGGCTCCGATTAATTTTTCCCTTTTCCCATCATTTCTAGAACTTAGACTTAACGTTCCATCGCTTTTTTTTTTTTCGCACGATTTTTGCTCCATCTTCCGATCAAATTATTTTCATATCCTTTTCTTTCATTTTCTCTAGTTCTCTTCAGAAATGACACGTGCGACTATTTTTAATTAGATGCAAAAATGCAAAAAAGAGCAATGGTAAGGTTTTTCGCTTTAAGGCGGCTTATAAAAGCGTCTAAAATCCCCGAACTCTAAAGTCTAGATTAAAAGACAAAAGTCCTTGAATTTTTTAAAGGAAAAACATAATCTTTTTGACGCCCCTAGGCTCAAGGAACTTCCAGAGGATCAGCAATTTTGATTTGATTAACACCCGTTATGAAACTTATATCTGACTATGTTTTGAGTGTTTGAAAAATTGGAACGTCACTTCACAGAATTACACTCAAAGTAGGCTATGTAAGTTGTTCGAAAATCGAAATAGACCCGATAACGGTAAAACTGCGGTCTAAAGGTGTATCTCAGAACGACTCTTTAAATCCTCAAATCTATCTGCGATATCGCCTTTTGACTATAGTCTCGTGCCATAAACATCGCGTCTAGCTAGCCCGAGGATTTTTCGAACAAATTTTCCTCGGAGCTCGGGGCGTTTCTGTGAAGTGAAGTTCCAACTTTCCTTAATTATTTAAAACAACATCAGATGAAAGCCATATGTATATCGCACGATAGTCAAATCAGTGTTGCTGACTTTCTGGAATCACATTAATCCTGCAATTTTGTATGGAAGGACCTCAAGAATGGGTCTGTTGCAAACTTTTACTTCAAAACAGAGTTTGGAGGGGGGTGTCCATTCCTGTGTAAAATCGCGTGAAAAATAGGTACATTGAAAGCTTCAAAAGTCTCAATTTTCACTCACAAACTCAGTAAATGCGTTCAACAGTAACAAATTTAGAAGATGATGGTCGAATAAGCGGGTCTCAATGGGAGAGTCCCGTCTAATTGCAGCTTTTTCTATGTGGGACCATTATCCTCAGCGTAGAAAGGGAAGATAGATCAGATGGGACTCCCGGCCACATTGAGACTTGCTTATTCGACCACCATCTTTGAATTTTGTTAAACGTATTTAATTGACATTTTGAGTCTTCCAGGTGCTTTCAATGCGATTTTCGCGCGAGTTAGCATTGGAATCGACCCTCCATAAACGCTGTAGCAAAAGTCTGCATCAGACCCATTGTTTGCCATCGTCTCCCTGTTTTAAAACCACGAAGAAATCTTTCTGCAGGCAAATTTCGATGAAAAAGAAAGAGGGAAGCAAGATCCATTTAGTCAGATCAGTCCGATATAGCGCTGTGTAGCATTTTTGACCAACTCGGAAAACCATGTATTATTCAAATTGGGGTTGATTTCCAGATTCGGTAAATGTACATTTAAACAGGTCAGTCCGATCTCGGTATAATTTATTGCTTTCTTAAGTACATGCCGGCAGTGAGATCTGACCAAATCGGGAAATCAACTCCATTTGAATAACATGGTTTCCCGATTTGGTCACAAATACCTACAACAGTTCCATTGGACTGACCTGTTTAAATGGACTTTGCAGAAAGGGGAAAAAACACAAGTTCTAGCTATTTTGTAACCTTGGCGTGGTAGCCCCTCCTTCGAAAAGATGACCTATTTCCGAACTGAACAAGAGCAAAAATGTTTCTTTTATACTTTTCCGCCAAAATTTCACCACACTCACTTCAGAAACTCACAAGCAACGCAGGCGGCAACAGAACCTTTTGCCCACCCTTGAGTATTTCCACATTTATCACCCCCTTCTTTCATCCAATCTAATCTACTGGTCTAGCCGCCCCTAACGGCTACCCCTCCCCTCACTGCATCGCCACTACATCCACATTCGATATTTCCATACTTGCGATTTCCGGGCGCAGAAAAATTCTCAAATACATGCATAGCTCAACAGTGGTTATATAAGAGGAGCTAGCTCGAAGCATTTACACTCAAATGATGGATATTTTGCCTTTACCGTTTACTGGTTACTGTGAAACTTCAACCACTCAGAAAACGAGGCATGCAGAATAGTGAAGTCACCTCACGGTGGATTTAAACCGTATAATTCCTTGGATTTAGTTAGAGGTGCAAAATTCAAGGTTATAAATACTAATTGAAACAGCCTCGTGCGAAAACATGCGATGTGTCCAAAATATTTAATAGCGAGAAAACAAAAAAAAGAGAATAATTTAATGGGGCTCTTGCGAACTTTTACTACACGGGATTGAAGAGTTGGTTCTTGCATAAAAACCTGTAAAAATGACGATGAGTACACTAAAAAATCACGGAATTCACTCTCAGAATCGAGCTTAATGGCGGTTCGACGCAGGTATCATGGGAGATACAGATCTAAATTGAGACATACCTCTGTGTTTCCAAAGAGAAAGTGGCATATTAGATAGGAATCTATCATGGTACCTGCATCGAACCGCCATTACGATCTTGCCATTTATGTAGTTATGTAGATTTATTACTGAATTTTAAACTTTCTCAGTGTGATTTTTGTGATTTTTGCTGGTTTTTACATCAGAATGCACTATTCATTTGCTCACAGCAAAAGTTTGCAAGAGCTCCATTGAAGGTAAATAAACTACAAATAAAGGGGTAATAGGTAATGCAAAAGAAATAGAGGCAAAGACTGTAGAACAAGTCTGATCAGTACTTACATAAAGTACTCACGCAAAATACGTTAAATACGTAAAGCATCCTCATGTTCAGAATAAAATGGAGAACAATTTTAGTGGGAGGGTAGGGATTGTCCTATTTTTTTCTTTCTTTTTTTTTGGTGTACCACCTTCTTAAGACATTGCTCATTGTTTCAGTAACAATATAATGTTGGTGAAATTTTTGTGAATCAAAACATTAAAACTTTTCATGTCCAAAAAACTTCGTGTTCCGATTCTTTGTGCGGCCTCTTGCCCAGCCTCAGCGCAGCGCAGCGGGCGTTAATGGAAAATCGCAGTCGATCATTATTGTTTACATCACTCGTTTTAGTTACCCTTAGGAAAGGTGCTTTGGAGACTCTTTAACTCCACGCTTTGATACATTTTTAAGGAGCTGCGTGAATGCCAATCCATGCAGCCAAATACCATAAACAATACATAAAAAATAAACAAAAGAAGTGTAAATATAAATCAATCCATATTATTACGTAATCGCACAGTTTTAATTTTGACTTGTTCCACCCTTAGATACCATTTTCATCATCGTCGATTTTGCTCAAAGGGAGTTTTTCCATTGTGAGTGGTTATTGTCTAATAGAAGAAAGCAATGAACTAGCTTGATCAACTCGACACCCTCTGTCGGTACTACAGGAAGGTCATTACTTTATTTCAGTCTCAAATCTGCGCAAGAGAAAGTTGTCACTTTTTGCATTTGCGTGGGATAAAATTGAATGGAACTCATAGGTGGACCGTATCAGGGGCTAGACGGTCTATAGCTCCCCCCCCCACTTTTTTAGGCGGAGGGGCTGAAAATCGGGGAAAATTCATCACTTAAGACTTGGGAAGCCGAAAAAAAAAAAAAAAAAAAAAAAAAAAAAAAAAAAAAAAAAAAAGCCATCACTTTTTTTGGTCACGGTCCGCCTATGATGAAATATTAATGCGGTAGAACTTAATATAGTTGCAATCAGAGTGATCGAAATTTGACTATAGTGAGTGAGAAAAGAGCAAATGACAACCGCGGGCGAGGGAGGGGGTTTGTTAGGCGGTCTCCGGAAGGACGAGGGGACTATATGTACAGGGTGTCCGGTAAGTCCCGGAACGGCTGCGCCATTTCTTTATTTACGCAGATAAAAGAACCAAACTTTGGGAATGTTCCTAGATAAATAAAAACTACTTTTTGGGGGGAGGGGTCAAAGTTTTGGGCACCCCTCCCGGGGGAGGGGCGGGGGCGCCCCTAACTTTTTTTTTTCAAATGGCAACCCCTATCTTGTTACACCTCATTCGAAAGAGGGTAAAAAATTGAGCATTTTGGCGCAAACCGCATGTCGATATCTCGAATACTAAAAGAGATATCGACATGCGGTTTGCGCCAAAATGCGCTCAATTTTTTACCCTCTTTCGAATGAGGTATCACAAGATAGGGGTTGCCATTTGAAAAAAAAAGTTAGGGGAGCCCCCGCCCCCCAGGAGGGGCGCCCAAAATTTTTATCCCCCCCCAAGTAGTTTTTATTTATCTAGGAACATTCCCATAGTTTGGTTTTTTTATCTGCGTAAATAAAGAAATGGCGCAGCCGTTCCGGGACTTACCGGACACCCTGTATATAGACTGTAACAGTGCAGTGACGAGCGGGGAAAAAATACAAGAATCTAATTGGCTTAGATGTTTTTTTTAGAAACTAGCAACGTTTTTTCCCCCATTTAAACTCATGAAAATATCTTGAACTATCTAGAGATCGGCAATAACTATTGAATTCGACCTTTTGTATGGGTTCAAATGGACAAAATGCGTTCCGGCAGATAGCATTCTTCGCTATACTAAGAATAAGGCTCTTTTCAATAAATGTGAAAGCATATGATTAGTCAATTTTGAATTTCCCGCCTTTTACTAAAACAGTTTATAAGAAAACAGCTGGTGCCTTCTTCCGAAGAAATTCTCATTTCACCATACTGCAGGTTTCCAGGAAAGAGCGCACCCAGGCTAGTTTATGAGCCCGTTTTTCTGACAAGACGCGGAGCCAGAAATTAAGTTTTCTCTGTCCTCGCCCATTTGAATCACTCGTGGTCTAAAAAATGACAGAGGTAGAAGAATAATAAAGGACTAATCAATTTTATTTTTATTTACATTCTGTGAATTTTAAATTTGGTAAAAAAAACACCAATTTATCAATTACAATTACCTACTTGCTTTTCACAGTTTAAAGACAACATTCAGAAGGCGTTTACTTGTATTGAAGTAAATTCCTCAAAAAGTATGCAATGTATTTACAGAAATAGGTATACGTCGTCGGAAGTCCCTCGTCTTTCACTTTCTCCTTTCCATCAAAACACTCCGATATTCTGGAACTAGGAGGTTGGTTAAATTACCCACTATTGCACGGTTGGTTGATCCAAAAAGCTCGGCCATTGTTACTTTGTTCAATTACTTAGTACCAATGAGAGATAGACAATTAACAGCTCAAAAAGCGTCCAATGAAATCTGAAAACACAAAAAAAGAAAGATATACATATAAGTATTTATACATTCAGAAATCTGATGAAAAAGGAAGCGAGGGCCGCGCAGTTTAAATGCGTATAGTCTATATGGGAACTGCCGACTTGAAAGATCCGTCACATACCTGGATACAGGAATTTGTCTTTCTCTCTCCTCCCATTTCCGCCCATGATCCGTTGCTACCTTCTCGAAAAAGGCTAGCTGCTCACCCAATAACAGTCGTCTATTTTACGCATGGATGATTGTAATGTTTGTGGTTACCGATCTCTACTTTATTGACCAATTTCTTGCCAATGGGGCTATTGCACACTTTTGCTATAAGCGATTTAATAGTCGATTATGGCGTAAAAACCTCAAAAAATAACGATGACGGCACTAAAAACTTCCAAAATCCACTCCTAAACTCAATAAACGCAGTTATTTGCGCGAGCGTAATGGTGGCCGAAGGCACTAACAATGGGAGATTCCTATCTTAATTTCGTCACTCTTTCTATGCTGACAAGGATGATTCACAGAGTAATTAGTCATCAGAGTGATGATCCACATCCGATATGAATGGTACCGCAACACCAAGTGACACCGGTGTCAAATGAAAGTAGTCTCTTATTGGTCACTTCTTGATGGAGTTTCAGAATTGTTAGATGGGAATCTCCCATTGTTAGTGCCTTCGGCCACCATTACACTCCCGCAAATAACTGCGTTTATTGAGTTTAGGAGTGGATTTTGGAAGTTTTTAGTGCCGCCATCGTTATTTTTTGAGGGTTTTACGCCATCATCGACTATTAAATCGCTTACAGCAAAAGTGTGCAATAGCCCCATTGGAGCTGTTGCACACTTTTGCTATAAGCGATTTAATAGTCGATTCAGGTGTAAGAACCTCCAAAAAAAACGATGGCAGCACTAAAAACTTCCGAAATCCACTCCTAAACGCTTTTATTTGCACGGGCGTAATGGTGGCTGAGGGTAGTAACAATGGGTAATTCCCATCTAACAATACTGTAACTCCATCAAGAAGTGACCAATAAGAGACGACTTTCATTTGACACCGGTGTCACTAGGTGTTGCGGTACCCTTTCATCGGATGTGGATCATCACTCTGATGACTAATTACTCTGTGAATCATCCTTGTAACCACAGAAAGAGTGACGAAATTAAGACAGGAATCTCCCATTGTTACTGCCCTAGGCCTCCATTACGACCTCGTAAATAAAAGCGTTTATTGAGTTCAAGAGTGGATTTTGGCAGTTTTTAGAGCTGCCATCGTTATTTTTTGAGGTTTTTACGCCATAATCGACTATTAAATCGCTTATAGCAAAAGTGTGCAACATCCCCATTCCTAATGTCATATGAGGGATACTTGGAAAAGTTCAAGAATGGAGCTGTTGCAAACTTTTGCTAAAGGATTATTAATAGGTACATAGTTGATTATGGGGATTGAACCAGAGATTACTAAGCTAAAGAGATATGGCAGAACTGCTCAAAACTGTTATTCGACTTCTGCGAAGTAGGCAAACTGGCATACGATCTAGTGGACCATTTTTGTAAACAATTCTGAAAGTAACCGAAGTGCGTTCGGCTGCCAGTAAA